>BMAU01018869.1:1332500-1770274 GCA_019973935.1 Trichonephila clavipes
TCTCTGTTACATTTAATATCTTGCACTTTTTGTTCTTTTGCTGAACGAGCTATGTTAAGTAACAGTAAAAATCTTAAATATAGCACAGATAAACTTTAAAATACAATCATTATGCTATGCGTAGACAGACTTTACATCATAAGCAATTGCAGTCCGCGACGTAACTAAGGCAAGACGAGTGTTCTCCCCGATGCGACGCGACTGATTACTCACGTTTGTTTGTAATACTTTGTAGTGGAACTTGAAAATGTGAAATAAAATGCAAATCATTTTGATCACTGGCGTGCCAACAATGGCACGCGTGCCACTGGTTTACCATCTCTGCTTTAAAGTATCCGGCAATGCAAAAATCAGAAGGATTTTTTTATGTTTGTTGTCTTAGCAACGGTAGAACACAAGCATGAGAAAAAATACAATGAGCGTATTAAAGATGTTTAGTATTTTCACCTTCTGAAATGGATGCAAAATTATTTCATTTATAAGATACTTTATGGTAAAAGAATCAACACTATAACATTGTTAAATAACACGATGTGTCACCAATAGTGGAAAACCATTTCCTTGCATGTCAAAAAACAATTATGACAATGACAGGATTTGGCGAAGCATTTTTAATTAGCTCAGTCTTTTTATATGGCAAGAATTTCAGCATACTTTCGTGTTTGTTAATTTTAATAACAGATGCACATTTTAAATTTTCATTCTACCCCTTACAGAAGAGTAAACGTATTTCCCAGTATATACAAAAATTGAAGCGCTTTATTTCTCCGTTTCCAGGTCAAAACATAAAGTAAAATTTCTTCAAAGTTCAATCTTTTAATAAGGATTATGTTTTCCTCTTAATTTATTTCATTTAAAAAAAGCATTTCCTTATTTTTCTTGATTTTGACTATACAGTTAGATAATTATTTTCATTGTTGCTAATTTTTTTGCATCCCAGCTGTCAGTTGTATTTTGTTACAGTGAAAATAAAATAACGATAATATTTACGAAATGCTATTTTTACATCATTTTTACATTCTGTAAGTTTGGCATCATATTTGGCATGGTATTTCACATTTGGCATCTATCCATAATTCAAGAAAAAATTACGTGCGGTTAATTTAGCGCATTTTTTGTGCTTGGTAAGATATGTCATGAAGCGATTCTCAGTTATGATAAATTGTTCGTGTTTTTACCAAATGATTCCATTTTATTTTCCTTCTTAGTAATGACACAAAAGGCCTGTATTTCCAGGAATGGAATTCTCAACTGAGCAAAAACGCACCCAGCCATCCTCTCGTATGTATGCATCATATTAACATTACGGGTAATATGGGAATCGTAAACTTAGTTTCAAGATCGGCGAAACTTTTGATTTAAAAAAAAAACTGCTGAATCTTCATTTTCCAGTGATGTTCAGGAAGCATTTTTATAAACAAAACAATGAATATTTCACAGTTCTTTATTTTGCTCTTTGATTTTAATTTTTGATTTTGTGATTTATGGATTAAATATTCTCGTTATTCTAGAGCAATGGTTCCCAAAGTGGTTTCCACGGACCCCCGGGTGTCATCGGTATCATTCAGGAGGTACGTGGTATTTTAAAATTGATTTTGGAGCCCCTGAACAACGTCAGGGTGTCCGCGCTAGGCTTAATATAAATAATAAACTTGTGGTTCATTTTTATTATTATTTCAATTTAAATAAATAATAAATAAAATAGTAATGATTTTTTTTAGTCTTGAATAAAATATAAATATAGGTGAGTGCTTAAAATACAGAATGGTACTTAATTACTGTGTGTTATGTAATACCTTTTGTGAATAGACATTGGCGAAACTTTTTTTCACTGATTTGTCACTTGTAGTAACTGTGGCGTGCATAACTTGTTTCAATGTTATTACTAAAACTTAGTTATTGTTCAATTTACTTCAATACATTTTAGCTTTCAATGTCCACCAACACCCTAACAACAATATAACAACAAAATAATAATAGTACTTTACTTTTGTGTTTTCTATGTAATAAAACTATGTCAAATGATTACATGAAACCTTCGAAGTTTAAGTAACATTTATTAAAAATCCATAGTGACAAAAATATAAGGATTTCACGTTTTTTCAAACAATCAAAGAAAAATATTTGAAAAAACCTTTACTGCAACAACACAAAGACTCAAAATCTAAGCGAGATGACGATGGACTGTGTGTGTGTGTGTTTCTTATAACATTTCTTTATTGATTTCAAAGTCCGGATAAGCGTACTTTATTAGTAAAGAACTTTTTTACCAGCTCTAATTGAAGTAATACGCACCATGTTGCACAAACCAGCTTTTGACGTTATAAAAAGAATATGACTCAGTACATACAGTACAAAGATGGATTGACGAATAAAATGTGTAGAAAATTCTTCATGTGAGTACTAAAAAAATCTCAATTTTCTATACAACTTGACAAACCTACTTTACCAGGAAACGAAACTTTACGTTTATTTATGTAAGGTTTGTAAAAGAGAACTATTCTGACAAGAATTTATATTTGCTAAATGTTTGAAAATCGACACGAAAGGTGAAACGTTATTTCCTGAATTAAAAAGATTTTTAGATGTAAGAGATGTACCCTTGACCAATAAAACTTCTGCTGCTACTGACAGTGTTCAGGCAATTGAAGGAAGATATACCGAGGCTTTCTGATATACTTTAAACAAGCTGTATTGAATGTGTTTTCAGTACATTATGTCATTCATTGACACCATTTAGTTACAAAAGATCTTAGTGAACGTTTGCATGGATCACTAGATCATGTCGTTAGAGCTGTTAATAAAATCAAAAGATATGTTTTCAATGAGAAATGGTTCCCTCAACTTTTTGTTCGGAAAATGACGAAGACTATAATGGTTTACTAATTCACACAGAAGTACGTTGGTTATTTAAAAGTGCATGTTTAAATCGATTTTATGCGTTCTTGAATTTAGTGTTGGAATTTCTGGAATGCTAAGACAATGATTTGTGACAAAGCTTTATTAAGGTATGTGACTACCTTCGGAGCACTTTTTTGAAATATATAAATTTTCAACTAAGTAAACACTTTTTTATTTGAAATAGGGTTGAAAACTAGGAATTCAAGTACAATTTCCGAAAAATTAAAAATAATTTTGAATGTATTGGGAATTTTTTGAGTGAAATTTTAGTGAAAAATTGCAGTTATGGTAAGGCTTGTATTAAAAATTCTAATTAATATATTTGAATAATATCTACACAGTACATAAATAACATCATTATCTGTGTTTAGAGTTATCAGATTTGTAATATTTTTTAAAGTTTTTGAAATACGTCATTTTTTATGCAAGAACTCAGTTTTTTTACGAAAAACTGATGTTATTTTCTTACAAAAAGTGCAATAAAATACATAAATGTATACACAGAGATTAAACTAAATAAATCATTTTCGGAAAATTTTTTATTCAATATCTTAAAAAGAAATTTTGTAGTGAACTTTACCGTGAAGCAAGAAATTGAAAAACATAGTTTCTCAGAAAATGCATTTAAAGGTTTTAATACAGTATAAAAAATGTTCTACTAATTGTATATTTTTTAAACTCACCATATTTATAGGTCAAGATATTTTTAGATTCATGCTTAACTAATTTTGACTTTTTTTAACCTTTTGATGTTTTCTGGAGAGTTTTATATATTGTAACAATTGTCCTTTTTAGTGAAATTTTGATGAAAAATTGCAGTTACACAAAATTCTAATAAATATATTCAAATAATATTTATACAGTACGTGTATAATATCTTTATATGAGTTAGAAATTAAAATATTTGTAATACTTTTGAAAGTTCTTTAAATATGCCGAATTTTATGCAAAAACATGATTTTTTAAAAAATTGATTACTTTTTTTTCATAAAAAAGCATTGACCTACATAAATATAAACACAGAGATTAGATTTTTATTAATAATACAGATAGAAATAAATAAAACATGTTTCGAAAATTTCAATTGAATAACTTAAAAATATTTTGTGTAGGGATCTACTTCCGGTTTTGTAAACTTTATTTCCGGTTTACTAATTATGCTATAAGTTTGCTTTTGGATATCGTAGAAACAAAAATAGAGTGTTTTTGGAGTTTTAAATGTTGGAAGTTTGAAATTTTAAATTTTGGAGTTTTGGAGTTTGGAAAATAAAAACATAAAATAAATTTTGAAAATTTTCACCAAAACGGCGAATTTTGGGTAGTCACATATCTTAACTCAAAAAATGACATAGCCTTTATCAGCGGTCCCAAAGTCCCGAGCCATTGACCGGTACCGGTTCGTAGACCAAATGGTACCGGATCACCCAAGTAACATTAACTCATTTTCCTTTATTTAGTATGGTGTATTTTTCTCGAGTTTGTGCCACTTTCTATGGAAATCTCTTTATAATCCATGTTACATCACTTTATATTCATTTTTAGTGTAACTGTATTTTATTCTGAAGGCATATTTAAATACAATTAAATTAAAGTTATTAAATCAAAACCATTTAAAATATAAATAATCAGCGTCCTTCTCTCATTCGGCCGCGGCATAATTATCAAACGTTGACAGTGTAACGAACTCTAGACCCCTTCTAAAACTCTAGGTGGCAACGCGGACTGATCCGAAACACTGCGCAGGCGCGAGTGCCAAGCCAGAGTCAGTCGGTGTTTACCTCTCGACGAGAGCGATCGATTCTGTGGGCTCCGCCAATGAGCTGGAAATTTGGAGTCGGTGATTTCCTCTCGACGAGAGAGGTCAAGATTTTATGTGCTCCATCCGTGAGCGTGTAGAGATTTGGAAAGTGTGTGATTTCCTCTGGACAGGAGAGATTGTATTTTCAGCTCCATCAGCGAGCGTAAGGGATTATCTCTCTACGAATGTCATAAATTCGGAATATTAATGATTTTTACTTAAATATTGTAAACAGTGTACAAATTGTTTATGTCTGTGGACTATCCTGTGTGCTTGAAAATAAAGCTTCAAAATACCAACCAAGTATCACGTTACAACAGGACGTTACAACAGGTCTGTGGGGATAAAAAGGTTTGGAAGCCCTGGCCTATATGACAGATTTATTTGCCAAATTTAGCAAACTTAATTTTAAACTACAATGTGATCAATTATATTTAATCGAATCTAAAGCGTAATTTCTGCGTTTGTTGCAAAACTCTTTTTCTGTACAAACAAAACTTGGTGAGAGGAGTGTGTGTGAGTGTTCTCAGTTTCCAAATTCGAAATTGTAAAATAGATATGAAGATCTGCTTGCTTAACTTCAACACCTTACGGTTTGTCACGTAGACCTAAACCAATGATTTGAAGACATTCTTCACTTGGATATTCCCGGATGGGTATTGAACCCTTTTGAGCATGGACAACTTTAATTTCAAACACAAATCAATCCATTCTAATATAGGAGAAGCTTATTGAAATATCCACGAATGAGGAACTTAAGATAATGTTTGAATAAGGATACCACACAAATTCTGGTTACAAAAACAAATACCAATTTTATATCCTGTTTTATGGGTTATTGTACAGAAGCTGTTGACTCTTCCATAATAAACATAACACAAAAAAAGAAACCGGCTAGGGATTAGTGTTCGTGGAGATTTGCGGTTGCTACTTACAAACATTAGAGCCGAACGTAAATACACTCATAATATCTTATCAAGTTCTCTCAAGTCATATTTTTTTAAAAAAATTATTTTAAACAAAAGTTATAATTTCAATAAATTTATTTGTAATTTTTATACTATATATTTACACAGCTTTTTCACTTGGAGGTCCGTGGGTAAACTTTGACTACAAAAAGGGGTCCATGGGCCAAAAAAGTTCGGGAAACACTGTTCTAGAGCTAACAAAAGTTTTTTAAACTTCTTCAAATTTAATAATTAAATAGATCATTTTCATTGCTAAATACGGTGCTAATGACGCTATAGATTATTGAAATCACATTCAATAAATTTATAATGTCTACCTTTTTGAATAATCGATACTTAAGTATTATACTGTTGACCAATTTCAACTTGAAAGTTGAAATACATTACTTAAGAAACATCATATCATTACAACGAATTTCTCCTTATTATAATGTAACATTGTAGCGTTTCGCTTATTTTATTCCTTTACCCAAAAGTGCTCTGTGTGGCGTGCTCATCTTAACCAATCGGTGAAGGCGAGCCTATGACGTCACAAGTTTCGGAAGAGCGCCGGAGCTAAGCGACGCGAGGTAATTCTCTTCTCCCGGCGGCCGAAGTACGATGACGTTGATGGTTAATAAATAGTTTATTTTTGATATAAATGGAGTCGATGTATCATTAAACCTTCCGAATGACTTTTCCTACTTAATTGTTTGAAGTAGAGCGCCCTCAACCGCTCACACCTCTACATTGGTGACCTAGGATTTCACGCTAAAAGTTCTATTCGTCGACTTTCGTTTTGACTTCAGTTTCGATTTGAAATGACTACTCCAGAAACAGCAGCTGTGGTTATTCCGCCGTTTATTCAACGCGATCCTGCTCTTTGGTTCTACATGATTGAATCAACATTCGAACTTGCCTCGCCAAAACCTATTACTGAAAGCAAGACGAAATATAACTATGCAGTCTCTCATTTACCTCCAGATATTGCGACAGTCGTTCGCGATGTTATAATCCAACCGGATATATCTGATCCCTACAGCGAACTGAAAGCTAAAATTATTGAGCGTTGCTCCGAAAATAAAACGCAGGAAATTCGTCGTTTGTTGGCCGGTGAGAGTTCTCGGAGATCGAGAAAACCAAGTGAACTTCTCCGCATTATGAAAAGACGAGCTGAAAATCACAACATTGATGATTCTCTCCTTTTTGAACTTTTCATTCAAGCCATGCATGTTCCTGTGCAAACCATTTTGGCATCTATATCTCCGATTACTTCGGACAAGGCATCTGAGGTGGCGGATAGAATTCTTGCTATTTCTCAGCACGCAATCAACGCTGTTTCTGCAAGTGGAGCAAGCCCCTCATCAGTGACTGATCGTCGTTCTTCAACCGACATGCTTTTGGATGAAGTGAAAGCTTTGCGCAAGGAAGTTGCAGACCTTCATCGATCTCGTAGTCAATTTCGGCACAACAACAACGTTCGTCGAAAGCGTTCGAATTCCCGTTCAAGTAAGCTCTGCTGGTACCACTTTCGTTTTCAAGCTAACGCTAAGAAATGCATTCCGCCCTGCTCCTTTACGGAAAACCCGACTCTGGGAGAGTAGAGGCGGCGGACTCTTCCTTTGGATTTACTTCTCGTCGTCTATTCATCAGGGACCATAATTCAGGTATTTGTTTTTTAGTAGATTCTGGTAGCGACGCCAGCTTAATAGTCGCTAATAAAACAGAACAGAAATTTCCTGTTATTCAAACCTTTCGTGCAGCTAATGGTACTAACATAAATGTGTATGGACGAAAACCCATCACTGTTAATTTTGGTCTACGCAGAAATTTTACTTATTCATTTTATGTTTGTAATGTATCCAGTGCTATTATCGGTGCTGATTTTTTGTACCAATTTAATTTATCACCAGATTTACGACATAAGCGTCTTATTGATTGTGTAACTAATTTAAAAGTGCCTGCTAAATTAGGTACATGTTCCATTTTTTCTGTAAAATCTGTATATATGAATAATGTTTATGGCAAATTGTTATTGAAGTATCCTGAACTTACTAAGTTACCTGATATCAATCAACCTGTTAAACACAATACTATGCATTTTATAAATACTAAAGGTCCTCCAGTCGCAGCTAAACCAAGAAGGTTAGCTCCAGACAGGCTTAAAATTGCAAAAGCCAAATTCCAACATATGATTAAACTCAACCATATAAGACCGTCTAAAAGTGCATATGCTTCACCTTTGCACATGGTACCTAAAAAAGATTCTATTGAGTGGAGACCAGTTGGGAATTATCGTGCACTTAATGCACAGACCATAAAAGAAAAATATCCTATACCCTGCATTGCCGACTTCACTTCGGAATTATATGGTAAACAAATATTTAGTCATATTGACTTGATCAAAGCTTATCACCAAACTCCCATAAATCCATCTGACGTACACAAAATAGCAATATGCACCCCATTTGGCCTTTTCGAGAGTTTGCGGATGCAATTTGGCCTCTGCAATGCCTCATCAACATTTCAACGTTTTATTGACGAGGTGACCAGGGACTTACCATTTGTCTATGCATTTGTTGATGATTTACTAGTAGCTTCAGATAATGAACCCCAGCACTTAGAACATTTGGAAATCTTATTCACCAAACTTAAAGAATATGGCTTATGTATAAACGTTGAGAAATGTCAATTTGGACAATCTACCATTGAATTTCTTGGATTCAAGTTATCAGGGGAAGGAATCAAACCTTTACCTGATCGTGTAAAATGTATCCTAGAATTTCCTCAACCAACAACCTTGACCCAATTACGCCGTTATTTAGGTATTTTCAATTTTTATAGACGTTGCATTCCTAAAGCTGCAGACATACTAGAGAACCCCTTGTTAAATTTCTTGAAGATCATAAAAACCGAAAGAAACATCCTCGTTCCAATGCTAACAATCCTTCTGAGCAATTACAATGGAACGATGCAGCAACTCTTTCCTTTAAGGCCTCAAATGAAGCAATCGCTAAAGCAACGCTTTTAAAGCATCCCATTCCAGGTACTCAGTTAAGCTTATGGGTAGATGCTTCGAATGTAGCAGTTGGCGGCTCTTTAATGCAACTATCTAATGATCAATGGGAACCACTAGCATTTTACTCTTCCAAATTAAATAAATCTCAAAAGAATTGGTCCACTTATGACCGTGAGCTATTTTCTATTTATTCATCTGTAAAGAAATTTAAACATATGCTAGAAGGAAGAACTTTTGTCATTTATACTGATCAAAAACCCTTAACATATGCATTCCAGCAACACTCTGAAAAATGCAGTCCTCGACAGTTGCGCCATCTGGATTTTATTTCACAGTTTTCAACTGACATTCGTTATACTAAAGGTTCGGATAATACTGTTGCCGATGCCTTATCTCGAATTGAAATAGATGAAATATCGCCTACTGTAATAAATTTTAAAGAATTTGTGTGTGCTTCTGCTCAATCGGATGATGAGGAACTACAAAAAGTTTTAAATTCCAATTATTCCTCTTTAGAAATCGAAAAACATTATTTCCCCCTTGAGGATGTTACTTTGTATTGCGATATGTCTCAAAAACAACCCCGACCTTTTGTTCCTAAAAGCATGCGACAGCTAATTTTTAAAGCTCTTCATTTTTTCTCCCACCCAGGAATTTCAGCCTCCATCGATTTAATCGCCAAGCGATTTGTATGGCCAGGCATGCGCAAAGATATAAAAATTATGGTTCGCAGCTGTGTTAAATGCCAACGAGCCAAAGTGACACGGCATACAAAATCTCCCATTGGCACATTTGCTCTTCCCGATGCACGCTTTGCACACATACACTTAGATTTTATAGGCCCTCTACCGCCCTCCAACGGCAATCAATTTTGCATGACCATCATTGATAGATTTACTAGATGGCCTGAGGTGATACCAACGCCTGATATGACTGCGGAAACTACTGCTCGTGCTTTGATGCACGGATGGATTTCCAGGTTTGGATGTCCAACCACAATAACAACTGACCGTGGTACAAACTTCGAATCTAATCTTTTCAGAGAACTGACCCGTATGTTAGGTTGTAATAGGATTCACAGTACCTCTTACCATCCGCAAGCAAATGGCATCATTGAACGCCTTCATAGACACCTCAAAGGTGCACTAAAAGCTCACAATCATATTCAATGGACTGAACTGCTTCCAATAGTTCTATTAGGTATGCGTTCAGCGCTTAAGGACGATATTAACGCTACCTGTGCACAACTGGTTTATGGCACTACGTTACGATTACCTTCCGATCTTGTAACGAGTGATTCCATCAACCAAACGGCTAACTCCACTTATGTAACTAGTTTAATACAAACAATGAGATCCTTAAATCCTGTTTCTACAGCTCAACATGGCACACAAAATATTTATATCAACCCCTCATTGAAAACTTGTTCACATATATTCTTAAGATCTGACAAGGTAAATCCTCCATTAACACCACCTTTTACTGGACCCCATTTGGTAATTAGCAGAAATGACAAAAACTTTATTATCGACTTAAACGGTAAGCAAAGTACTGTATCTATTGATCGCATTATATATAAACCTGCTTATCTTCTGGCAGACGTTACTGATCATTCCGATCTCGTACAAACTCAAACAATTATTGAGAAACCTGTAACTGCTGCACCCAATCCTTCTATACCGTACACCACTAGATACGGCCGTAAGGTCAGATTTCCCAAGAATTTAGTTACCGAATATATTATATAAACGCAAACTGTACTCTTGTAATTCATATTTTTTACATTTATATATATTATTTTTTGTACCTTGCATATGTTATTCTCTATAATTTTGCATATATTGTTATTCTCTATAATTTTGCATATATTGTTATTCTCTATAATTTTGCATGTATTATTATTCTGTATACACTTGTATATAGCATTTTGTATACCACTGCATATCTATTACCGTCAGTAATACTGCATATATATGCACCATTCTACATATATTTCAAATATGTCAATTGAGTATGCTGTCAATATTTTCATGTATTTCTTGGTATGTATCCTAACTTGTATATATGTAATCGTGACTTAGGTCACTGGGGGCATACTCTGTAGCGTTTCGCTTATTTTATTCCTTTACCCAAAAGTGCTCTGTGTGGCGTGCTCATCTTAACCAATCGGTGAAGGCGAGCCTATGACGTCACAAGTTTCGGAAGAGCGCCGGAGCTAAGCGACGCGAGGTAATTCTCTTCTCCCGGCGGCCGAAGTACGATGACGTTGATGGTTAATAAATAGTTTATTTTTGATATAAATGGAGTCGATGTATCATTAAACCTTCCGAATGACTTTTCCTACTTAATTGTTTGAAGTAGAGCGCCCTCAACCGCTCACACCTCTACAACATCATGTTAAATTTGTAGTATAAAAGAAATTAAACGTGGGTTTCGTTTTTTCTTTTCGATAAAGCTTAGAGACAAAGGCAACAAAATGATGGGTTGCATGGAACAGATTAAGCCTAACTGCCTCATTTTAAATTTTTCATTTAATTAAATAAAATGAGAAATCAAATTACAATTTGGCATTGTTAAGTATGCTTTGTAAAGTGGGAATATTTCTCGACGCGTATGGTATTTCACGATGAGCGCAATATTTTACGTATAAAGCATATCACGTGAAACATTTCACGAAGTCTGTGTGAATTCTGAAAAACAACAACACACACAGAAATTGTTGCCACAAGATTTCTACTAAGTAGAAGTTACTCTCCACAACAGCGTTATCGAACCTGTTATTAAGATATAACACATTATGGATATTAATATCAGTATCTTTTAATTATAATTAGCATAAAGGACAGCATTACAAGCTATATTTTTAACATACAAAAATATTATTTCTTTATTTTACTCTTAGCTCAGTTTAATAATCTCTTTATTGAAAAACGTTACTCATTTAAATTGACTGTGTTTTACTGTTCTTTCAATTTTCGATTTATTTTGTTTGAGAAGGGGAAAAGGACTAAAATGTCTAATATATTTTACCATTTTTATAAAATTTAGTAAAATCAACCATTAAGATGAGTATATGAAATTGTTTAAAAATCTAAAAAAAGCAAAAAAACTTTTCATAATCAAGTGAACTATCAAACTATTAGGTATTTTTCATGAATATATTAATAGCATTAAAAACTTAAAATTTAAAATGTTGAAGGCCCTGAATTTTTCATATTTTTGTGTTCCACATCCTCTAATGCTTAATGGTAATGTTCTCTATTCCATATACTTTATCTTCAGGTACTGTGTTGTAATATAATGTCTTAGTTTTCTTTGTTTTCTGCATTACTTTAGTTTCTTTACTTAAATGTATTATATCTCATGCACTTTGCCTAATGTATTCTGCTCAAGAAAATGTTTTAATGCACTTTGCTTATGAAACTATGCTGTTAAATGTACTGTACTTTAGTGTGTGCACCTGATATTGATCTCGTTGTTTTTAACGTGTTGTATTTAAATGCACCTTTTATGATACACTTTTTTGTAGAAAACCTATTCTAAAAAAGGCTCTGTTTCTTTACAAAAAATAATACAAGGATAAATTTTTTTAAAGGAACTTCATTAGGAGAAACAGTTGTAACATAAAAAGTATGAGTAGGTTCATTTTTAAAAACTTAATATAATTACTTAACTTAAAAGCCCGATCTGATGAGACAAAGTAATAACGGATGTTGATGAATTGAACTAAATGAAAAAGCAATTAGGAAAATGACAGCTTTTCTTTTTGAAAAATTTAATCAATTTAAAATGCTGCATTTCGTATTTTAGAGAAAGCGAGTTCTTTATTTTTGGTTTGTATTATTTAAATAATACCGAAAATGAAGCAAGTGACATTTTCCAATGCATTTTTCTCTACTTAGCAATTTTTTTGACATTTTTGTTTAATATGTTTAATGTGGCGGGGTAAAATCCTATTACCGATTAAAACGGTATTTCTTAATGGTAATCATAACAGCAGACACTTATATTCAGCTTATTAGTTTGTAAATTTATGTAACATCACAGTCACATGATAAATGCAATCGCGTTTCTTAAGCCAATCAGTTTATGTGCTTTGAGGTTGATAACTTTTGCTTTTTGCTGATTATTTTAGAAGGTTCATGCTTGTAATAATAACGCACCCATGTAAATAAAGTGCACTTGATCCAAAAATACATGTGTCACGAACAAAAGGTTGCTCGTGAAGTTTGGGACTGCGAATGAATAGATATTGCTATAAAAATAATTAAATTTATTTGGTTCAATCAATTTACTATCAAGCAAGATTATAAGCCGAGGGAGTAGTCAAATTTATTAACATCTTAAATTGCTACGACAAATAATTAAGAACTTAACTGAGTGTTGTCCGATGAAACAGCTCTCGCCAGGTCTCCCCAAGGTTTAACTGGATATTCCTAAATAAAGCTAAGCTTCTTAACAAGAGCGCCACGGCTTTTGATAGTCACTTCGTAAACCTCACTGTAATATGAGCCTAACGACTAACTCTAACACTAACTTTGCTAGGGTGTATATAGTAGGATTTTTAGTAGGATTAGACAAATTAAAAATTTTATCTAACTTTTACAAGTAGAGCAACAAATGCAAGTCAAATGTCAGTTTTGAGTTCAACGGAAAACGCGTGATTGTATTAATCATGTGACTGTCATGAATTCAGTCCATTGTAAATAATTCTTTTATTCTAATAATTCATGTTTAGAAAAAAAATCCTTCTCTAGCTATAAATGGGAAGCACAGAGAATTAAGTAAAATTTTAAGACTCGTTTAGTTTTAAGATGTTTAATTATGATTTAGGTTATCTTAAATTTTCTAAGATGATTTTTTACGATTTAATGACAATTTTTTTTCACTTTAAAAAACAAATTAATTGTGTTTTTTCTATGGTAGAAAATTATTATTTTAACTTCTGAAAAACAGAAACCAGGATTGTAATTATTTGCGTATAAAATTCACAGAAACAAAAAGTATTTTTGAATAAATGGTAAAACATCACAAAATCTTGTCTTAAATTCTAACACAATGGTAATCTTTTGTTTGTGTGCATCTTTTTTTTCCTTCTGAAAAGCATTCGGTGATTACTTTTTTCTATCCAGAATTTTTTTCCCTTCAATCAAGGCAAATCTTCAGCTCATTATTTTAATACTTTACAGGCCATTGTGTTTAAGTGTTTTTAATTGAGTTATCTGAATAATTAGTTATTATAACGCAAAGAAGACTTACTTCAAACAATCAACGATGCATCCTTTGAAAAGCTTTTTTTTTAATTTCAAAAAAGACGTTCTTTATTTTTTTTTCATACTTTCTCATTGATTAGGTGAAGAAAGCGTGCAATTTAATTTTTATTATTTCCTTTTTCAAATCATTGAAAGTGTTCTTAATTATTTTATTTTATACTCATCTTTAAAATTATGTGATCCTTGGTTTTTAAGCTATTGTTATTTATTGTTTTTTTTTCTTATTTTCCCAGATGCTAGCTCTTTCCATCATACACTAAAACTAAATATAAATAAAGAAAAATTATCTTAATTAATTAAGAAATTTTATTTTTTAATAACTTGCATACATTTTTAAATATCCGTAAAGTTTGATAAAACTAATTAGCTAACATTTTTTAAAAGAAGTATTCTGTTTTCACAGTTTTGATAGAATTAAGGGTTATGAATCCATGATTATAACTTTTAATGAAGAGTGATATATTTAAAACGCATAGATTTTTAAATTTATAGCAGAAAGCTTTACTTATTTATATTTATTTCAAACACTTTTAAATCTGCTTTATACAGAAGTTCGTTCACACTTCATGGAAATGATTTTGATAGTTAATTTTTACCAATAGATATTGCATTTTTTGTTACAATTTGCTTCTATCTGATAGTCATGATTCTTCATAATAGCTCTAGCTCCATTTTTCATTGAAACAAATTTTTTCTCAGCACTACAGTGTTTCTTGAAACTCTGGGGTATGCCCCTCTAGGTGTGCGTGATAACTCTACCTAAGAGGGTAGGGGGAGCATATGAAAAATTCGAAAACAAAAGATTTTTGAAAAAATTAACTTACTGAAAGTAAACAAACAAAATACATTCTGACTTAATAAAAAATAAAGTACACATTTACACTAGTATAATACACTTGTAAATGTATCAGTACTGCACAATGTATTTTATAATTAGTTCAACAATACTAAATTAAGGAGAAGTTTAATAATTATCGGTGACCCCCCATGGACTTGTCATATGTAAAATTATACGCACAAATTAACACTTATCTTGATAATTTGCATGGTTCATAAATAATCCCTTAACTGCCGGTTAAAAGTTACACGATTCACGTGTGATGTATTAGATAGGGGATGGAGGAACATGAATAAACAAGGAAATCTTCTGATATTAGTAAACTCTTCGCAAATACTGTCAAGGTTCTTTTTTTGCATTCCAAATCCTTCGGAATAATTCTATGGATAGCAGTGCACAGAAAAGATCGTACTTCGGAAAGACGTATGTATATATACGTCCATGGCATTTAACGCAACGATTGAGCGAGACGTATACATACCCCGGTGTTACTTAACAGGTTAAAGTCGTATTGTAGCTTTAGCGTTAAAATATAGTATTATTGAATTCAATGCATTGTTGTTTGTATGAGGGGTGGCGCGATGAAAATTACGATTGAATATTGGGTCGCCAATATTAAAACTTTGAGAAGAACTGTAGTACTGTATTGCGAACTTTACTCCAATACTCTTGATTCATTTTCCAAATACATTAAGTGTTCTTAGATGCCGTTTTCCTTAGACTCATTTTAACAAACCGAATGAACAAAAGTTCTTTTGAGAAGCGTAGCGTGATTTTACATGCTTTTCATCAAATGACATACACTTTATTTCTGTTTCTGATTATTTCTTTGCTAAATATGTGGCAGCTGGCCTTGACGTGTGACTAGAGGCATTGGCTGATTGAAGCTCAACTGTGTCAATGACCTTTTTACATAAGGTTGGAATTTTTTCTTCAAAAATTGGTTTTAAAATATTCTGCTGATAGTAGAGTGAATTAATTTTGGCTTTATTTGAGACTTTTTTATTTTTCAGTTTGCCATTGTTAGAAAATACTGCAACGATCATGAATCACTTTTGGAACTCGAACGGTCATTCCCGCCAGTTGAGCAAAGAAAATTGATTTTTTTTCATTACTGTACTTAAATACATCCATGCTTCAATCAGTTTACCTTAAATTTTCATTTTTCAGCAGCTAGGTGCTTTTTATATAATATTTTGAATTTGTTTTTCTTTCAGTAATATGTTTTGAAAAAGGAGATAAACTTAAGAGACTTAAACAACTTTTTATCTTTAAATCTTTATTAATTATTTTAACTACAGTGCTGGGAGACATTCGTAGTTTCCATGCAAGGGATCTTTGTGCCGGCGGATTGCCTTTTAGAATCAGAGACTTCACTTTCTCAATAGTTGCCTGCGTTTGAACAGTATTAGAATAAGGTTTCTTCGTCATGTTTTTGTGGTCATGTATATATATATATATATATATATATATATATATATATATATATATATATATATATATATATATACATATATATAGGTTAGATGTTTTTTCTCTTTCAAATTTAATACATTATAAATAACTTTTATTGAAATCCAATAACCGAGATTTTTACACCGCTTTATAACTTGTTGGTATGAATATTTCTCCTCGGGCAGCGTATTTACATAACCTTCAAGCTATCTATCAATTTTAGAAGCCAATTTTAGAATAAATCTTTTATTTTACATTCCAGTAAAAAGAAGCGATGATTCTGAAGTTGCCAAAGTCTTATCTCAAAAGGCAAGAATAATTACAAAATTGTTTCCATAAAGTGCGAACGATCTTTCGTAATCATCTCAATAATTCTGAATTTATGTATTCTTTCAAAGCTTTATTTATTTAATATAATGTAAACATACTTATTTAGAACATGTATTAATTGAATTATTTTTTTCTACTTTCTTATTTTCAATGAATTCTGACAAAAAAGCAATCTCTATGTAAATACATTTCAATCAAAGGTGTCCGTTGACGAAAAAGTATTTAATATAATCTCAATTTTCTTACCATTAAAGAAGAAAATTATTATTCATTTTATGATCAAACATTTGCATATATTATCGCATTTATGATATTTTCTGGTGTTTGGCTTCTCATTTTGGCTTTGCATCATTCTCGTATGCTGCATGACTCTATAATTCTGGAAATAAATTGTAAAAAGTGAATGTTATAACATGTCTTCTAATTCCGCGTTTTGCGAATGAAGAAATGATACTGATTCACCAAAGTCTGTTTATCTTTTCAAACACAACAATATTACATGTACGTCACACCAGTAAATGTCCTTAAATTAAAAATAAGAAATTCGTACAAAAATTTAAAATAAAAAATAGCTAGAGAGAGAGAAAGTTTATGTTATATCAGGGTTGTCAATAATTAATGATCCATTAATTCTTACCAAGTTATATAAAAAACACTTTTTCTTACAGATATAAATTTATCTTACTGATCCTTTCCATTATACAGGTTTTCCCAGAGTTATTGGGACAAGCTTTAAGGTGCGGTAGGGGCAGGTAGGTATAGCAAAGTAGACGAGATAATTAATATTTAATTATAAATTGAATCACTTACTCTTGGAACATCTTTGGAACACATTCCAAATAATAGAAATTCCGTTCTAAGCTATTTACTACTACTTTTCTATTTATCACTAACTTCTATCATCTAGCTCTTACTCTCTGTCTCGAATCTAAAAGTTAATGCTTAAATATCAGCCTTGCTTTACATAAATCACATCTTCTTCGGGAGAAAGTTTTAAATATAACAATATTTAAAAGAAGTAAACATTTCAAGAGGATCAGTAGGAGGTTTGCAAATAGGCCCATTACAGCTTTGATATTCATTCTTGAAATGACCTTCAGGATAAGATATATTTTAATTTTTACTAAAACTAGAGCACTTTATCTTAGTTATTATATGAAATTACTTAAAAAATAGTGATTTTATTGACATAAGGCACAGTAAATTTTGTAATAAAAAAGTGATTGATAAATCTGATGATTAAAACATTTTTACTATTATACAGAACATACACAAAAAAATGTCAGTTCATTATTTTCAAAACTTTTTGAGTAATCGCTGTGTAATGACTTAACACAGCTCTGGATTAAACTATTTATTTCTCAGTAAGAAAATCATAAAAAAAAATTCTATTACAATTAATTAGCAAAAGGTTCCACAGATTTCGATTCTCTTTCGCTGCAATGTCTTATATCTCTGGCATAAAATAATGACATAAATTGATACTTTAGAGAAATATCCTATACATAGGATATGTAAAAAGGGTCCACAGTTCACTCTTGGTAATTCCACACTGAGTTTGGGGGAGCTCGCTGGCTGTAAATCCGCCGTGCAGTTGCTCCTTCGCAATCTCCACGGTTCCAAAATCCGCCTTAATTCGCGGCTCAGTATCGTTGTATCGTAAGTCTATCGCTAAGGCGAGGCCTCCAATTGGTTATCTCTAGTAAATCTCTGCCTTTGGTCCTCCCTCGCTCTTCTTATAAACATCTCCTTTCTCACCAGCACTCCCCTTCTAATCCCTCTTTGATCTCTTGTTCGTCGTCCACCTAAGGCGAGAGTCTGCCTCGGCTCATTTGATTTCTTGTCCGCCGGTTGCCTACGGCGGGAGTCTGTCTCAGCTCATATTGTAAGTTCTCAGATGCGCTGTCGTCACCGAATCGTGAGAAAACGAAAGCACAATGTTACGGTGTCTCTCTTGACTGCCAGAATAACCTGGGGAAAAAGGGTCAGAATTTCTGACCACCCATTTGCGAAATTCTTTCCCATCAATTAGGGAAACGACTGGAGTTTTCCCACGTCTGTCGGCATCTCTCTTAGCAATTAGGGGAAGGAGACCGGCTTCATCACATCTGCCACCGTTTGTGCATTTTCAAAAAAACTCATTTTAAAATATGGCATTTTGTTTAAAGTAGTTACATCGGTTTTTACAAAAATACTTGCAGTTTTTGTTCCAATGAATGCGAAACAATAAACATGGTATTTTTATAAAGCTACTCAAAGGGTTTATAAAATAAAATCATAAAAAAAATTGTCAAATTTTAGCAAAATTCATGATTTTAGGGTTGTATTGTTTTATTTTTATCCCTTATTTCATGATTGCTTAAAATATTTTTTCTCAAATTTGCCCTCCACAAGCTGTTTATTTTAATTAAAAAAACGTTTTAATCTATAATTATATAAACATTAACTCTCTTCTCTTTAAAAATAATTAAAAACAAGACAAAATAACTTTTATCGTATTGTCTATCAGAAATTTAAACCTAATATATAATCCTCCAATACCAGGATTTATCTCAATACTCTTTTATTCTTGAAACGACCTCTTCACGATTAGGTTGGTTTATTTTAATCAATAACCCGAATTAAATGGCCTTTACTTCTAAGTACCATATTAAGAAAGAGGAATTTACTCCATAGCCATATTTAATTGGTTCGTAATAACATGGAAGAGTAGAAGATTAATTACGTGAGAAAGAACTCAAGTCCTTTGCTTCCCTTCCTGATAATGAAGGTAATTAATTGGCTCATTGATGTAAATGATGATGGAGTTGCACCTTCTTAACTGCACCTTCAGGTGAACTCGTCAAGAGCTGTTCCTCTTTAAGGTGTGGAGCTTGTTTTTAAATATGTTAAAAAGAGAATATTGAAAACCTTTCTTTTAACGAGTTATTTATATATCTTATTTAGGTAATTTGAGATGCATGTTTGAGTTCCATTTTTTTATTCTTCTCTGGGAGGTATGTTTAATATTTTATTTACTACTTTTTTTAAAAATGTAGTAAAATATGAATTGTGCTTCTTTTGCATACATTTGATTCTAGAAAAGAAAAATAAACAAATAAAAGGGAAACGTGCACATGAAAAATAATCAATGCACATTTGTCAACGAAGATCATGCAAATACTAATGTTTTTAAAAAGAATAGAATTATTATATACGTGAAACAATAATAATTTGGTATCGCTATTGAAATATTTGTTTTTCTGAAAACAAAAGTATCTCATTTAATAATTTTTATATTTTCATTATTATTCTCAAATAGTTAAACATTTATAGAAAAAAAATACTAAAAAGTAATCCAATTGACACTTGGAGTTTGATTTCATTTTAACCTTTTGCTTGATTATCCCGAGTTATCTCGTGTTCTTATATATGGCAGTTAATTATTATCCCGAGAAAACTCGGGGGAAGCAGAATTTGTCATTACAATTGGTTTTATCACGGCTTTACTCTGGCCTGGAGGAAATGAAGGGAAATATTCAGTTTTGATTGGTAGTTTGCAAAGCTTTGTTGGTATCGTTAATCTTTTGGCGGGACTGGTCACGTGTTTTCTCTATTATATAGTACACGTCGGCTTGTGAATTGAACGGATTGAAAACATAATTTCTGAAAGTCATCGTGACGAGTTTTCTGCTACATCAGGAAGACCCATCATTAGTCCATCACCACTCAGGTTAACCACAGAGCATTTTCCAGATGTTATTCCTGCTACTGAAAAAAATCCAATCCAACGAAACGGTGTACTCTGTGCTCCCGTAAAAGATATTCCAGAGGTAAGCCATTAAGAAAAGAGACCAAACACCAGTGGTACAGAATGCCATATATCACTTTATGTTATCCCTTGCTTCAAAAACTATCATACAAAGACTAATATTTAACCTTTTACCATTTTCCCGAGATAACTCGGGTCAGTAAACTAATATTAAAACTGAATGCTTTTATGCCTTTAAAAATTCAAAATTCAACTTAAGACCTACATATTTTGTTTTGCTTCATTTCCTTGTATTTAATAACAAAATAAAAAAAAAATGGAATGATTTTTTGCAATTTTTTCAAAAAAATGTGTAAGGGAAGAGGTCAATTTATATCGTATAATGCAGTACTTCTCAAACTTTCAATACTGGCACCCCCGTTTTCAATCGCAATTTTCATCGCGCCCCCCTTATACATTACTTATGTACTGAATGTAATAATAGTGCACTTTGACGCTAAAGCAACAATTTCTATTGTAAACCGTACAAATTCATGACATAAGTATTAAATAAATTTTGTATATGTTACTTTTAAGCAAAAAAAAAAAAAATTAAGTAATAGGATAATTATTATGTTATTTTTCCTTTCTCTAATTTTTAAATTGGAACATATTGCAAAATGCGGTGGTTGCTTAGAAGACAAATATAGATATCTCAGCTTAATATAGAAAAAGAACTCAGAGAGTCAATTTCAAATCATAAGCATTCCTTATAAAAACTTTGCTCAAGACAAGCTCATGGACGCCATTAATACTTATTAAACTTGTTCTTAATTTAGTATTAATTAATTGGTTATAAAATACTCTGTGCAACACTGATACATTAAAAGTATACCAGCTGAAGTACCCGCTCTTTGCACAAGTTCATTTATAAGAAAATAAAACATTATTGATATAATTGCTTAATTGTAAAGAAAGTAAAGCCAAGTGTGCGACAATGTTTACAAAAATATAAAATTATTTTTTTTAAAGATTGCTCAAATTATAATTAGTTTTAAGCGAACTGTAATTTTAAGCCTCAAATAATTAGCATTTAGAATTGATGTTGAATAATGAACAATAAAAAAAATTCTAATGAAGAATAATTGTATTTTTAATATCTAAAGCGAAAAGACTTCAACATGTTTTAACGCTGGAGCAGGCGCGCACTCGATACTAATGGTGGAGAGGGGTTATTGTGTGTGAGTCATCCCAATCCTTTTTTTTATAACTATTTTTATAGTACACGATAAAAATCGTAATTCCAGTGAATAATTTAATTAAGAGAAAATATACTCACCTACTTTCAAGGACACAGAAAATATTTCGGAAAAAAAGTTATCACACCGGGAACTCAGACAAAACAAGTACCTTAAGATCGTAAAAAAAACATCTGTCACTCCCAAAAAAGAGGGAGATATGTGACAAATATATTTTAGTTCACGTTAAGATTGTCAAACAGGAGGATAGTGTCAGGGCCATTGGTAACAATTAAACAATTTTGCCAGAATTACCGATTTCGTGCACTCTGTGCTCGGCGTGACCACTCCCGGATTAAAAGTGTATTTATTACAATATGCATGTTCTAAAAAATGAAGTAAAACGTTTTTCATTATGCTTGGCTTAGTAATCCTTAAAACTTTCCTAAATGAAAAAACAAATACATAAGAGCAGGGACGTAGCTAACCGTACAAGTAAGCTCGAAGGTCAAACCGCAGCAAATACATTCTGTTGCCTACAGCTGATGGCAATAATATATAACGGTGATAACGGTAATAAAATAATCTCTCATCATGGGATTACAGCAAATCGAATAAAATGTTTTTTGTTTGGTTATAGTATCAAAGATAGCTAAAAAATGAGGTTTTGAAGTAGAAGCTTTTATTTTTGATGATGTAAAATCATAGATAATATCTATATATTATTTTCGTGTAAATGTGTATATTTTTTACTTCATTCTAGTAAATAAATTTTTTTAAATCTTTTATTTACGATATGCTCGCGCCCCCTTGTAGGTTTATCGCGCCCCCAGGGGGCGCGCCCCATAGTTTGAAAAACACTGATATAATGTAACACCACAACAACTATTGGGGATGGACCTCTTAATTATGAACAACAATCAAATGACGAAGTGAACATCTGTATGAGTCCCCTGTCTCCAAACTTTCATATCACACATGTGATATTCAGTGGTACTATGTTTCGTACCCATTATTCGAAAAAACCGGCCAAGAGTTCACGATCATGACCCCTCGCTACTGCGGGCACTCGACACGAGAAGAAAAATAATTATTTCTCTCAATTTATTTGAACTCTTTTTGGGGCGTTTTTTAAAATTAGTATTAACAGATATGTTTCTGCAAGGTAATTTTGAAATCATGAGACAAACTTTGATGGGTGGTAGAGCTCACAGAAACAAACAATTTTTTTATAGGGATATATGGGTCGAAGTGCCATGTTGAGGTACATACAGAAAAAAATACATAGATGGAAACATAAAATATTCATTAGCAGTGTTCTTAACGAGTGATTCCGTAGAGTAAATGCTAAATTGAACCCACAAACTTTGGGCCACTTTTCCGCTTGGACACGCCAGACACGTGCCAAGGGTGCAAAAAATTGGAGGGCGGAAAACTAAAAAAAATTAAAATACCAGCGAACATACCACCGCCTATCAAGTCATGAGAGAAGCATCTCTACCCTTAAGAGAATAAAGACTGAAATGAGGTCTACTATGGAAAATGAAATACTTAACAGTTTGATGTTGCTATGTACTCAAAATGATATTACCAAGGAAATTGACTACAATGTTAGTAATGATTTTGCAGTGATCAATGCTTGAAGAAAACTTTTGTTGTACCAGTACAATGACAGTGACTCAACAAAGGATAAGGATGTCTAAAATGATAATTGACAAGTTGAAAACAGTTTATACAAATGTATACTCTATAGTGTACTTCAAACGATTCCATTCATTTTCTGCACTAATTTACGAAAGAGTCGGTGGGTGGTCCGTGATATCATAAGGTAAAAAATTAACCATTTATCGACCGCATTATGATTTACTGCAGTTTTTTTCATGGGATATTTTTTTTGAATCACTACACTCAAATTAAGGGATATACATAAACAAAATACTCAACTTTGGAAAATTTTATTAGTTAGAGCTAATTAATTAATTAAAGATATTCTACTGTATAATTAATCCTATACACTGTTCACTTGAAATAAATAGTCAAGTTGTTTTCTAAGGTCTTAATTTACATACAAAAAAAAGACACTTAAATTTTGACATAAACTATTTTTTCCGGACAAAAATGATAATCCTCGCAATCCGCTGAAATCGCCGTCAGCTGAAAACACAATTTGTCCTATAAAAGTGTTCGACTTTCCCGCTAAAATACTCATCATAGAACCCGTACTGCCATATATATATTGATAGAGTGGATTTCAAAAAAATATTCCTGCTAAATATCGTCAGAATATTCGTACAAATGGTTATTCTACGTAATTTTAAAGTGAGTGGTACTTATAAGTACCGTCGGTCGATAAAGGGTTAAAAAGCGTGGCCAAACCCTGCCACTATCAGTTCCTTACGACCGTCAGTCCAGGACACGGCGGGTCAATAGGTGGTGGATAATGGAAAGACTTTTCAAACAGCAAAAACAAAATAAAGGAAAATCCCACCCAAAACAAAACTGTTAAGAGGGGAGTGCTCTGGAAATAAGGGAGGGGGTGTAACAATTTGAAATGCCTAGGGAGCTGGGAGGTTAAAAACGGCTCAGCACAAACTGCCATAGCAGGATTGGCTGGCAATATTGGCGATAGTTGAAAACAACAAAGCGGTGCACCACTAATCTGCTGTATCATCCAAATCAGTATTCGTGCTTCAGATTGAATTCATTATGGGTAATTTTAATAAAATGGAACAGGCAGACAAGTATCTAATGTACGGTGCTGCTATTGCACCGCTGTATCTGGAACGTATCTGCGATGCTGCGTCAGTGTACGTAGGCTGCATCTGGAACGCTTTCCATGTAGACCCATGCCGAACCACAAAACGTTTCACCGGTTACGTCGACAGATGTGTGAAAGTGGTTCATTTATCGCCAGTACTGGTGGAAGGGTTAGATTGAGGACTGTACGACAAATACATCTGGAAGAAGTCAACTTGAACCATGTAGACGAAATACCCTGTACAAGTATAACCGATGTAGTATGTCGTCTGCATTTCAGTCAAACACACGTTTGGAGCGTTTTACTGTTGAAATTTTGGTGGATGCAATTTCAAAACTGTTTTAACATTTGTTTTAATGAGCTCTACTCCAGCTCAATGCTTTTCCCATAACTTTATAATCCTTCTGTATTTCTTACTTTCTATTATACAATATGTTTTACAACATTCTTATATCATACTACTTTATTTTTTTGTCCAAAGTACTTTAAATAGCTTCAACTGAATTCAAAGTTTATACCATTTACATACTGAGGGTTAGAAAATAAGCATTATCGACTGATGGCATTATTAAACAACCTTCAACATTGTAATCAATACAAAACAAATGGGCCTTTTCATTTCCAGATAAATTAGGAAAATAAATTGTAATTAAATGAAATAGGTGCTTGTGAAGGCAGTTCATATAAAACATTTTTCATCTTGTTTGTTATACTGATATATTTAATTTTTAGAACTATATCTTTAACACTAAAACAACCCACGTCATACAGTAGCCATTTGATTGTAATTTAAAGACTTCATTGTAATATCGTATCAAAAATTTTAATTTTTGTGGGCGTTAATAAATTATTTTAATATTGCACAACTTCAAAAATTGAAACTCATAAACATACATACTCTCAACACACATTTGCATCATATTTGCAAACGGAACATTGTACAATAGTTGTAATTTTTGTAAGTGCTTCTGATATTTACAGAAATTGACTAACAAGTGTGAAATTTACTTTCGTATGTTATTGGATAAAATAAGAGAGAAACAGTGTACGTCCGCACAACTTTTGAAAACTCAATAGTTAATTAAATTTTATGTGGGAAACATGATATTTTTTTAAAAATATTGTTATAAAATTAAAACTTAATATGATATTAGACAGCAGTATTTAACACCACTTTAACACTTAAACAAAAAGAAACATGAATTAAAATTTAAATCACATATTTAACGTTTATGAAATATTTTATAACTTACAGAAAACTACATGATCATATTGAAGTGATGACATCATTACAAACTAATAGTTCATTGTTAACTAAAGTATAATAGTTATGGACATCATTAAGCCTATCATCTCTTAATGATATGAAGATTTCTTCCATGTAATAAATTCATACAATTCCTAACACTTCATTGACAGAAACGATAATTTTAACAATCACTTGATATTGTAACCTCATTTAGTCTGCCATTCAATGGTAGTTATGCATTTATTTGATAGACCACAGAGTATTTCAAAGATGATGGAGTAGTTCGTTTTGAAAGATACTGTTCGGCAAATAAATGCTCGTACGTATTTATTGTTCGTGTATATGCATACATACTTAGAGGGATAATTTCGTAAGTTGCTGGGAAATAATAATAACCTTTGCTTCGAGCATATATATATATATATATATATATATATATATATATATATATATATATATATATATATATATACCAGCTAATATATCCGTTCTTCGCACGAGGGATTGAAAACTAAACAATTCAGATAGAAGGATAAAGAAGTTTTTAATGAGTTAATTTTACGTTAAATGCAAATCAAACAAAGCCAAAAAATGCTGTTAGCAAATCTGAGTTGAACAAAAAATCATAGTTGTTAAATTTTAAGTCTGTAGGTCTAATAGCTGATAAAAATGATTTCCTTTTGTTTATAACACCCCGTAATTCCCTTGAGGGTCGATTTTTGAAAAACCTTCCTAAGCTGATCTCTGCTGTTACAAATTTTGAGTAATGAATGCTTAAAATATTGTAGATAATTTATATCTAGATGTGTAATATGTTAATATACTTTCTGTTGTATTTATTTTATTTGAAATTTGTAAGATTCGTAAACAACGTCGTTCCTTACATTATAATGGCTGTTCATTGGGGAGAAAGCAAAATGTAGGCGATAGAGCCAAGTTTGCATCATTTTTGGTGACCATGTGGGCAACTTGGCGATTGATTGAACGGTTCAGAAGTTTATATGCAGTAGCACCACCTGGTGGGGAGCTGCAATAAAGATGATAGCACAAAAACCTTCTCCATTAAAAAATATATATCCATGCCAATTTTCATAGTGATCGGTTGAAAGGAGCAGGAGTGAAGCGAGGTCATGTATACAAACATCCAATTTTATATATATAGATATACAAATGAAAAGTTTCATCAAGCAATAAATCCGTTGTTTTGTAATAATGCCGACATATGATGTATGTTTTTAAAATGTAAGAGATACAACTTGTATTCTTTGCTTCTATGTAAGAAATTAACTTCATTTATTGCTGAAAAAGTACAATGCTACAAAAGAACAACGTAAGTACATTTTTAAATGACTTATACAATAATCTATGGAATCTTCGCATTACATTTTAAAAAAATTACATTAAATATTTGTATTAATAAAATGGTAATATGTATGAGAAAACACCGATGCAGTATTATTGGTTAAGCCTTGCGATTTAATTCTCATTTACTGCCTACTTTAACATTCATACGAGATGTAAATTAGTATTCCCGAGGTTTTGAAAAATGTATTGTTTGGCCTGTACATAACGGAGTTCGGACAAGAAATAAAATGATTAGATTCTTTTTTGTATTGTGTGAATTTAGTGTTCTATTTTACAGTATCTTCTACATTTTATTTATATTAGATTCATGAAAACATTCCAAACATCGATGCTTTTTTTTTCTCCTTTTGGTTTATAACCAAATTTAAGGAGTTTCAAAGTCATATTTAAAAAGTTTTATTTCTTTATATGTGGAAAAGGCTTACAAATTTTAATGACATAATAGCAGGATCATTATCTATTTCTACATAACAGAATAAATAAATATCTAATACAATTTACAATAGAAAGTTGTAAGTGGCATGGTATAATTATTGACTGCATTGAAAATTACTCTGTGATGTTCTGCATGAATGAATGCATTTAATGAATACAAGAAAAAGAAGTAAAAAACGAGTCTTACAGTAGTCGCATATGATGTGTAACATCTGACAGATTATCATGGTAAAAAATACGCAATATTAACTTTTTTTCCTGAAAAGAAAATATAAATCGGGTATGATTGGAAATAATTTTCTATCAAATAATTACTATATCTTTAATGAAAATTGTATTTAATTATAACAAAAGAAGTAAAAAAATGCAATATTTTATCAAAAATAATTATTCTTGTTCAATTTGGGGAAGAGCGGAGACAATAGACTTATGATAGCTAAAATAAGACACAAATACTTGTGATTTCAAAGTATTTAAAAACCGTTGAAAAACAGCTTCATTAGAAATCGAAACATTCTAATTTGTGTTCATTTCGAGATTGAGTTCATCATTCATAAAAGCTATGAACGGCTCAGCTTTTGGCAAACTGATGTTAAAGTTAAAATCACCACTCAAAATCAGGGGAAGCGAGTGATAATTTTTTTAAAAGAGCAGAACCACCTTCGTTACATGGTAAAAGTACTAAATGCAGGAAACCTTAATTTTTTTTAAACGTTTGATTCAAAGAAATGTATACGACCACCGAAATCACTGTTTGTTCATTTTCATCTATTGTTTTGGGTTTAAATACGATAATTTAATTATAATTAATTAAAATTAATTGAATGAATCTAATTATTTAATGAACTACAGATACAGCCACGTGTTGGTTTCATTTTTAGTGACATGGGTCAAAAATTTAAAAGATTTTATTTCTCACGTTGTAAAGCATTCAGTTGAACTGAAATTTTACTATCACGATTGTTTTGGATGACAATACGATACTTTAATGATAATTAATAAAGATTAATTACCACTTGATGTTGTGCTTCTGTCATATGTATATACATATTTGTATTAATTGTAACTGTTTCATAAAAAAGTAGCTAAAATAAAATTTTTTCTTTGTTGACCTAAGTAAGCATTGACTTAATTTTTTATATTACATATTTTATTAAATAAAACTCTCAAAACCTCAAATCGTTGCAAAACTTCTTATAAGTATCTAAATTCGCATTAAAATGAAAATCTCACTGTGAATTTTACATTTTTAATTTTAGTTATAACATTTATAACTTAATAAAAGTTTAAGAAATTCACAATTCATCGAGAATCAATACGTTTAAACATTTCCGTTTACGAAAAACGTCTAAGACCATCAATAAAGACAATTTCCCTATGAAATAAACCTAGAACGATAGCCAATGAAAATGAATGATGGCATTTTTCATTATGATTTGCAAATGGTTACATTCGAATTGACATTCTTTTCAAGAAATTCTCTACCTTGTGAAGGAGATGGCGCTGTTCCAAAAATAAACTCGACATCATCTCTGTCAGGTCGTTAATTGACTCTCTCTGGAAAGGTTGACAACAAGACTAATGTCATCCAACAACAGTGTCAGTCAAAAGACTGGTGGTGCACTCAGAACACCAAGAAATAATTTCTAATGGCATTTTCAGGAACTGAAAAACTTTGAAAGGAATTAAGTTTTATCTACATTGGAATGCTGAAAGCTCCAAAGGAGTGTTAAATAAGAACAGGAATTTATCATATCTGGAATAAAGTGAAATATTTCTAGGAATAGGGATGAATCTTTTTAAATGATCGTAAGAATGGGGACTGACGAATATTATTCTAAATCAAGTGCTGTTTTAGAAGAAATTTCGAACAAGAAATAATTTTTCCTCTTCTAAGTAATTTTCATGTACGTCTTAAGAAAAACACGATTTTTTTGAGATGATACAAAGATATATAGCAAGCGAGGAACAAATATATAAATAAAATTAACGAACTTCCAGATACGTACAAGGGGAAGAAAATTGTATCGCCATTTTATACATTAAATTTGAAAACAAGGATAAACCTCTTTAAAATACATATATGTACAAATTTACAACATTTTGAACATTTTCCTTACTGTCTTTATAAACATTATTATTAGTTAGTGATATTTAATGCATAAAAAAAGAACTATTTGAAATATAATTGTGAATTATTTATTAACTTTCACACACACACAAGCTTTTACGTTGCTGTTATAAATTAAAGACAGCAATCAAATAGCCGATTTCTAACACTTAAGTATTTATCTTTTCTGAAATTATCATTAAATTATTTTTAATATTTATATATAATTTAAATGTTATATTTATTTCCTATACTCGCTGGTATGCAATGTTGTTTTATTATGTCCACGTATTACAATTCGAAATACAACAGCACATAGATTCCCTTGCATTATTTGAATTTAAAAAGAAATGTCTGTTATAAGTAAAGGTTTTCATATATTTTTTTATTCTAGCAACACAGTTTCACATAGTAAGAAAAAAATAGGTCTATATTTTTCCTTGAGTTGTTCACTTCAATATAAATTCCCGTTGTAATACATTAATCTAAATAGTATTACGGTTCAAAATGAGCTTTTAAAATTTTTTGGTTGAATTTAAAGTATAGTTTAAAATTTCGTACGGGAAATATTGAGTCTAAAACTAAAAACAACTTATATCGTATATACATTCAATATTATTCAATAAATAATTTATTTAACACTCACACAAGCGTGCGCTGCGTATAATATTATTGTTATTATTAAATCATCTTCTTATCTGGATATAATATTAGTTAGATTTTGATGAAATAAAATATTTATTTCCAACAAAGTCCCTTAAATCAGTGCCCCGCAACCTTCTTATCGTTGCGGACCGGTCAACGTTTGATAATTTTACCGCGGCCCGCTGAGAGTAGGGCACGTTGATTGTTTATATTTTAGATTGTTTTGATTTAACAATTTTAATTTAGTTACATTTAAATATGCTTTCAGAATAAAACATAGTTACACCAAAAATCAATAAAAGTGATTTAACGTGAATTATAAAGTGATTTCTGTGGAAAGTTGCGCAAATCCGAGAGAAATGCACCACTTTAAACAAAATGGCAATAGTTTAATGTTCTTTAGGCGGCGCGGCACCATTTGATCCATGGACCGGGGGCTGCTGATCACTACCTTAAGCTACTTGGTATCGAAAGCATATTTTTGAAAGTATCGAAAGAAATATTTGTACTATACAACTCTCTCTTTCCATGTATATATATATATATATATATATATATATATATATATATATATATATATGTGTGTGTGTGTGTGTGTGTGTGTCCTTCTCGAAAAATAAGTTCTGTACCTTGCAACTTATTAAAAATATTTATTTTAATTGTGCATAAAACATACGTGATTTACAAGACTTGAAAAAATAAAATACCTTAATATATTAAAATAAATATTCATTAAACAGAGGCCGAAAAATCTAACTTTTTTTAGCAAGAGAACTCTACTACAATGTATTGAGACGCTATGAATATAAAAATATTGTTTAGGTATTTATTAGCTATTAAAAACCCCATTCCGTTTCACTTACCATTTAATTTTGGTTTCCACCTGAGAATAAAAAAAAAGAAATCTAAAAAAAGTCCTTAACATTAGAATTAACGACACTTCTCATCAACTTTAAAAATAGAACCAGTAGCGATAATTCGTCACATTTACAGCTCTCTTTGAAAACTTATCATCACCACTCTACACATACTACAGTCAAGATGTAATGTTGTACCATCCGAGTAATCTTCTATTCTTGACTGATTAGCGAACACACAAGACATACGACTTACATAGTGACGTACATCTGATTCTCCTCAAATATAAACCCAAAACAGAAAAAGTACGAGGGAAATCGCTTACAACCACTGAAGATTGATGAGCCTCCAGGTTAATTGTGCTCAAGTGATGGATTTGGCATTTGGGACCCTTTGTTTGAGCCCGGGATGGCACACTTCGGTTAACTTATGTCCTGAATGATGATCTTTCAGTACCATGTGATATTTACAGTTAAAATTATTTTAAGTAACAATGGCAGCTTGCAATTAGATATTGATTGAGAAAGAAATTTTTTACCAATGGTCTTTTAGTGTTGCCTTTTAATAAAGTTCTGCTGGTAGTCTTAACGATGGTTCGACAGTTCAAGTTGATTTCTTCCGTTAAAAAAGTATTTTGTGAAAGAACTCTGAATAGACCCCAAGATAATAAAAACAGATGGATTTTTCTAATTTTGACACAAAAAATTGCAGCGTCATATATACATAAGATGCTTTTCAAAAATGTATTAATGCTTTTTAAAGGAATTTTAAAAACAAATTATAAAAATACTTCTCAAAAATAATAAAAACAGCATAATAATAATAAAATAACTATACGTAAATACAATTGATTAAATAGGAACATTTTTAACCCTTACAATCATAGATCGATCAACTCAAGTAACATGCAAGAATAGGGACTATGCGAAAAATTATTTTAAATTACTTTAAAACGCTCAAAAAGTGTAACAAACCTTAAGGTTCGGAACCGTGATTTTAAAAAAAGTGCATAGATGGATAATTTTCATGATATTTAGTGTCACTTAGATTAGAATGCCTGTATAAAATTGTTTTAAGGACATTATGACAAAAAAAAAACTAAATACAATATATTATTAAAAAATTAACTTAGAATAATCTTTTTTCAAAATGTTCTCCTTTTATTAAAAATGCTTCTTTAATAATATTTTGCTTATATAAAGTAAAGACCTGTCATTAAAGAGAGCCTGAGTGAGGAAATTTGAAAAATTCACATTATTTTCAGAGTTACCGCCCATTGAAATAACTATCGATGTTTTTCTCTTAAAATTTCTACCCTCTGTTGTAGTAAAATATGGATAAATCCACTTATATGTTATAATTTTCAAAAATTCTAGTTGAGCCTCTGTACAGAGTTCTGAGCTATATACAGGCAAAATATTATTATAATAGAAGCATTTTTATAAAAGGAGAACATTTTCAAAAAAGGCTATTCTAAGTTAATTTTTTGCCAAAATATTGTATTTAAATCTCTTTTTTTTGTTAAATGTCCTTAAAACATTTTCATACATGTATTCTAATCAAAGCGACACTAAATATCATAAATATTATCCATTTGTACGCTTTTGCAAATTCATGGTTCCGAAAGTAGTGATACCTTAATGAAATATTAAAAGCCTTTTTCCTTTATTTCCTCCGCCCTCTTTTTAATTATATTCCATCTCCTTTCTTCCCTTCATCTAAAGACATATTTAATAAAAAAATACTACTTACTGCTTTAGAATTAATCTTGAAAAATAATGAAACATTAATGACATCTTCATTCCTCATTAAATTTTCATAGACACCTTTCTCATTCACAGATAAAAATTTGCATCACCGTAGTTTGCATGCACTTTGAAAATTTGAAAGATATAAACTGTTAAAGGAGCTTACTTTACGAAAATCGGTGAAAAAAATTAAATTTTCAATTTTTATTTGAAAAAAACCTATGATTCTTTTGCTTATAATACAGGTTAAATTTTTGCTCTAGCTGAATTAGAATTGTTTTATTCCTCCTAACTATGGTGCTAGTATGCCTTATTTGAAAAAAAGGTAAAGTATTTATTTTTAAATCTTAATTTCTTAAAAGTCTACATTGATACACAAGGAAAATATTTTTCAGAACTTTACTCACCTTACATTTTTAAAGCTTTGCACACATATTAATAATATACAAATAATCATTTTAATGAGATATTTTGGGTTAAGTTAGTAAAGAAATATGGGTTAAAATGAAAATGAATTTTTCAACATGTGTTGACTTTTCCTATAATACTCCATCTGAATTGTTTTTAAGCGAAACTATTCAACATTTTTAAAAATGCTCACATTAATAATAAATAATGCAATAAACGCACATAGAAACTATTAATTGTACGACGAGTCAATTTTTTAAAATGTTCCTAAAACTTAATACTTTTTAACATTAAGGAAAATGCTGAGTAAAGAGACTCCCTTAGAAAAGCTAAACTATGTTTTTTGTTTGTGACTTTTTTCAGGATACAGATAGTTCAGAAAGCTTTGCTATGGAGAGAGAAGTTGGAGAAGAAATCTTTCTATAATTTACCAACAGTCTCTTGAGAAAAGGAAACTTCACAAGATCTGAGTGATTTAATTATAAAACAGAAAAAAATGAAAGCGAATTTCAAAAAGAGATCTATAAAATCGTTGGTTAAGTCTGGTAGCAAAGCCAAATGTTCTAAATTCAGTAGGGTACTTGAAAAAGGACAAGAACTGCGTTACTGTGTGTAGTTACAGATCAATAAGTCGAAATGTTGTAAGAAAAATGAAATCCAAAACTATATTCTTCAAAATAATAATAATAATAAACTTTTTAATTTGATTGTGTAATCCTGAGATAATTCATCATAAATTAGGAAAGTTAGGATGTGAAGCTAACATGAAGAAGATGTTGACATTGCGAAAGGAAATGAAAAGATGAAAGAAAATGATTCACGAAGTATATTGGAAGAAAAAAAAATGCTATCTGTCATAATCATATACCATCAAAATCGTAAGCCAGAGATTCTCAAACTGCGTGGTGCGCCTTCCTAACATATAAAAAAGTGGAAAACAAAATAATTATTTTTTAAAAAAAAATTACTATTTAAAAGTAATTTAGTTAAAATATCTATCACTTAAAAGTAACATGTACAAAATTTAATGCTTTACTTGATAATTTGTACGATGCCTAACTGAGGTAGTATTGTAGCTTTAGCGTCAAAGTACATTATAATTGCATTCAATATATTTTTATTGTATAGGTTAGCGTGATGAAAACTATGATTGAAAATTGGGCCGCAAATACAAAAAAGTTTGAGATGCACTAACGTATGCAGTGACAAAGAAAGTCAAAGAGTACTCTTCTAGTAACTAATTTTGAGGTATTGCATAAATTAATTTTTAAAATTACTTTATTTCAGTCCAGTTCTTTACTTTATTCAAATGTTCCTCCAATTTCCTCATGAGTATCTCTGCGACCAGAATTGCATATGAATTTTAAGTTGCACCATTTTCTCTTAATAAATTTTAGTATTTTTATTTTTTTTTTTAAAATTTAGACTTTTTGTTAGTGGAACAAATTAATACTCGTATTTTTCTTGGATGTATTAAATAAAATAATATCAAAATAGTATCATCAATCATGTTCTTCTAAGATAGATCACAGCTACTTTATATATTTGTGAGACTCAATGCGTATAAAATAATCTATTTTCAAAAGTTTATATGTGTATTGTGTATATTGGTTAATTATTGAAATTTTATCCAGCTTTCATAAAAGTTTCTTAGAAGATATCATAAAATCACAAATATTAAAAAAAAAACAAACTTGGCACACTTAAACAAAAAAAATGAAATAAAAACAAACTTAGAAAAAAAAGAAGTTGAAGAAAAATTCTACTAAGAAATAAATTTTCACATTTAAGGCTACACAGTACCCTAAAAATGTCATTTTTACCGAAATTTTTTTTTGCATGTTTTGGTGGCCCATATCATTGAGATGCTTGCCACGAAATTTCAAATATGTTAGCAAATTAGTTTTTAATATATTTGAAGTTTTATGAGCTATGGTTTTGGTTTCGGTTTCCTTTTAAAGCATTTTTTCATACTTAAATCCAATTAATTAAAAATATTTTTGAGCTTTTAGTTTGAAATGGTTATTAATTCCAATTTTTATTACTAAAAGCATTTCTGCTTGATTATGTTTTGAGTTTTTAAAGTTATCAAAATTAATTAAGAAAAGTTAATTTCATGGCCAATTTTTGCTTTAAAAATAGTTTATATAACTTAAAAGCTTTATCATTAATTTTTTCCTGTAGAGAAAATGCCATGAAAAATGCGTTCTGGGTTTCTGTGAGAAGCAATATTTCCAAGAGATGGAATACTACTGAAAATGATGTATCTAAAAATCAATCCTCAGCTGATTCTGCAATTAGACTTCCGAATACAAGTATTCTGAACTCAAATGCTGCAGATATAACCGAATATTTCCTTGATGTACCAAACTACATTATACTAAACTTATTGTAGTACTATATTTTAGTATTTTAATGTCGTACGACAAGAGCTAAAACTTCATAAACTGCCCCTATTTAAAACTGAAAAAAAAAAATTTTATGGGCAAACCTGACTATTTTTAGCTTAAGTTAGTATCATTATTATTTTGTACATAAATGCTTCGTGTTTCAAAACTTTTGTGAAATATTAGGTTAAGATAAAGCTGAATAAACTGACGTCTTAACAAATGCTATCAATATTATGCAAAAATATATTTCGAATTAAAAATATAATTTTCAGTCATATTTAATAAAAATAGTGTTTTAATGTAGAACGTACATTGGAAAATAACATATTAAAAAATTAGAGTTTTACGGGCATTATAAGTTTTTGTTTTATGACTTTACAAACTTTAAATGCGTTTTTCTCAGACTTTTAATTTTGAAGGTATAAGTGTTTTCTAATCCCTAAGGCTTTTTTCCTGTTCAAGATAGAGCCTTGAATTTTTTGTATATACTCCCAAATGTATGTTCTATAAAAGTTAGTATGGATTTAGGGCTGAGAACTCTAGTTATTTTTCTAAAAAATGCTAAAGTTGATATTTTAAAATTTTTCGTGTTTTTTCCAGGTTTTTCTAGAAAAATAATTATTAAAAATCAACAAGGGAATAGATTTTCAAATCCATACTAAATATTGTTTTTAATAATCTAAGAATCATAAATAACTTAAAATTACTGAAAAATTTTAAAAATTGAGTATTTTATAAGAGTTTAAAAAAACTTCAAAAAATGTCTGGTCAAACTGACTTTTTGCTTACAGAATCAGCTTAATAATATAATCTAAATATAAAACATCAATTATTTTTACTGCAACTGTCTTCAAAATTTTTTTTTTGAAAAAGGGTACCGTGTAGCCTTAACTAAGAACATTGCAAGAATACAGTGCGGGGAAAATCAAAGCTCCCCGGTGAACAGAGTTCCAGGATACAAAACGACACGGCAAAGGAAAGGACATAGTTCACTATCTTGCTTGTAACAGATGTTGAGAATGGCCACTATTCATCTCCTGGCACCTTTGGGCCCTTTTCATTAAATCACGGAAGGCACATCAAAGATGGATAGTTGGAATTGCTGCAATCTTATCAGAAATGCTTTGCTGCAGTTCTTGAAGACTATGAGGGTTCTTGAGATATACCTAAGCCTTGAGGTAAAGTAATCGCACATTGACAAATCAGGTGACCTGGGTGCCAGCAAGAGGCGAGACCAGACTGACCTCTGTTAACAACTCTATCAAAGTGAAGATTTTGTAAATGGGATCCACTCGAGCTGTCCACTTTTTTTGTCTCACCTTGTATTTTGGTACGTATACTAACTGCTATATATATCAGGTAAAAACGACACTTTGCTTTGACATTCGAAACTTTACTCAGTGTGTGTTGTATTATCATCACACCGAAATGTAACTAGTAAGAATAAATTTAACGAAAAACGCTAGGTTAAACTCTAATTTGTTTTATTAGATTAAAATCATGTTAGTGATCACACTTATTAATTCCTCCTTCTCAGTCTGATGGAAGTCCCTGATATATAAAAAAAATATTCTTGAAGTATTTAATTAAATAAATGTGTATGAAATAAAGTTTTCTTAAAATTGAGAAAGCAGACATTAAGTATGATGAAATTTTAAAGTACCTATCTGAAATAGAATAAATTACTAACAACTCAGTAGACAGATACGTGAATCAAACTGCTAAGTCTTCCCATACTGAAATATTCAACATGTGACAAGTATAATTTTAATTATTTCTGGAGCTACCAGAGCGATGAAGAGACAACACTATCAAAGGGCAATGCATGGAAATGCACGTCTCAGGTTGCTCAGGACATCTTATATCATAGACACTATCATTCATGGCTGCTCACTGGAATTAGCTGAAAAATCTGATTCTTCTGGTCCACCCAATATACGAATGTAAGTCAAAAAGTAAAGGGACTTATGCAATTTCTCTATCTAAGGTTTGACAGCAGCGCTAGTATCCAGCCCGGAATGGAAGGTAGTCGGCAACACACTTCTATAAAAAGTATCACTCGGCTTTTCTCGTAGTCGTTGAAGTTCAGGAAACCGTTCAACATAGCAGATTCATTGTCGAACCACCCCAAGGAAGAAATGAGGTAGTGATTAGCTTTTTGTTTTTGGAAGGTGTGATATCTGCGCTGGATACGAACCATTCTTTCTATCAATGTACCATCAGCAAAGACGACATTCAGTCATTGACTTTGAGGACTGCACGATCCTTCGTCACCACATAAAGAAATTTTCCCCTGTTTAAAGCGCTATCTCCATTTCGTAGAACTTCCTTCGCGATAAACAGCTGTCACCACCATACTGTGCTTATATACGACGAATAATTTCTGCAGGTTTCACACTTTCCGCAAATAAAAAGTAAATCATTGTCACCCTTTCCTCTATGGTGCAGATCGACAATGGAGCTGAGATGTTGAACGATTAGCTGCACCCCAATAACTACGAGAAAATTCGAATTTATAGAAGCATTATCGATAACCCTTCATTCAGCGTTGGATGTTAGTTCTAATGCCAAACCTTAAAAAGAGAAATTGCATAAGTTCCTTTACTTTTTAACTTTCCCTCTTATGATCAAGAAAGAGCTCTTTAGGATAGGTAGAGGTATCTCTACATTAAAAAACATCTTGCGTCTACTAATTTCAATAATATATACATATACAGTGGTGGCAATAAGTCCTGAAAACACACATTTTTCTGTCTAATTTTTGTGTTTGGCGTATTTTATTCTTTATGAAATTATTGTACTATCTCAAATGTTGTCATTGATTCTAATGTATTTTTAATGCTGATTTCAAATATGTTGTAATTTTTCAAATATCTTAAGTCTTTTTCACAGTACTATTACCTGAATACAAGATTGTATATAGTATGTACAAAATAACAAAATACAGAAAACACATCATATACGGACTAGAATAACACAAAACTTTACAAACGTTCTAGACTTAACATGGATTTTGAAAATTACATGATTGCTACGTGTTTAAACACAAATATTTTATGGTCCATCTATTTACTTCACGGTTCTAAAACTTTTGTACATGGGATGCATCAATTGAAGCTCTTTTGGGACAACATTATTGAAAGAAATTGTTAAACTTCAATAAATTTACATTTATGTTCAATTGTTTTTTCTTCCAGGTATCAAAACCAATGTTACTTCATATATTTTCTATCAAATTAAGACCCGAAGAATGTCCTGCTTAGGTCAATTAATATTACCAGAATTGTCTTTGAACCATTTTTGGACTACTTTTGCACAGTGACATGAGCATTATCGTCCTGAAAAATCTTTGATTCATTTTCAAAATTCTTCCACTAATGGTAGGAATTTAATTTGCAATATTGTTGCAGTTGTATTGTTTTGATTTATTGTCTGGTTTTCCCTGTTCTATTCACGATCTTTCAACAACACGAGAACACACGCAGCCTCATATCATCCTTTTCGTTAGGTGTTTTATTGAGAGCATCAGACATTGAAGGCGTAACTTTTTATGAGTGTACAGTCTTAAATAGACACGCCTTTCGTTACCTGAAGTAGAAAAATGACTTTCAATACCATATATTACGTTTTCTAAGTTCATTAATAGTTCATAATGAATTATACCTTGCCATGCCAATCAGCCAATAATGTTTTAGGGTGAGCTTTGAAGTCTCGTATTCCAATTTCCAACAGTCTTCCTGTCACAGTTTTTAGGTATTCCACATCAAAATCCATTATTCCAAAGCTCAATTTGCGGTTAATTGAGCTTTCTGTTTGAAAGTGGTGTAAAGATGACGTAATCCACGTAAACATGTTTTCTCCGGTCTTCCAGATCGTTTCCTGTTTGCAATAGGGTTTGTTTCAGAATATTTTTGAAGTGAAACTTTTTGGGGCTCGAGAGTGAATGAGAAAATTGCCCAGTTTTGCGTAACAGTGAAAAAGCGAACGGAAGTAGTCCCCCCCCGATTTGTCGCCATGGCAAGGAGAGAGCCAGAGGAGGAAAAGGGGGGGGGCGGGGACACCACTCGACTTGTGTCATATCGGTGAAACAATTGTAAATTGCCCACGTCTCCAACTGGTCAACTTGCCCACCCTCCGATTAGGGGTCCTGTTCTCCAGACCTGGGAACATTATTAGCGGTCGTATCAGTTGCAGTGTGAGCATTACGGTGTAGACAGAATAGCTCTCGCAGCAAAAGCGTGCCTTTTGAAATTTTCTTTAGATTGTTGGCTACATGGCAGTGTGTTCGGTAACTAATTTATTTCTTTAATTTTCATTTGCGTTGAATTATTATTACTTCTAATCTTATATTGCCTAAATCAAGAAAAAAAATGAAAATTTAAAAAGAAAAAAAAGAAAAACTAGCAGTAAGTCCAGTCGAAAAAGAGACAAAAAAAGAGAGAACCCCCTCCCCCCAGAAAAATAGTGCAAATTTATCAAGTGCTACTGCCAAATCTCCATCAGAGTACATATGAGGGAATACCGAGCATGGAAAAAAACATTGTAAAGTACTCTCTTAATGCCGAGTTTAAAGGTTGGGAATGCTATTGAGATTCTTCTTATGCCAGCACAGATTAAAAAGGACTTTGTGAATCACCCTGTGCCGTCAACTACAGAACCCTCAACAAGTCTAGTGCGTGTTGGAACTGATGCATGTGAATCGATAATAAATTCTATCTTTCGTTACATAGACTATGATTTCCATAAAAATGCGTGACCACGGTAGCCTAGAGGTCAAAGTATCAGATCGTGGCTGGCGTGTCATGAGTTCGAGCCGAGTACCACTTAAGACCCGCCGTGTAAGGGGGCGATGCTCGTTAAATCTGTTGAGAGCTCAAACGTCCTCCCGCTGGTGTGGTGTGGTAGTTAGGAGAGAGGGAGTGTCAGTTCAGGGACGTCCTCGTCACTTGACCATGGTTCAAAATTACGAAGTCCGTCGCCAAAAGCCCTCGTGTAGCTGAACAGTGCGCCTTTAATATTCACTCACCCATAAAAATGCTCACAAAGATTTTCAAAAGCTGTTCGTTGATAACCCTTTCGGTCACGGGTGTTCGATTTCGGATAGATTATGGTTTAGAGATGATTTGAGAGCGCCTGTTGCTGAGCAGAAAAATATTTTACTGGAAATTAATTTAGAAGACATTAAAGAACGTTACAATTGCCGACAAAGTTTAAGTAGGAAAAGTATACCAAATTTATCAAAGTATAATAATTTTGTATACCCAGAAATTCCAGTATATCTTCCTACTTTGGATTTGGTATCAGAAATACTCAATTCGCCACGAATACTTTTCACGCAAATTAGGTGATTGAGTTATGTACACTGTCAGTTTAGAATATTAGAGCAAATAATCAATGTCCCAAAGCAATTTTACTTCTATCGCGTGGCGTTCCATGCACCATTTTTTTTGCATATTCACACGACAGTAGGTCCACATAATACTTCCACAGCAATTTGGGGTCCATATAATAACATTCTTTCTTCAAAAGCATTATTTTGTATATTTCATTGTAATGCAGAAACGATAATTTTTAACCGTAATTCCAATATTATCCACCCACGCACTTCAAACTGCAACAGAAAACTGTTTTAAATTTACTAAAGCATGGTGTACATTATGCTTTCAACCCTTTATCATGAATATTTTCTAATTGTTTGGAATGAAATAGTAGTTAAGATAGTGCGATTTTTGCGAAACTAAAATAATTAGATGGAAAATTGCGTGTGTTTAAGACTTTTTACCACCACTGTATGTGTGTATTTGTTTGTGTATATATATCTATGTGTGTTTAAAAATTAGGCTGATTGAAAAACTATTATCTTTAACACATTTCTCATTAATATATAAGTATATATAAAACAAAAAGAATATACTTTGCTATTATGTACTTACTTTCATTCTAGAGAATGTTGATTCTTTTCTTAAGTTAATTAAGGTCCGATGAGAAATATTATACGAAATCCAGTTTCTTTGAAAATATTTCCTAAAATTATAATACAATAAATGCTTTTAATAAAAGTGTCTGGATAATTTTAGTTAGAATTAATGTAATTTTATTTGCATATACCTGAATCTATCTTTTCATATAAAATTAAGGATACTATACAATGATTCACTCATCTATGTCTCTTGAACTTCGTATTCTATAAAATATGAATAATGTATAAGAATATGTATCAGTGTAGAATATTAGGTATAGTTTCCCAATACTTGGTATTTTCTCAAAAAAAAAAAAAAAATACATCAGGAAAAGTTTTATGTGACTATGAAACTTTCAATTAGTTCTCCAATTCAGAGGAAAAGGTTCTAAAATGAAGAGAAAATTAGATTCCTACAGTTTATATTAATTATAGAATAGTATTACACGAAAGAAAGTTTTAGAGACTGAATTTGCAAAATCAAGTTCACCGCTACTTCGAATTTCCACCTAATACGGCCAAATTAATTAAATTTGCATGGATTCTCACACACATGGATAAATATTAATATGCTAGTAGTATTAGTCTATGCAGTAGTAGTAGGTAGTCTATTTTATACAAATTAAACATTTGAATGTCTATTATTCGAAAACGAGAATTATTTGCAAGGGAGAACTTACATAAACTATTAAATATAATTTGGTGGGTAATATTCGCAATAAATAGCCTCCATAATGCAAACCTCGAAGACATGATTAATTTGATGTTAGCAAAATGTTTTAATCACGTGTCACACATTCGTTCAAATTTTGCTGTTTAGAAAACATATAGTGCACGAAAATTATGACTACAACTTCAAAAATTAATCAAAAATCATTAATTTTAATAATTAAAGATTCTCATTTCCGTTTTTTTTATGTTCCATAAAGAAAATATTAAAGTCTCTGTTTATTAAAATAACAACTAGATGGTGCGAAGTCCACGTCTTATAACATTCTAGTTTCAAAATGGCTCCACTGCAAGGACAAGAACAAGTTGTAGCATGACCTTCCGAATTTAAATCTGCAATACATGTACAGCGTTAATGGGATGCCAGTACACTAATGTTTGGAAGAGAGAAGAGGTTAAGAAGAGAGAAGAGGGTAGAGGAATCCAATGCCACGGCCATCTACATCTCTAGGCATACCACTTTTGGATTTCATATTGAAATACTTGAAAAACATTATTTACCAATTTTCAATTAGTGACACTGATAAAAGGAAAAGTCGAATTACAATGGCCTTCAGATTGTTGATTTTGTCATGCTTTCGAGGTCGTGTTAGAAATTTCGTATAGACTGGATGTTCTGCGCGCAACTAATGGTGTGCACATTGAAATCGTGCAATAAAGCATAAAAAAAAACTTTAATATTTTCTTTATTGAACACACCCAAACCAACCGTAAGTGAATATATTTGGTTTTCTTGTAAATAATACTTGGAAGTATAGTCATATTTTCCGAATATCCGATATATCATTAGGGGGAGCTTATATATTTATATAGTGATTGAAAAACAATTACGTTCAGAATATTAAGCACATGATGGAATCCAAAATTCAGTTTGTGTTCATAGAATCAAGAAGATAAACAAATTAACTGACTTTTTTTACTTTAAAAGTTGTAATAGTAAATATCATTCATAAAATGTTACAAATATATATGCAATGGAATTTGGATAAAATAAAACTTGTGACACAGATAAAACTTATACATTTATTCGATTCGTATAAACACTTCTATTATTTATTTTGTGATCCTGGTAAAACATTTTCACGCAGTAAAACATTTTATTTATTTAATTTCGTTTAGTTTATTTATATTTAGACATTTATTTGAATTCGAAAATTAAAGCTGAAATACTTGATTTTATTCATTAAATATTTTCGTTTAACAACACTAAAGGAGAATATCTACTGAAATTGAAGACAAATAAATATTTTAATAAGTTACGGTACGGGAGTAATTATTTGTATTAGAAATTATAAGTAAAGTTTAATGCATGTATATAAAGTCTGTGATAAAATTTATTAATTTAAGCAGTAATAACTTGCAGCCATAAAATATTTAAAAAATATTCCACATACTTACTGTCACATACACTATTTGTTAAATTTTACGTCTACAATACAAACATAAACCCGTCATAATAAAAAAATCAATGTTTGGATAATAGAAGAAATTAACTTTTAAAAAGGTTAAAAAAATATTTTTTAGGCATGATGACATATATATATATATATATATATATATATATATATATATATATATATATATATATATGAAAGAAATTTGTATAATATATCAAAAACAAGAAATAACGTAATAAAAATATAAAAGCTAAACATAAAGATTGAATTTATAGAAAAATACAAAAAAAAAAAAAAAAAAAAAAAAAAGGAACTACAAAAAAGAACCTTGCGAGTCAGAAAGCAATTTCGGACTTAGGACTGAATAAGTGGGATTGAGCTAGTTTGAAGGAGCCAACTTTCCCCCTTTGCAACTCGATAGGAAAAACCAAATAAAATAAACAAAAATTCAAAGTATGTAAAAACTCACAGAGAGTATGATAAAACTATTGACTACTACTCTGCAACAAACTCTCCCAAACTCTTAAAGCAGAAAAATCCCAAAACAATTACGTAAGAAAAGTAGAAAAATCCTAAGAAAAGTATTTTTCAAAAAAGAATTTAACAAAACTTCTTTACTCACATAGCATTTTCTAAGAGAATCAAGCATCTTGAAATTAATGAAAATCAATTATTTACCGAGTTAAAAAATTCGAATATACATAAACGCATCTTTTGAACTAACTTTTAAACCAGCCAGCAAAGATAGATACCAAGAGAGATGACAATGAAATATGTTAGGTTTTGAATTAGTTGATTGTCAAACATGTAAATTTGGTAGGCTCTAATTTGATTGGTTGTCAAAAATGTGTAAAATGTTCAAGATGTGTGTGGAAAAGATATAAACTGTGATATGAGTGTTATGATATAATCTTCACAGCAAGACCACTAACATGCTGACTTTGAAATTCTATTGTTGTGTGGTGGATTTGGAATTAAAAGTAGCAAGACGGTTAATGCATTTGTGATGAATATGAGTTCTTAAGAAATTAAAAGGTTATTCATGATCTAAACAACATTGAAAATTTTTTATATCATTGAATTTATCTATGTTGTTCGTTTTGTGAATTTACTTTCACTCAGGTATCTCTGGACAGCACATTTATTAATACAAATACGAAAATAGCCATCACGGATACTGCACACAGCAATTCTGACTCAAAAGCACACAACGACCGGTCAGCTAGTCAACCCCGTAGAAGGAATGCGTTGGAGTGAAGCGAGAAAAAAGCGCGTGGTCGGATCACTCAGTTATCCTTCCGCCAGAAAAAATAATTCACTCGCTTCATCCCAACAATCTATTTTGTGGGTTGTTAAGTTATCATTTCTAAACAAAAAATTCAAAATAATATTTCTGTAAATTGATAAATGCAAGTTACTATTCCATACAGAAATTTTAATTAAATGGAATTTAAAAGAATCTCTTTTGTCAAAAATGTTACTGACTGCATTATTGTTAATAAGATGCAAGTCTAAATCCAAGAATTCTACTATGTTAGAGTTAAAGTTAGTTTTAAGAAGGGTAATCAGGGTAGAACGTAATATTTGGTTTGTATTCACTATTTTTACCAAAAATTATTAGATCATCTATATAACGATAAATCAAGTATGAATTATTTACAACATGATCAATTTCAAAAAAATGTAATAGCGTAAATATATATTTATATATATTTACGCTAAAGTGAAAACAAAAATGTAGGAAATCCTAACATTTTAAAGTTTTAACCAAATCAAGCAGGATAATTGCTGTCTTTGTCAATTACTTGATAAAAATTTCATAAAAAGGAAAAAAAAAACCCATGAATTTGTTTTACTGAGATAACAGTGCAACAGAGGCAAAGCAAGTAATATAAAAAAATTCTAAGTCAATTGCTACCTTGAATGGATGAATAGAAAGTATTTTATTAACGATTGAAAATTTGAATAAGATATATATGTATATATATATATATATATATATATATATATATATATATATATATATATATATATATATATATATATATATATGTATAAGGTAGAGTTTCTCAAACTGTGGGGCGTGCCTCCCTGGGGAGGCGTGGTACCTCTACGAAGGGGCACGAGCATAATGAAAAGTCGAAAACAAAAGGAATTTAAAAAATTATGAAAGTAAACAAGTAAAAAATACTTTCTGATATAATAAAATGTAAAATACACATTTACACTGATATAATATACCTATAAATGTGTATCAGTACTGTGCAATATATATTTTATTATAATTTAACAATACTAAGTTAAGAACAAGTTTCATAATTAACGGTGACGCCCATGGGCTTGTATTAAGGCGCCTCTTGATTATTTGTACGTTTTATAGTTAATTCCTTAACTCCCGAATAAAAAAAAAAGTTCCGCGATTTTCTCCCCAATTCCACCGTTTTCTAGGTAGACTAGCGTATTTTGATTTTTTTAGGTGGAGGAGAGGAGAGCGAAAAGGAATAAATAAACAAATCCTTCGCAAACACTGCCAAGGTAGTTGTATTGCATTCCAAAGCCTTCGAAATAAATTTATGGATATCATTGCACAGAGAAGATCGTACTTCGGAAAGACGTATATATACGCCCAAAAATTAATGATTTGTCTAAGCGAGATATTTATATACGTCGGTGGCACGTAAGAAGTTAAAGTCGTATTGTAACTTTAGTGTCAAAGTGTAGTATTATTGAATTCAATACATTGTTATCGTACGAAGAGGGCGCGATGAGAAAGATGATTGAATAAGTGGGTCGCGTATATTGAAAGTTTGAGAAGCACTAGTATAAGGAGAGAGTGAAGTAATAGTAGTAATTGAAAAAACGAGCATGATTTGTCTGCATTGTTGTAACAATGCACACTCGGTTTGACTGAAAAACAGGTTTTCGTCGCCAACTTTTGTCTTTCTTTTAACAGTTACATTGTTATAACATTAGAGACGAATCTAAGTTGGCGTCAAAAACCGGTAATTAATTTTATTAAATTTAGTTAATCAATTAATGTCTGAAAAGACTGTATTAACATCAAATGTCATCCGCTACAAGTTTAAAAAAATTTGTTTGAGCTTGATTGGATGAATAGAAAGTATTTTATTCAACAAGATAAATATATGAATAAATAAATATTGAATAAATAAATATATGAATAATATATGAATAAATAAATATTGAGAGAGAGTAAGCTTACACGCATAGTAGAAATTGAAAAAGACAGAAAGAAACGGAAAAAAAGGTTGAAAAGAATAATAAATTTTCAATTAAAACTGAGAGTGAACATGGCTTAAGTAAAAAAAAATGATTATGATAATATAAATTGTCGGAGAGGGATATTTCTTTCTAAAGTAATGGGGCATTTTGAATTTTAAATTAAAAACCCACCATAGAAAGAAAAGAATATTACTATTTGAATTGAAAAAAAATATTTTCTTTTCTCAGTATTAGTATTACACTTTGTTATTCCTTATTCCTTTCTAGGACACTCGGGGAGCTATAATAAAAAACTAAAAGGAATGCAGCATAACAGAAAATATTCCAGTTTTAATTATATTTTTTACAGGTGATCTTAATCCTTCTTCATGCGGCTTTTATCAATGCGGTAATCCAGAATTTCTCAAAGTGTGGGGTGCGCCTTTCCTAGGGGGCGTGATATCCCTGCAAAGGGGGCGCGACCTTTTAGAAAAGTTGAAAATAAAAGATTTAGAGTAAGTATTAATTTACTGAAAGGAAGGAAAACCGAATGCATTCTGACAAAAAATAATAATAATCAAACATTTACACTGATATGTAATATACTTATAAATGTATCAGTACTTCACAATGTTTTCGATACTTAACTAATCAATATTACATTAAAAACTAGTTTAATAATTACCAGTGCCTCTCGTGGGTTTGTTCTGTACAAAATTTAATACTTATCTTGATGATTTGTATGGTTTATAATTAAAGTCGCAGTGTAGCATTAGCGTCAAAGTATATTTTTTACGTGTTCAAAACGTTATTATTGTAGGGGGTGGAGCACGAGGAAAATTCTGATTGAAAATTGGGCCGCAAATATTGAAAGTTTGAGAAACACTGAGGAAACCAATTTCTGCAACACTCTACTCAAAATACTTATAGTACGTTGTTCACAGTACGTGCTGCCCGTTTGCTGCGTGATGTAGCAAAACTGCATGAAAGGATATGCACACGTACTGTCTTTGACAACGTGGTACACGTACTGCAACACGTTGACCAGAGTGAGGCAGGAACTGGAAAATGGTATTGATGTATGCCGCGTGACCAAGAGTTTACATATAGAACACCTGTAAAACATGTAAATAAAACTTGCATTTTTTCTTTATATGTTCTTGTTTGCTGTGTATTTGTCTTAGTTTTTATACTACATTACTTCAAAAACTTAGAATGAGTTATGAATATAACCCTTTATATATACGGATAAACACCAGATAACTTTATACAATTAACTACAACGAATTGAAGCTGCAAATACGGCATAATGATTAATGGCGAGACTGTTGTGCCACTGGGCCTAGGTTCGAATCCCAGAGATAGCACGGATGTATGTAAATATAAAGTGCCTTTGAGGCATGAAGGTATTCTAAATAGCCGTATAAGTTCTCTCGTAAGGGTAGTGGAAGCGCCCTGACCACCCCCAGCTTGCTCTCTCTCAAAATTCGGGTACAAACCAAAACAAGTCGCACTGTCACCTATATGGTGGTTAAGGATATTGCTAACGACATACGTCCTTCTAGCCCTTTGCCACGATGGATTTAGTGGACTTTAATCTGACATCGTCAGACAGATGGCAACAGTAACACAACGAATTGAAAATTGTTAACAGAAACACAAGGATTTATTTAACAGACTTTTAAAGAAGCTGGATTTTGAAAAATTCTTAAAAATTAAATGTTTTAAAATAATTATGTGAAAATAGTTACAATTCTTAATCCTAATTAAAGCAAATCAATCGTGACACATGCTACATTCTAATTCTTTAGAATCAGATAAGTTTCCTTACATAACCTGCAATAAAGGTAAGAATTCCAATTAAAAAATTTTCCAAATTGAAAACCTTCTTAAATATTTTACTTATTGGATTTTCATACAAACATTTTTAAACAATGGTTAAATTTTCACATCTATCTTTTCTTTTAGTAATTATAAAATGGACAGAACTGCCATTCATTAGTGTGAGAGGGCCATGAGGAAGATCAGCCATAGTCAATGCAACTCTATTAACAATTCTCAACAAGGACATAAATTCAACAACCCAGACTAAGAAATGCACCAATTGTTAAATATGGGGGCAATAGCTAGGTAGACAAAATACTAGAAGAATAAACAATAAATCAGATCACTTACGTCCAGACGATACATCTTCTAATTCAAATCGTCCTAATCAAATTTAACACTTAATTGACCAAATCGTCAATTTTATATTAATCAAATAAGATACGAACTGCTCTTGCCTAGCCTTGCGTTAATCAATCCCTGTCTAACCTCTCTCTTTCTATCTCGAATGTTTAATCTTTGTATACAAGTCTTAATTTGCATAATCACATCTTCTTCGGAGGAGGAAAGTTTCAATAGAATAATTTTTAAAGACCCTTTATTCCCCAAGAGGACTATTAGAAGGAATAGCGTGGATAGACCGTTACAATTACTTCACGATAAAAAATTTTTTTGCACCATTTTTTAAATAAATAGCTTTTACAGAATATAGATAAACTATGTCCTTGAATTTAGCTACTACTTCATACGTTAGTTAGTTGGAAAACAGACTTTATTGTTTTAATAATTAATTATTCTGGGAAAATTTGCTTATGTCACAAATATATGTGTAGTAATTCTTAGGTATTTTTTACCTTTTAATCTGCACCCAGTATGCTAAAAGAATTTAAGAAATTAAAACAAAAAATCCCTATGATTAAATGCTATTTTTATTTTCTTGGAATGTTATTGTAATTCTGATTTGTGTGAAAAAGAAGCCCAGTGGCTGAGTGGTAGCGTATCGTGCTTCCCCGACACAGGTTCAGGTGCTACCTCCAGGCTGGGCAACGTCGACTCAACCTTTCATCCCTTCGGTGGGCTTATAAAGGAGCATCAAGCTTGCTTGGAAACTAAACACTGAGGATTTCACGTCAGACTGACCACCTGACCGGAATATCTGCTCATGCGTCTCAGTGCTCAAGGTCATAGAAACTGAGATGGGTACAGTGACCTTGGTTCTCTGTGGCTGTTGCTGCAATGAGTTAAGCTTAGTTTATTTGTGTGGAAAAATGTTAAATACATAACACATCTTTCCATTTTTTTCAATTCCTACTATCAACTAGCACTCTCTATACATTTATTTATTTATTTATCTTGGTGAAATTTTCAATGGTTCATGAAAGACATTTTAAAGCGCTTAATTAAGCTGAAATTTTATACACATGATTATTTTGGATGACAATACAATAAATTTAATTATAATTAATAAAAATTAATTGATTAAAACTTATTATTTACAGAATTACAAATACAGCCACGTTGGCATCATTTTTGGCGACTTGTGTCAAAACTTGAAAAGGTTTTCTTCGCAAGTTTTAAAGCATTCAGTTGAACTGAAATTCTATGTAACGATTGTTTTGGATGACAATACGATATTTTAATGATAATTAATACAAAATAATTACCACTTAATGTTGCGATACTGTCATATGTATATACATATTTGTATTAATTGTAACTGTTTAATAAAAAGTAGCTAAAATAAAATTTTTCTTTGTTGATCTTTTTTTTATATTACTTGTTTTAACATTATTACAATTAGATTTTAAATACCATGTAATCCCAAACTTAGTTAACATTTGAAAATTCAATATATCAAGGAGTAATGTAAAATTTGCGGTAAAATTTGCCACACATGCTTGAAATGACATGATATTTTATTAAACTCTCTCCCCCGCCAAAAAGTGCAAAAAAAAGTCGTCCATATTCCATAGATGAAGAAATGCATGGTTCTACTTTGCAAATTGTCAAAGTGACGAGTGTGGAGTACACAATATGTTACAGAGTCACGTAATCCCACGTGGCAATATATATATGCTGGAAGGTACGATTTTCATGCAGGAGGGTGTTACATCCAAAATTGCCACACGTAAAGATCTCTTACACACATTCTTAGAGGAGGATCACGTCCTTCCATTTCCAAAATGCATGGCCTCCCAAGTCCCTAGATTTCAATCCGAGTGATTATTGCTTGTGGGTTTACCTGAACCAGCAAGTGTACCGTGAACGTCCGACATCATTAGGGATGCTAAAAGACAACAACCGACAACCATTGCTTACAATACTTACAGATATAATGCACAGTGCTGTACTCAATATTCTCCCATCTACTACAAGTATTGAGGATGACTGATAGTTCCCATGTTGAACATTCGTTATAAAGCACATCGTTTATTGCTAAAAACTATTATGCTAATTATTGCTTTTTTATCATACTAAACTCTACTTTTTGGCCTTTTATTGCACTTTGTTTGGTTTCTGTTAAACTTCATGACATTTCAGGCATGAGCGTCAATTTTCATCTGTCTCCCTAAAATATATATATATTCCATGAATTATTAAACCTTCAAATGTTAACAGACTTATATGTCACCCGTTATATATGTATACACTTTTGCATAAATTACTTAACAAATATATCTGGTTATTTCATTAATCACAGATTAAAAATCAAAGTAAAAGTTTTGAGTTTTGAAAACGCTAGAATTTCATTAATTTATCTTTTATAGTAAGAAAGTTATTTTTGAAATTCACATCTTTATGTTTCCATTTCATTATATCCATCATCTTTACACTCAGTATGCGTTGTGAGAGCCCTACAACAAACACTCTACTATGCCATTTTTGGACCAATATTTTCCGAGTTTTTGGCTTCGTTCTTGGCTTTACATTTTCCGCATTTGGCATCGTTCCATGCATTCAGAAGAAACTGCATGCGGTTAATTTAAACTTGTGGTTGTTACAAAGCATCGTGAGGCTGTTCTTCGCGATGATAAAGTGTTACTGCTTTACCAAATGGCTTCACTTAATTTCCTTTTTGAGTAAGAATACAAAATGATCATATTTCCAGGAAAGAAAGTATTCGCGCGAGTGGAAAGACAGCCAACTCACCAGAATGTATTAAATCACTTTCATGAGCAACAAGGGAATTGAAATGTTGTTTCTTCCAAGATTAGCGAATCTTTTAATTATAAAAATTAAACTCTATGTTTGTTTTTTGCCAATTAGTGGAGTTCCTTATTTTAAAAGATAAATAAACATGATTTGTTTTTTCATTCATATTGTGTAGTTTGATTTGGTTTATTAACAAATTTATTTCGGAACTTTATAAAAATAGAAACACATCAAGTGACTGTTTATAAAGGTTAAACACACACGCCTCACTTGCTTTTTCACTCATCAAGATATCTCCAGACTTATTGAATCTACAGACTTGAAATTTGAAAGACAAGTTCTTTTCCGTGAGTAGAGATCCGCGAAGAACAGATTTTGTGAAAATCAACACCTAAGAGGAATTACAAAGGCTTAAGGGATAATTTCAAACTACTAGACCTACAGTAATGAAATTTGGCACGCATGTTCCTTTTATTGAATTGAAATATGTTATGAACGGGTTTTATGGAAATCGACTCTTAAAGGTGATTACGGCGCTTATTGGCAAAAAAAATCCGGTTTTGAACTATTAAATATAGACTTGAAAATTTGGCAAGCATGTTAGTTTTATTATATACACTGGAAATGGGTTTAGCGGAAATCCACAATGGGGATGGGATTATAAGAGGGTAAAAATAATTCTACATCAATTTTAAAAATCATTGAAAATAATTTAATTTCAGAAGTTCAGTCCTTTTTAAATCAAGAGGTGCGAGATATGAGAATTTTTTTTAATGTTATCGAATGTTTAATGTTAGAAGTTAGATATCAATAATTTATACCCCTCTTTATATTAAAAAGTTTTTTATCAATGCTGTAATAAATTTTTTTTATATAAGGTATAGTTAGTTATAAAATAGGTCGTTACAATTAAGATGAAAAGGTGATTAGGAACAATGTTTTTGAAGAGGCACTAAATTAAAATACAAATTAAAATATGGAGATAAAAACTTTAAATTTATTTTTCCTGCTTAGAATATATTGAATAAAAAGTAGAACAAACAACATAATACTGGTAAATTACAGTTTTTTACAGTTTTACAGTTTAAACAAAGGGTATGAACAGTTGTATAATTTGTACAAATGGGCTTGGCTAGCTGTTAAGCAGGAAAAGGCGGGCACCCTTCCTAGTATATATAAACAGTATATATTCATACAACATCAGGGAATAATCAGTGGAGTAGTTGCATTATAGAAACGTAGAATTGTGTACATGAATTACAAATTTCTTCAGTTTAAACACAAGCATAAAATACAAAACTGCAAGTTTTCTGCCTCAGCCATCTGAACATATCTCTCTTAACAGAGAAACCTTTAAGTGCATCTTACAAATTTACTTAATATTTTTAGGGAGAGATAAAAAAAGATGCAAAATGAATTGGTGAGAACGAAAAGGCTTTTCATCTTCGAAATTTGTATAATTCAGAACTGTTTGATATATTTTTTCATACTTGAGTCAATATATCATAAAGTTTAAACGTTGGAGAGAAAAAGTACAACTTTCGATTCCACGTCTTAGTGTTTTTTTTTGTTCACATTAAGTTTGTTAACTTTATAATATGTATAATTATAGCCGGTAATGTTTTTAAATTACATATTTTACATAAATATGGTTTATTGTCAGGTACAAAATTCATTTACGACATTTACGTTAGAAAAAATATAAAGCAATGCATGTTATATAAACATGCATGTGCAGAACCGTGATTTTTCAAGTGCGTACAAACGAATATTTTTTTTAATATTTAGGGTTACTTAAATTCAGTGGCACACACAAGGGGGTGTTCTAGGGGTTCGTATCCCTCCCCCCAAATCCCTTGATTTTTTCCTGATCGATTATATTTAAGTATATAATTCGTAAAATTTAATTAAATATTTGTTTTAATGAAAAATTTTATTTATTAATTACTAATTATTTATTCAATAATGAGTTTTTTACGTGTTCCCCAAAATCGACAAAATCAAAAGGAGCATGATACAAGAATGATGGACTTTCGACCCTGCCCCCCCTCCCGGAAAACTTACGTGTGCGCTACTGCTTAGATTAGAATACATGTATGAAATTGTTTTAAGAATATTATTACAATTAAAAATAATTTAAAAGTAATATTTTGGAAGAAATTGAACATAGGATTATTTATTTTCCAAATGTTTTTCTTTTATGGAAAATGATTCTGTAATAATACTATTTTGACTATATATAGCTCTGACTTCTATACAGAGCCTAAACTAGGATTTTTGAAGTATATAATTTAAATGTGAGTTTTTATCCATATTTTGTTACATCAGAATGGAGAAACTTTAACAGAAAAATACTGAAAATTATTTGATTTGGTAGTAACTCCGAAAAGAATGGGAATGTTTCAAAATTCGTAGTTTAGGCACTCTGGAGAAGTCTTAACTATATATAAACAACATATTATTATTATAGAAGCATTTTTCATACTAGGAGAATGTCTTGAAAATATTTTAATTCTAAGTCCAAATTTTGCCCAAATATTGCATTTAAATACTTTTTTTTATTGTAATAATATTCTTAAAACAATTTTATACGTGTCTAAGTGACATTAAATATTAAAAAAATATATCAATCTGTACGATTTTACAAAATCATAGTTCCAAACTTAGTCGGATACATTAAACAATCCTTTTGTAGGAAAAAAACGTAAGCAATTCATTTTGTGACATTATTATGGTACAAGTAATATAATTATCAAATAAAAATGTATGCCAATTAATCCTTTTACGTTTATTATTGATTTGGGATATGTTGCATAAACAGATTGATGAAATATATATTTTTTAAGCAAAAAGATTTTAAAGAATTCAAAAGTCAAAAAAAATGTAGCGTTAACTCAATCTAAACATAATTCCCACAATAAGTTAGAGAAATCCAATTCAGCGTTTCAATATTTGCGTTCTCTTATTATTTGTCTATATTAAAGGGGAAAGAGAACAAAAGGAAACGGATACTTGACTGTTAAGAGACTGCTGAAACATGTAAGGAGAATAAATAAGGAAATAGCATAGTTAATATTCAAGACAGTGTTTCTCAAAATGTGGGATGCACCCCCTTTGGAAGGCGTGTTAACTCTATGAGGGGGTGCGAGCCTATTGAAATGTCGAAAACAAAGGATTATTTAAAAAATTACATATTTACTGGAAGTAAACAAACAAAATACATTCTGACATAAAAAAATAAATTAGGCATTTACACTGATATAATACATTTATTAATGGATCAGCACCTCACAATGTGTTTCATAATTAATTTAACAATACTAAGTTAAGAACAAGTTTAATAATTACCAGTGACCCCATGGGCCTGTCATACATAAGATATAAAAAAATTAACACTTATCTTGATAATTATTCTCTTAACTGCCAATCAAAAGTTACGCGATTCGCTACACAATGTCGCCGTTTCCACTTAGACACGCGTGTGTGATGTAAGGGAGGGTGAGGATTAAGTAGGTAAATCCTCTGAAATGAGTAAATCGTTCACCAACACTATCAAGTTCTTTTTATTACATTCTAAAGCCTTCGGAATAATTTTATGGATAGCAGTGCACAGAAAAGATCGTACTTCAGAAAGATGTATATATGCGTCCGGGGCATATTAATGCTTTGGCTGAGCGAGACGTTTATACACGTCGGTGGCACTTTTGAAGTTAAAGTCGTATTGTAGTTGTAGCATCAAAGTATAGTATTATTGAATTCAATACATTGGTATTGTAAAGAAGAGGGGCGCAATGAAAATTCGGATTGAATATTGGGTCACAAATATTGAAACTTTGAGAAACACTGATCTAAGAGTAAATAAAACAAAACAGAGAGAATATATGATGCTAACGGAATATGAATATGAATTCGATGCACGGATTTCATGCACCACAGAGAAGGGGCGGAGGGATCTTGAGTATTCGAAAGTAAACATAACTGAAGTGCGATTCTCCGCATGCTTCAGAACATGTCTTGACATCTAGGAGACGTCAAAATCTACCATTACATGTGAAATGAATGACGGAAAAAGGGAGACAATGTACATTGTTTATTGACAGTACATTATCACTTAGAGTACAAGTGATTGATGACTAAAGACAATCAGATCTCATCTTGGATAACATGGTGTAATTAAATAAGAACATGATATAAAACCCATAGCATGTCATTCTTTGGTGTAATAGTGAGAACCAAAGTGATTATATTTGGTGGATTATATGAGATTTTGCTTTTTTAAAAAATGCCTGATTCTTATAATTGTTTCAGTAGATATTTTTTGTAGGCTGCAAAAATAGTGTTGGGAATAACATCTGTAGTTTCTTTCTCCACAAATATTAATGATACGGAATAACCTCAGAAACTGTATCTGGCAACTTGCTAAAACTCTACAAAATACCTTTGTTAAAGTTTTTCATCACTTGGAACAACGCTTGTAGCTTTCTATATTCCTGTACTGGATATAATTTTCATTGTTTGCAAATTAAGCATGATCTGAGTCTTCATTTTCGTTGTAATAACTTAATTTCTCAACCTGATACTGCAGCAAATAGTCAAATTATTATGAGAAATGACTTCGAGCCAAGTAGCACCTATGGGGAAGCCTTTCTCCAGCATCTGGGAGGAAAATTGATCAGTACTTTTTTGCATTGTGACAACAAATCAAAAAAAAAATTCAAAAGCAGTGAATATCATCTACGTGGTATTCATTGCAGAGATTTTGCAAAATAATGAGAAATTTATCTTCCTCACCCGGAGGATTAAATATTTGATATATAATACATTTTTCTAATTTGTGAGTGTTACAATGAAATCTTTGAAATAATCATAATGAGTTCGTTTTAGCGTGGTGAGGACACAAATCAAGAGGCATTATAAGACTCGGATACATTTATTCATGATAAGCTCTTAATGCACTTGTAACCGTAGTATAAATTACAAAAAAAAAGACCATACATTCTTAAAACACTAATATCTTAATGGCTAGCACTCAATAGAAGCAAAATAAAGCCGAATTCAAAACAATAATAAAGATAAATCACTTAACTGTATATTAAAACTCAAATATAACCACCAACAAGTTCCAAATCTCACATAAGACACATAACAGCAGTCACACATCCATCCATATAAGTATTAGTTCAACTCCCATATTTCAATAATAAGTAACCTAAATCAATTTAAACCGCGAAGCCTCATTTTTTATAATTATAATCTTATCATTTTCACTTACAATTATAATTTCAGCATCCGCTACATTACCATTTCAAATCGCTTTAAATATAATACCAGATCTGCATACTGTACGGAGACCTCGCATAGCGAGTTTCTCAAATTAATCAAGCAATCCATAAAATAGATTTCCCTAGAGGTTAGTCCAAAACGCGTTGAGAATCTATTACATCTAAACAGTTTTCTGAGTTTAAATTTGCATTCTTTTGTAAAAGAATGATGCTATTTATTTTAATTTTAAAACACTGCATTCATAATCAACTTCATAAATTTCAAAAATTTCATTCGGGTATCCTTCTTATTGTTCTTTGTTTGTATGTGAATTCTGTTTAATGCACTCTATGCTCAAATGTTCTCTGTTTTAATCTAAACCTTAATGTGTATAATATTTGATACATTGTGTTTTAATATACTCTACTGTGTTTGCATGTATGTCGAATTGTATATTTTAGGTCCTGTTTAAAATAAATATTATTTTGAGACGCTCTACTTCAAATCCTTTTCTTAAGCGTTCTTTATCGTAATGTATATTATGATATATACTGCATAATGCTACTTTTTTAGTTTCTGTATTTAATCAGCTATATTTTAATACATGCTATTTTAAAATACTCCATTTCAATGTACTTTTTAATGTTCATGCAGTATAAGAATAATTTATTTTAATTACTTTTAATATTATCAAGAATATAGAAAATATTTACACATATACAGCAATATTTACATCAAACTGAATTTTAGTTAGTTTCTTAAACTTTATCAGTAGCTTATGATAATGTACCTTTAGCTGTTGATGAATAAACATAATACGATGGTATTAACAAAAGGATAAATATAGTAATATTATTATAACAATTATTTTATCTATGATAATTGTTTGTAGAATTTAAACCCCATATTTCAGAGCTAAATGGAACCTATATCATCAAGGAATAAAAAGTAAAATTTGATGTTGAAAAGAACTTCTCTCACTCCACCATCATTAAATTTACGATAATTATTTAAAATTCAGAACAATATTTTTAATTTTCCAGAACTTCTTGTTGAATTTTGGCAAACGCCTACAGTACAAAAAAAACTGGAGTAAAATTGTTCCCGTTTGTTTAAAATGATTGCTTATAATGTTTAAGCAACATGCAAAAGGAAGAATTGTTATTTAAGTCGAAAAATCTTTACTAAGGTAGGGATGAATTTTTAATCTTATTTTTGAAATAAAAAAATGGCACTATTAAAGAGATATTATAGTGGGTATAGTTTTTAATTATATTTTTAAACTAGGGAAAGATAATCCTGGTATGAAATTACGCTACACCAACACCACCCAATGTTATTTTTGAAGAAATTTTTCTCATTTTTACCTGGACATCTTTTTTGTCTATCCAGTTTGAAAGTTAATTAATTTTATCTGATCTAAGATAAATCTTAATTATCTAGTATATTTCAGAAAGCAGATAAAGATTAAGAGCTAACAATGTGTGTATGAAATTTTTACGAAGGAAAAATAGATTGTTAAATAAAAATATAATATATAGTATTAATGTGCTATTTTTTATACTGACAATGTGTAATTACCTTCTTTTTTTTAAAAAAAAATCGATAATGAACGTTAGAGCGTAATGCAGTTCTTTTTGTTACCTATAATTGAAAATAAAACTTTTGATAAACATTTTTAGTAATTAGCAGATTATCGAGCTTAAGGGTTTTCGAATAAATTAATATCAATAAACAACTGTTTTCATATCAAAAAAATGTGTTAAGCATTTTATTATATTTTGCATAATTCATGAAAAATGCCAATAAAAGATAAACTTTTTCTCAATAAAAATTTGTACAATGCATAATTTAATTATTATTTTATCTCTATTAAATTATTTTAATCGTTCTAAACTTTTCCAAAAGCTCATGCATAAGAAACGCATTAAAAGGGAGACAAAAAGATTTTTGTTCTCTCGCTTCAGAATTAAATTTAATTTAAAGTAAAAAAGTTTTTATATATATTGTACATGTCTTTGAATTAATTCTTATAGGGCTCTTAAATAAAGAATAAGCTAACGATACATTAATTCTAAAACAATAACAGTATGTAAATTCTGAATTACACTTCCCTCAAAATTTTTATTAACTTAAAGATGTATATAAATATTTATTTAGAGATACTTAACACACACACATGAAGTATTTTTTTTCTTTTATAATGAATTCAAATGGAAAAAGGAATTTCGCCAGAAGATATATCCTGTACAAAGATACATTTAATAAAATATTTAATGCAACCTCTATATATATTATATTAGTAAAAAATGAAAATACCGGAATATATATAATTATATACATATAAATAAAAATAAATTGTATGAAATGATATATATATATATATATTAATAACATATACTAAATAGCTATAATTTTAAATAAACATACATAGAAATATAACCAGACAATATTGTAAGAAATAAGTAGACATTTTTTGATGTATACAGTCGATTCCAGATAATTCGAAGTTAAAGGGACCAATGAAAACTTCGAATCATCAAGAGGATAGGATAAAACTCCCAAAATTCACGAAGAGAAATTTTTTTCTAAAACATTTAAATTTGCAACTATGAAACAAAACGACACTTGTGCATATGTATATAATTATTTTGAAGTATTTTTATAAAGTGCATATTATACAGTATAAATATTATACAGAAGTTAAAATGCTTGTATTAAAAGAATATATTCATTAAAAACAATTATTAAAAGAATAACCATTGAAAAAATATGAGTACAGTTTGACACTCAGCTAAGCAACATCCTTAATAGTATTGACGTTGTGTGTGTTCTTCCAGCCTAATCAGTCCATTAAACAATTAGACCAGGTTTTTTTTGGTTTTTTACAGTTTTCCTCTATTGCTTCTTTCACTTTCTACTCCATATTTATTAACCTCTCGAACAGGACCTCTTTCACGCCGATCCAAATCTCTTCCACTCCTCATTGGAAATAAAATCGTTTCGCACCCAGTTCTCACAAACACTGTCCCCAACCCCATTGGTTCTTCATGGCCGGGTCCACTCCGGATCCCGTCCTATTTGGTGGCACATGCTATAAGCCACACAGAAGAGCCATAAAGTGTCATGTCAGTCCGACGCAAAACACACAATCCTATGTATCTCTTTTTCACAATAGCAGACCAACCTTTCTGAACACACGTGTAGCAAGGCCACGGACACGTGTTAAATGAATGATACGGTCTGCTTACAACAGGTGTAGTCAATCTACTGTCCACTTAAGGAGGAAATCAATAAAAGTGTCTTTTCGCCTGAAGAACCGGAAAACACAAAGAAAGGGTAACAGACAGATCGTCATCAAAGGGTCACGTTCAGGATAGACATGCAGAGACAGAATAAAACAATACATGTACGCTCCAATCTGTTTTCTAAAGGATTCTGAATGATATTGAGTGTTCGAATTGCCGAGAGTTTTATAAGATAACTTCGAATTATATATCATGTGTTGTAGTCTGGCTAGATACAGATTTTACTTCGAAATATTGAGTGTACAAAAACGTGTTGTTTTAGTTCGAAATATCAAGAGTTTTTCTAAAGGCTGACCATATACTTCGAATTGGCGAGAGGCTTGCATTATTGAAAGTTTGAATTAGCGAGAGTAGACTGTATATATATTGAGAGAGATGAGCATAACTGTACTATCTCCTGTGACTGCAAAATATAATTGTTGCCCGTGTGTTCAAGAACCATGACTACCAAACGAAGTTTTATCTTAAGTTTTTTTTAAAACAGTTTTTTGAGTTTGGTGATTTTTTCCTACTGTATTATTGTTAGCACGCGTGATACTTTTAGCAATTTTGTTAGAAAAATATTTTATCTTTAACTATTAACATTATTACCAAGTATCAACCACAAGTAGAAACTAAACTTTTTATCTAAAAAACAAATAATTTTTAAAATCCCGAGGAAAACAAAAATAATGAATGAATCCCCATAAAGATAATTTGAGGCAAATTTTGATGATTTGTTTGTTGATTTATGTCAGTTAAGAGATCATCATTTGATCTATGTATGTTGAAACATAATCTTTTTTAAATAAGAATAGCGAGTAGGATGTTTTCTTGCATGAGCCTCAGGTATTTGCCGAAATTCTGCAATTTTCTTCCTTGAAAAATTTGAATGACCCGAGAGTACATTCAACAAAATTTAATTTGATACAGAGGCAAATGAATTATTAACACAAGGAAAAATAACTAAGTATTATAGCTGCATTCTTCCTCTACATGTCAATTTCAATATTTTCCTTTTTATTTGTTTGCAATTTTTTCACAAAAAATATACGAATTATTACGTGTAATTGAGACACTCTGCTTAAACTACACTGGTGTGCAAAAATTAAGGACGAAGTCAAAAAATTAGCATATCAGCTGAACGAAGAGGCAGAGTGGACAGAAAGACCAATCAGGATATTAAGTAAGGTGATGTACGGTAGCACATGCGCAGATATGCAGGTAGACGTAATGGGGGAGTGTCTGAGTAGTATAAAGCATGTTGTCGGTGTAAGATCAGTATTTCTGGCAAAGAGATTGTGCACGCCATATATCAGTTAAAATCACACCGAGTTGCTGCCTCAGCGAGAAATGGCGAATAATCAATCTGTTGGACGACATCTGGATGCTTTTACCCGAGGTCGAATCATTGGGAAGTTGGAGGAAGGCCGCAGTGTGACAAGTGTGGCTGCAGAGTTCGGAATTGCTCACAGCATTGTTTCACGACTTCGGAGACAATTTCAAACTACAGGAACAGCTATCCGGGGGTTCAGTAGTGGTCGTCCACGAGAAATCACACCCACAGACGACCGGTACATTGTCTTACAGGCCAGAAGAAACAGGCGGCAGACAGCGGGAGAAATCGCTAGACACACGACACAGGCGACTGGATGACCGATATCGCGTTTTACTGTGGCCAGAAGACTGCACGGTGGTGGTCTGTTTGCACGACGCCCTGTACGGTGTGTACCTTTAACGCCTGCCCATCGGAGAAGGCGTTCTCTGTGGTGCCGGGAACACCGGAATTGGAGAGACAATGAATGGGGACGAGTACTCTTTACAGATGAGAGCAGATTCAGTTTGAGTAGCGATTCTCATCGCTACTCAAACTGACTCATCTGGAGAGCGCGGGGAAGCAGCAATAATCCCTCGAACATCATTGAAAGGGACAGGTATGGAGGTCACGGTGTTCTCGTTTGGGGAGGCATCATGCATGGTAGTCGTACAGACCTTCACATCTTCGACGCAGGTTCAGTCAACGGGACCCGTTATTGTAACGAGATTCTTCTTCCATACGTGCGTCTTTTTAGAGGCGCTATGGGTCTGCAGTTCCTTTTCATGGATGACAATGCACCATGTCATCGCACAGTAGCTGCCGAACAGCTCTTAGAGAGTGAGGATATTGAACGTATGGATTGGCCGGCATGATCTCCGGATCTCAATCCCATCGAGCATGTATGGGATTTTCTAGGCAGACGCTTGGCAGCTCGTACCTTACCACCAGTAACGATTCGGGAGCTTCGATTGGCGCTGCAAGACGAATGGGCGGCAATGCCTCAACAACTCATTGACACCCTCATTCTCAGCATGGGCAGACGCTGTGAAACCTGCCTAGCAGTCAGGGGAGATCATATCCCCTACTAAAGACCGGATGTTTCTTGCTGGACACCCATCACAGGGATGTTTCGGCCTTCAGTTGCATTGCGCTCCATGCTACTTTTTCAATCAAGCTTCTTTTTATCCCTCTGATTTCTCTTTTAGTAAGTGTTGCTTACATTACACATGTCCTTACGTATTGGGGATCTTACGGTATTAAATGTGTTTATTTGGAAAGCTTTTGTCCAAAGTTATATTGAAAAAACCGTCTCGTCCTTAATTTTTGCACACCAGTGTAGACACTGATAATAAGTTACTAGAATAGAAAGTAGAAAAAAAATAATAAATGTGAATATATAATATTTAATACCATTAAATTGATTATTTACAGCAAAATGCATATTATATATTAAAACTAACATTATACTCCATGCATATACACTTTAGTTTATTTTCAAATCATGTAATTATTAAATTTATAAGGGTTGTTCACAAATGAAAATTGGACGTATGCCATTGTGTCAGAATGATCGCAGCTGTAGCAACTTACCAAACATGGATATAAAGGGTGTGGGAACCCCCCTGGGTTCCGCCCTGGACACAAAAATTGTATTGAGGCTAAGAATTACCAGACGACATTTCTACAATAACAAATTATATTTATTCACTTGAATCAATTATTAATCTTCTAAATACAAATATGATTCAATATGTCTACGTCAATGGGATTGAACTTTACTATTAAATTAAATTACGAAATAATGATACTAATGAACTTTTAAACTCAATATCGAACGGGTTTACCGGAGTAAGAGGACCGAGAGATATACGCACTTTGAATTACTAGCAATCCTTAACTTTCCACTAACTCTATTGTATATTTACTCTTACGAGCCGATAATTGAAATTTAAATATCACCTGACTTTTACGACTTCACTCCTTTCAAGTCGGCTCAAACTTTCCAAAGGTTGATAGCTGCCTGATAATCAGCCAGAAACTAATCATATTATCAACTTGAGCTTCTTAGAACACCGACAATGTATCTCTTTGCTCAATTGCCTTCTCCCTGCTAACTTACAACACTGTCCTTAAATATTATGATTAATTTGCATATGCAGTTTCTCCTTTTAGAGCTGGTTGGAAATATACGCGAATTTACAACCACCAAAGACGCCCAAGAGAATTAGTGATAAAGTGCCGTACAGATTCGTCACAAGGGAGACAGGAAGTGTACACCCTCATGAGCAATAATGAAACCTGTTCGTGGTTGAAGAAATGCATTGAAAGGTAACGTCGTATGGATGCGTCTATATCGGAACAATGCGCTGTTTGTATGGTTTTTAATTGCGGAAGTTGAACTGGTCAGCAAATGGAATAGTCTATTGCGAGCAAAGCTTAGTTCAAACAATTGATGCAAACGTTTTCGTTAAGGATGGCAAACGGCAAAAAATGTCCACAACCCTAAAGTCTCCCGTAAAACCCCAACAACCTTAAGAAAATTCTGTTGAAAAGTATTAGAACACTCATTGTGCAGTCCAAATTTGTTTCTTTAAAACATTTCCCACTTTTTATCACTTCAGAGAGCATTGCGTTACCATTCGGATGATGAGATGAAGGGAGCTATGCAAGACTTTTTCGAGAATCAACCACGATCTTTCTACATTGATATCATAGACCTACTGTCGAAACTGTGTTACAACGCCCATGGTGATTTGTTTTGATTTTCAATGAAGGAATTCTTTTTATTTAACTACTCCACTCTTCATTTGGACAACCCTTATAATATTAAATTATAAGCTAATATATATTATTAAATGCATGCCTCTCATACAAAATATTTATTATTAAATTTATACACCTTGATATATTATTAATATTTATTCTATTAAATAAATTAATTTTTCTCTAGTGAAAATGTAACAAACAGATATTAACACCTCTAAATTCACATTGATATAACAAAGCCATCCGTGAAACTACCATTGCGCAGTCCCAAACGATTAATCGATAGAAGCAATAATTGTAACGATAATTTGATATGGCAACCCTATTTACCAGTTAATTGATAGTTGTAATTCTACAATGCTATACAATACAAGCAGGATATCTGAGAAGCATAATAAACTTGTTATCTATGAAAGACGCCAATAGCAAACGAATCTTAAAATATATACATTCATGAAAAAAAGAACTTATTCTGCATCATATAAAAGTTAATACATATTTTGATTAATTAGTTGACTTTACTTAATCATCTTTAATGTACGAAGAAATTCTCCATGTATACCAAATGTATTATGTGAAGAAAAATATTTGAAAAGCAATAAAATTATTGTATCCCAATAATGGAGTCATCATTATATTCTTCATGATATACTAAAAAAAAGACCAATAATTTCCATTTGTATGTCACAGTGATTTTAATTTAGATAAAAGAATTTATATTTGCCTTTAAGCTAAATCATAAGCACATTCAAAAGACTTTTTAGAGAAAAATGAAAATTGATGTTAATATTGATTAATTTGGAGCATTTTGTATGAAATTTTACGTTAATTATTTTTAACGATATAGGACAGGAATAAGAATGTTTTTTGCCCCTCATAATTTACCATTTAAAATTGAAAGGAGGGGGGGGCATGCCACTATTCCACACATACACATGATCTTGTTTGTGCACTTCCGGCAATTTTACTAAGAATAACAATTCATTCAAAATTAGTACTTATTTTCTAATAAAAAAATAAATACATAAAAGAGCTAACTTATCAGAAATGTTTTCATGAAAAACACTCTCCATGCAATGCACTAAATATTAATCATTTGTTTTAAAAATATATAATTATTTTTTAATACCATAAACTTATTTTAAGAAAATTTTTACATTAGCATGATAAAGTTAAAATGTTTTAAGTACAATAACATTTAATGACAATAAATTTAAAAGTTTTTAGTAGGCTTCTAATTTCAGACTTATTACTTAACAGAAACTTTTGAGAATATGACGTGGGCCTAGTAAGATTACTTCCTTACTGGGTACAGTGAGGACTCACACATTTATTTACTTCATAGGCATTTTTCCCAGATGAATAAACAAAACTGTATAAATAAACAAAACAGTGTATTCATTCCAGTCATTGCACCACCAACTCCGGCACTCTATTTTCAAAAGTTTGCAATGTTCATCTCCCTTGCTCCTTGAGATGAGGTTGCCCCTGCAACCTATATCGAGCGTCTTCGAATAAGATAAAAAACTGAAGAGAAAAGTAATTCCGAAGATTGAAGTGGGTCGAGAAGATTCTCATCAGCTTGCGAACCAAACCTTTAAACTCCCAGGGCGAGCCCCTTCCACACCTCTAAGTATCTCTGATTGGCGAGTGTAGCAGATCTATACTCATGCTCTCCCACTCCATTGGTGCTTGGAGACAATGGGAAGCGTGTCTGAACCCAACTCCGTCAATGTATCCAGTTCACCATCTAGAGAGCTATAAATTTCCCTGTCACATTGACACTGAGGGCATGTCTTTATCACGACAGGCTGGAGTTCCTTTTGTTCAAATTATTCGCGGCCCACATGTACGAGGGGATCCAAAGAAGGAGAATATTCACATTGTTGCTGTTTCTATAAATCCCTGGAACTAAAATTGCCTGAATGTTGGAGAAATACAAGCTGTGATGAGAGACATTAAAGACGTTTTCCGAATCGGCTCACATCTGTTATCCGCCAGGCTTGATAGAAGAATAAACAGTCTTTTTTTGAAGGTACTATGTCCCATCTTGACCTCTTGATCACCCCGTACGCCAAAGTCGACAAGTATTGTTGCTGAGTGTTCCACCAATAAGCCAACGTCACATTGCGTAGAAATGCTGGCACCAAACTAAAAATTGAGTACTTTCTTATTCCTCAATACTTGAATTTTCAAACAAAATTCAAGAATTTATTAGATTAATGGATTTTTCAATAAGTAGCTTTGATGTATGAATGTTATAATATTAGACTTAAGTGAAAATCAGAGTTATTTACTATTCTCTTGGGGATTTAGAAGCAATAAGACGAATACAACAAAAAAGAACACATGAAAGAACCCAGAAGAGATTAATGTTTTATTTAAATGATTTGCAGGTGTTCTATACGTGAAATATACAGGACGGTCCCGAATTCATGGTACAGACTTTAAGGGTTGTTACAGGACATTGCAACAATAATTTATTGTATAGGAATGGATGGACGCAATTAACGCTGTGAGGCACAAATACAAAAGGAAATAGAGAGTGTTCATTTAAAGAATCATTGACAAGTGTAATGTTTACAATAAATGTTCAAAATTGTGTCCATCAGGAGGAATACTTGTTTGACAGCTTCGGTGGAGTGATTGGGATACGCGTTCAAAGATGCTAGCAATTTGACGCAAACGTCCAGCAACTTCCAATATTCGAGCAACGAGATCTTCATCTGAGTCACGTGGAGTCACGTAAACAAAATCATTCAGATGTCCCCGTAAAAAGTAATCGAGGCTCCATAAATCGAGGGATTGGGTTGACAAAGGAACTGGTTCATCACACCCAAACCATCGCGCCGTAAACTTGGCATTCAGTTAAGTGCGCACATCGCAGAAAAATTCTGTGATCCGGCATTCGTTGATCAGGACACTGTGCGAGTTATATTAGTTACGCAGCTCTGCCGTTACCATTTGCACGGTCGTCTATGTAATGCAAGTCTACTTTTCCGGTATACTTAAAGTTTAAGCTTTCCCCCATTGAGATGCCTCATTTTCAATGACGGCATTGATCATTTTGAATCTGTTGCCCCCTAATGGCTACGCAACTAACTAATAAAACCATTTCTATTTTCTTTCATTTTCCCGGTTTCTTTCATTTCACCGAGTCACTTGCGCCCATACATTCCTATACAATAAATGATTGTTACACACAATGCCTTATATCTACCCTTATGAGTTCGGGAACACCCTGTATAGCATTCATCAATGCGATAGTGAAGTTCTTGCTATACTGTTTTCAACATGGAGTCAGCGTTATTGACAGCAAGTGCATATCTGATTACATCATGCGGTAAAGGGGTACATACATTACATTGGTCTTATGTAAATGATCAAGTTTTCGGATAATACTGAAAGAGCAATAAGCATTCATGTATGCCGGGTAACCAAAGTTCCTCATTGTATATATATATAAAGTATGTAAATAAAACTTGAATTTTTTTTGTTATTCTTTCAAATGTTCTTTTATCGTTGTATTCGTCTTAGTGTTTTTACTAAAGAGTTTCGAAACCCCAGAGGGAATTATATATAACTCTGTATTAGGATAACCAATCATAAAATGAGCATATTTTTTGATTGATTATTATGTAGTACATATCGATTTTGATTCAACATATTAGAGATGCAATCTAGCATCCTTCTCAGTAAAGATCAGTAAGTATTCACTGTCACTTACATTTCTCTCCCTAAACGCCTAAATGTATCGACAAAGACTGTTTCACCAATGGATATTTTTGAATTAATTGCCTCTGAAAGTGTCTGGTCTCTTGTTGCACCATTAAAACTTATATTAGATAAATATCTGTTATAGACTTGACATTGTTGCTAATCTTTTGACTATACTGTAAAGACTGACACTGATCTGTGAATAATACGAACTCATCTATATCGGGTCATTAATTGAGTCTCTGGAAAGGTTGGCAGAAGGGCTAATGCCACCTAACAATAGTGTCAATCAAAAGTCCACCGACGCTTCTCACAAGAGTATCAAGAAGTAACTTTCTAATAACGCTGGCAAGGATTGGAAAAGAAAAATCTGAAGAGGGATTATGTGTTAATATTAAAGTTATATGCAGTAGATTGAAGTCGATATCATATTGGGACAGACATATTTAAAACTTCAAAAAATAATAGGAAATCTGAGAAAAGGATAATATTAAAATGAGAGAGAGAGGATCAATATTCCCTCTAGGTTAACAGTTTCGAAATAGATTTAAAATAGCTCATAGTCATTTCGATTTGAAGTACATATTTTTTTTACAAAAATTGAGCTCAGAATTATTTTTGTTTCGATAAGAAGGTACACACAAAATTAAAAATAAAAATTCAGAAATTCCGTAACATAAACATCATGGTGATTCTTATAACTTAGAGTATTTGTGACTTTCAATAACTTGTTATACACTGCTGGACAATTGCTAAGGACGGATAACACTATCATCCATAGCAACCACAAAATGAAAGGAAGCAAAATGTGGAAAATTAGAATAAGTGCGGGATATTAGTAAGAAGAAGTATGAGTATGCAAATTTTTTTTCCACGTCTGTTCATCACGTGATAGCGTTCATAAGAGCTTTAAAGGTTTTGACGCGTGTGGACAGTTGTTGTTTCAAGTCAAAGTTTTACAGGAAAGATTTAATAGACGAACTTAAAATTTTTGGCATGTCTTCCCGACATCTCATAGATGATTTAATGCGTGGCCGAATTATTGGAAAGATCGAAGAAGGGTGAAAAATAACAGATGTTGCCAGGGAGTTCGACATCGCTCACAGCGTTGTTTCACGGCTGTGGAAGTCATTTAAAACTACTGGAATGTGTAGTAGACGGCACGGGGGAGGTCGTGTTAGAAGTACGATGCCTGCAGAAGACAGATATATCGTCCTATCAGCATAAAGGAACAGGCGCACCACAGCTCGGCAGGTGCAAATCACCTGTTGTGTGTGTCCCATTGACCAGACAGCACCGTACTGCCCGTTTGCAATTGTGTCGTGAGCATCACAATTGGACTGAACAGGACTGGGAATGCGTACTTATCTCAGATAAGAGTAGGTTCAGTCTGTCATCGGATTGTAGACGCCAACTGATCTGGCGTGAGAGTGGTACTGCTTATCGTCCAGAAAATATCCAGGAAAAGGACCGATATCCGACATGCAGTATCATGGTGTGGGCCGGCATCATGATCAATGGCCGCACGCGCCTACATGTGGTTGCGAATGAGACTATGACGGGCGAACGATACATTGATCAAGTTCTACTTCCTCATGTTCGTCTTTTCCGTGGTGCTGTCGGTGATAAATTTGTTTTTATGGACGACAACGCAACATGTCATCGAACAATCGCTGTTCAGGATTGTCTAGACAGCGAGGGTATTCAACGTCTCGTATGGCCAGCGCGTTTTACAGATCTAAGCCCCATTTAAAATTTGTGGGATGCTTTGGGAAGGCAAGTTGCTGGTCGAAACTATCCTCCGACTAACAAGAACACCCTCATCCGTGCACTCACAGAGGAATGGGATAAATTGCCTCAACAGCTGCTGGATAATGTTGTGCAAAGTATGGTACGACGTGTGGAATGTTGCATCACACTCCACGGCGGACATATCCCGTACTTATACCTTTCTTTAAGGTGCCTGCTGACTTTTAGATGCATTGTTCCATTTCTCCGTACGCAGATCAAATGAACATTATTTTTTCTTTCAGATGTTTCACAGCTTTTGTACTTTCCAGAACAATAAATATTCTTTATTCTAACGTCTGAACAGTGTGGCAACTATATTTTATCCTACTAGGCCTCATGTCTCGCTTAATGTTATGCTACATAGCAATTTGTGAACCGTCCTTAGCAATTGTCCAGCAGTGTATAACTTACATGAGTTGTTGCACAACTCGTGTAAGTTACATTAAGTAGAAAAAAAAGAGTCACACAAATAGTGACTAGTGAAAGAATAATTTAGCTTCAAGATGCACTATACAAAAAATTTTACTATCACATTATATGTTTTATAGAATTTTTAGAATACACCATGATTTTCCATTGTGTTTTTGATTCTGTCTCAATTCTTAGAACACTGATGATGATCTAAATTATTGTAACGTACAAAATATGGCTCTAAATGCTTAGAAACGGGCTTAGATACTCTTAATTTGACGTTAAGTCAGTGTTTCTCAAACTGTGGGGCGCGCCTCCCTTTGGGGCGCGATAACTGTACAAGGGGGGCGCGAGCATATTGAAAGTCGAAAACAAAAGGTTATTTAAAAAATTATTAATTTAATGAAAGTAAACAAACAAAACACTTTCTGATATAACAAAATATATAACACACTTATAAATGTATCAGCACTCTGTACAATGTATATTTTAGTATTAATTTAACAATACTAAGCTAAGAACAAGTTTGATAATTATCAGTCACTCCATGGGTTTAACTAATAACACTTATCTTGATAATGTGTACGGCTTATAAATAATTCCTTAACTGCCGATTAAAAGTTACGCGACTCGCTCCCCACCGTTTACAACGTAAACGAGCGTATTTTGATGTTTTTTTGAAGGGGAGAAAAGAAATAAAAAAACAAATCCTCTGAAATAAATAAATTCTTCGCAAGCATTATGAAGGTTCTTTTATAGCATTCCAAAGCCGTCGGAATAATTTTCTGGAAAGCACTGCATAGAAAAGATAGTACTTCGGAAAGACGTATATATACGTTCAGAAAGTTATTGCTTTGGCTGAGTGAGACGTTTTTATACGTCGGTGGCACATAAGAAGTTAAAGTCGAATTGTAGCTTTAGTGTCTAAGTATAGTATTATTGAATTCAATACATTGTTATCGTATGGAGTGGGGGGGCGCGAGCAAAAAGATGATTGAATAGTGGGTCGCGTATATTGAAAGTTTGAGAAGCACTGCGTTAAGTATTAAATTCTAAATAAAAGATAGATATGCTTTGAATGGGATTCTACGATTCCATCTAGATTTTACTGGAAAAGTTTCTATTTATAGTACTTTACAATAAAATTACCTTTTCTAACCAATAAACTTCAAATGAATGGGGAACAATCCATAAGGTTTTAACCGAATATACGTAGGGATTATATTTATCATATTTGTTGCACGTTTCTAACTATATATTATTTATAAGTTAATTAGATATTTTTACATTGCTGTAAGGAAAACCGTTGAAAGTTGTTAACACGCATAAGAACACCGAGTTCTAAAACTTCTTTCCAATACTTGATCTTCCTGAAACACAATTTTAACTTATTTTCAAAGGTTTTTTTTAATATATATATTTTGAACTTAGAAAATTATTTTTTATTTATTAAATATTTCGTTATTTTTTTATGTACATGTGTAATGCGACTTTGATTAATTGACATTTTTATAAAATTTACTTCCATATTTAAACATAATTAAAAAATCTCTCACATTAATGCCTTATTTGCATCAATAATAGCAAACAAAAAAAAAGTTTTGTCTTTTTCTATGAAGAAGTAAAGGAAGAAATGATTTTGTTACTATGTCATTTTAAATTAGTTATAAAAGCGATATTCATACTTTATGAGGGAATCTTTTTTTATGCAATATGGATACTTTTAAAATATTTTAATTTATAATGAAAAATTTGATTTAAAAGTACCTTTTGAACATGCACATACAAAAATATTCTGGATAAATCCATGTAACAATGAAAATAAAAATCGCATAACTATAGTATTATATCCTTTGATGAATAAAGGTCAGCGGATGTTTGAAAAATGTACCCTGATTCGAATGACAATTATTTTTAATAATAATTAAATGCTTCTCTTATATCACTTAAAATATTTGTCGTAAATTTGGACTTTCTTGAGACTACGTCTGCTGAAATGTCTGTTATAGTTAAACATATGGTATTAGAATAAAAAAAGGAATTTTTTTATATAATAAAACAAGGTTTATAAACATATAAATAATACATATCTTTAACGTATATTTAATATGAATACATATATAACTCTTATTCCTTTAACATAATATTTTCCTGCAGTTTTGACTTTTTAATGTTAAAAAAATGTTTATGTCATCGATCATCGTTAAAATCATTTGGCATGCAATATGCATGCTGCCTAAGCTATCAAAAAAATTTACATATACTACCTAAATATTTTTAGATTTACTCTTTCGGCTGATTTAGTATTTCATCGTTATATTTCCTAATACATAGTTGCCATATTATAAAATCCTCGTCTTTTTTTTAACATAGTACCCTTTTTCACAGTACCCTTTTCACAGTACCCTCTTCAACTCAGTATCCTTTTTCAAAAACATTTTATAGACAGTGACAATAAAAATAACTTATGTTTTATACTCATATAATATTATTAAGCAATTTATAAAATTAAAAATTCATTTTGACTAGCCATTATTTTACGATTTTAAATAATTAAGAATTTTTGAAGTTTTTTAGTCATTTTAAGTGATTTATGTTTCTTAGGTAATTCAAAAAAAGGTGGTATGGATTTGATAATCTGTGTGCCTCCTTGTTAATTTTTTTAACAAATATTTTTCTAACTAAACATAGCTAAAACAAAAAAAAATTAAAATATAAAATTTAGCTTATTTTTTTAAAAAAATAACAAGAGATCTCAGACCTAAATCTATACTAGCATTTACAGAGCATGCGTTTGGAAGTTTATACAAAAAAGTTCAAGACTATCTTGAATAAAAAAAAGCCTTGGGGATTAGAAATAACTTATATCTTCAAAATTAAAAGTCTGAAAAAAAAACACTTTTAAATTTGTAAAGTAAAGAAAAACCTAATAATGAATGTAAAGCTCAATTTTTTTATTATGTTATTTTCCGACTGAAATTCTACATTAAAATACTAAAGAGTGTTTTTTTAGAGGTATAGAAGTTTAAGTTGGCATTACTTTCCAAGATGGCGACCGATTTAACAGCTGTCAAGTGATTTATTCTCAGTTTGGTTTGGCAATTAATCAAAACGATCATCAAGCAAGGCGTAGATTCGTCGAATGGGCCCAAACCGAGATTGCCGTTGTTCCCGATTTTCATAAGCGAATTTTGTTTAGCGATGAAGCGCACTTCTGGTTGAATGGCTACGTCAACAAACAAAACTGCCGCATTTGGAGTGAAGTTAATCCACAAGTGTATGTCGAAACACCGTTACATCCAGAAAAACTGACTTTTTGGTGTGCTTTATGGGCTGGTGGAATCATTGGTCCGTACTTCTTCAAAAACGACGAAGGCCACAACGTTACAGTCAATGGTGATCGGTATAGAGCCATGATTACTAACTTTTTCATTCTTGAATTGAACAATCATGATGTCCAGGAGCTGTGGTTCCAACAAGACGGCGCAACATGTCACACAGCTCGTGCCACAATCGATTTATTGAAAGACACGTTTGGTGACCGCCTAATTTCACGTTTTGGACCTGTGAATTGGCCTCCAAGATCTTGTGATTTAACACCGCTAGACTATTTTCTGTGGGGCTATGTAAAGTCATTGGTCTATGCGGATAAGCCACAAACGCTTGACCATTTGGAAGACAACATTCGCCGTGTTATTGCCGGTATACGGCCACAAATGTTGGAGAAAGTCATCGAAAATTGGACGTCCAGATTGGACTACATCAGAGCCAGCCGTGGCAGTCATATGCCAGAAATCATATTTAGAATGTAATGCCACAAGATTATCTTTCGAATAAAAATTCATGCCAATTGAATAATACATCGTTGTTTTATTGCAATTTAAAGTTCTATACCTCTAAAAAACACCCTTTACTTTAATTAAGTATGACTAAAAATATATTTTTTAATTTGAAATATATTTTTGAATAACGTTGACAATATTTGTTGCGACGACAGGTTTTATTCAGCTTAATCTTAACACAATATTTTGCAAAAGTTCTAAAACACGAATCATTTATGTGTACAAAAAAATATGGATACTAGCTTAAGGTATCCGACTACTTGCTGCAGTTTTTAAAAAGATGGAGATATGGAGAGTTTTGGGTTTTTTTTTAGATCTATTTAGTATATTTTAAGAAAAAAGATTAAATTTAAGAAGAGAAAAATAAATAATTACTACTAAAATGGGTAAAAATTGACAAAAAATTACATGAGCGGGGCCCGCTCTGTACAAATAGTAAATGAACAAATTCTCAATTTTTCTTTTTTAATGTATTACTTTGCTATTCCGTTTTCAATGAATTTCAGGATAAGAGACATTTTAATTTTTACAAAAAACTAGAGTACTTTATCTTAGCTATTATATGAACTTACTTATAAAAACAGTGATTATATTTACCTAAAGAACTGTAAATTTTGTAAAACAGTGATTAATAAATCTGAAGGTTAAAACACTTCTCTGTGTATTACAGAACATACACACAAAATTTCAGCAAATTATTTTAAAACCTTTTTCAGCAATCGATGTCCCCGTTTGAACTTCTCGAAAAAAAACACATTTCGTGTAAAGTTTTACATTTTATGTAAAGTTATGGCATCTGCTTAAAAAAAAACTTGTAGTTTTTGATCTACTGAATGGAAATAATAAATTTGGTATTTTTTTATGAAGCTAATAAGACTGCATATAAAATAAAATCATAAAAAACAATTGTGAATTTTTTAAAAAAAATCATGATTTTAGGGTAGTTGGATATTTTAAGCTAAAATTCGCTAGGTTTGTACATAAAATTTAATTTTTTTCGTTTTTAAATTGGGGCAGTTTAGAAAGTCTGAGATTTTGTTGCCCAACTTTAAAATACAAAAATATACAAGTACAATATATTTACTACAGTGTAGTTTGGTACATCATGGAAATATATTCCCTTTTAACCGCAATACTTGAATTTAGAATACTTGTATTCGGAAGTCTATCGGTTGATTCAAAATTAGTTGACCAATTTTAAAAGCATATAACTCTGAATGATAATTTTTTATCTCTTTGCTACCAGTTATATATTAAAAATAAAACATTTAAATTACCAATCCAACTATTTTTATTCGTGGGAGTAAATTATGGCTCCAAAATTAGATCCTCAAATCCGAAACGAAATTTTAAAGCTTTTGAAGAATGTTTGCTCAAATTCTGTTAAAAGTAAAGTATTTAAAAATCAGAAAAGACATTTTGCTAATGGATTATTATCTAAACTTCAAAAAGAAATAAATTTTGCCATCAGTCAAAAACTCTAGGGAAAAAAATGTGGACGAAAGGAATCCTTTAAGGAAAAAGAAACAATTAATATATAAAAAAATTCAGTAACTTTGATTGGAGAGATAGAAAGCATTTTATTACGACTTAGCTGTGACGGTATATGTGTACTTATTTGAAATAGTAGAATGTACAATAAACGTCCCGATATTTCCTGCTCTAATTTTCTATTAATTATCTAAGATTTTCTCTTTTTTTTCTCTTAAATTGTTATTTAAATAGCCATTAAATGTTGTTCATTATGAATATTGACTCATCAATGATTATGAGTGTGCTTAATTTAGTTGGATTCAAGGAATAAAGATTTCTCGGACCGATCGACTTCGAGACTAGCTGCAAAGAAAAGGTAAGTTTTTACCTTAATTTTGTTTTAGGCTTTGCAATTAGTTCAAAAATATTGGCAGTTAATAATGCCGAAGGAAACACATTGAAAGTTTCATGCAAATATCTTTATTCGAAAAAAAAATTATGATGCTTTGAAATTGGTCACACTATTTTTGAATCAACCGGTAATTGAGTATCAGCTGAGGTTGATTTTTAGATACATCCTTTTCAGTTCAATATTTCTTCCAAATATTGTTTGTCATAGCAACATGAGAACGTTTCGGCCGTGTCATTTTCTCGACAGGAAAAAAAAATAATGATAAAGCTTCTAAGTTAAATATACTATTTTTTAAAACAAAAATTGGCCTTGAAATCAATCCTAACTAAGTAACTATGGGGACTCAAAAAACTTAAAACATAACCAAGCAAAAATGATTTTAGCAATGGAAATTTACTGAGTGATTTAAAAATGAAAAAAATGCACACTGAAAGAGTGTATTTTGCTCAAAAATATTAATTAATTCAATGTAAAAGTGGAAAATGATTTAAAATGAAACCGAAACCAAAACCATTCTTAAAAACTAATTTGCTAACAGTTTAGAAATTTGGTGGCAAGCTTCCTAAATATATAGGCTTAAAAATGTTTTTTTAAAAAAAATTTAGAGTTTTATTATGCCTTAATTACTTTTTTATGATACAGAAATTCGGTCATTGGTCATGGAAACTAAACAGAAAATATTGTATTTTATTAAGTATCTTTCTTTAATGAGTTTCATTTTATTTTAAGGATTTTATGTGATTATTCCATTTTCAATACTTATTCATGTATTTATATTTTAGTCATCTTTTTACTTTTTTTAAGTTTCTGCGTATTAGTTAAAATATAAAAGAAAATGTGAAAAACACAAAACAAATTCTATTAATTATTAACCACCTAGAAATTTTGCTGGGAATCTACGAGGGATGATCAGAAAAAATGTTACAAGCCGCAGCATTTAAAAACTACATATTCTGGAGAAATTTTGTTTCCCCAGAGTTGAGACAAATGGATCTACTTGTCATACAGCAAGCCTGAGGGTACGTAGTGAAAATTCCCAGACGGTTCAGGACAATTGAATGACAAGACGCTTAGGAATTGGTCTAGTCTGGATTCAATTTTTATGATTAAAGAATGAATGTGTCGGTATCTGATAATCGCAGTAAAATCGTGGAAGTTTATGGTGAAGAAACAATGAGTAGACAGCTTGTAGAGAAATTATATCACTCTTTTCAATCAGGCAATCAGGATGTCGAAAATCACTATGTGACAGGGAATGAACGGCGAAGTTCTTCAATGACAGAAATTAACACGATATTATTTGAAGCAATGATTCAAAATGATCAACGGGTACTCTAAGTGAAATCTCGTCAAAATGGGACTGAGCTTTGGTAGCTTGCAGCATATCACTTCTGATAGGCTGCGATATTCGAAGACAGTGCGGTGAAATCATCCGGCGAGACCCGACTAAATGAATAGGGATTTAATTTCTATAAAGACGGGTTAAGCAAGTTGGTTCTGAGTTCTGATAAATGCCTAAATAGGCTTTGTGACTTTGTCGGCATGTGATAGGCAGGTATGCCTCTTAATTACCTTTTGTATTTTCTGTCTATTATTAATAAGTATATTTCTTTATTCACTTGTAATCTTTTTTTTTAATCTCCCCTCGCATAACCAGTACGTAAAAAACACCAACTGATTAAGAGTATATATAGTTAAACAATTAATTATAACCAATATAATCAATATTCTGTAAGAAATAGAAATACATTTAATAGGAGAGTTAACACAAGCTCTTCTATTTCTCAGATGTCTGAATGCTACAATAAAAATTAAGAAATAGGTTGAGTGGTGTAATAGGAAAAAAATACAAAATACATGGTATACATGCTCGTGTTGTGTAAGGGGTAAACAGTGCAGGGAAGTCTAAATCAAAGGACAGTATATAATGAAGAAATAAAGGGTCGTTATGGAATATGATACTATTTCATAATTACACAGCTTTTAAAAAAGAAATTCATGCTGGAAATGAAACAGACTATTTGTGTCTGTATGGTAATCGGTTCTTTTATTGGAGCAACGCTGTTTTCTGTTTTCTTTTTTTTTTTGGTTCAGCGTAGTTTTTAGAGGAGGGAAGATGAGTTTCAATGCCATGCCAAGAGCATTCCAAACATACTTTATAGAGTTGAAGTCTGTTGATTTGAACGAGCAATCCATTGAACGAATATTCTTAATTTCCAGAAATGTGAAAGCTGGATGAGTCATAAATGGACAAGCTTTCCCATTCACATAAAAATGAAATCTGAATGAAGTGCATCTTCTTGAAGCTTCTGCTTAAAAGACGAATATATAAGTTCCACATTTATTTATATAAATAACAGGAGAAGCAGACACCCATTCGGTATAGTGGTCAGTGACGATGACTGCCGTGCCGTAGGGTCTGGGATTGAATTCTGGAGAAGGCATGGATACTTGTAAATGTATAGTGCCTTTGCGGCATGGGGGTACTCTAAATAGTCGTCGAGCCACAAGTCCTCTCGTAAGGTTGGTAGAAAGGAAAGAGAGGTGGGTGGCTCCTGACCACCCCTAAGGTGATCTCTCTCGAAATTTGGGTTGAACCGATTAAATTCGTACTGTCACCTGCATGGTGCTCAAAGCAAAAGCTAAAGACAGAAGTAGAATTCTAGCCCTTAGCTACGATGAATTTCGTGGGTCATGATCTGATGTTACTGTCGACCAGGTGGCATAAGTAACAACAACAACAAAGGAGAAGCAGACCGGTAGATTTGTGCTCAAATCCAACATAATACTTGGCCTAACTATCAAATATTCCTTGTTTTGTCAGTGTTTTTCTTGGATATTGGAGGGCATGTAGTAGGTACATGATTCCTTTCAGATGAAGGGATGAAGGTTAGTAGGGATGATAAGGCTGAATCTAGACTCGTCATTGGACAGAACAGTCTTGATCTCACCTTGCTCTAATACAGATATCCTCCGTCCCTTATGAATAGGGCTCTTTTGTGAGAAAAAGTAAGTAAAATGTAAATAATTTGTTTCTTCTCTCTCATAAAACCTTCTCAAACTATTAAACATTTAAATTTGAGTTCTTATGCCACATTAAGTTCATGAGATAAATGAGGAGCTGTTGTACTAACATCGCCTCTTTCACTAATGATCAAATAGTTATTGGCTGTTGTGGTTCATGGAAAGTTTGGTTACTTCCTTTGATGGATCAGGTCACATTAAGCTTCCATGTGTTCGAACAATATTTGGTGTTACATTAAAGACTAGAAATCTACAACTGAATCTGCCTTACCTCAAGTAGACCGAAGTCTTGTCACCTCGTCCCCTTACCCAAATATAAATGTTTACTCATTTTAATTATTTGTTTTAAAATTACATCGGATATTGAAAAAAAAATACAATAAAATTCATCATGGTAGGCGAATAAACGAAACGCAAAAATTTGTACGTCGTTTACGAAGTAATTTCCTCAGAATGCACGATCCACACTGAACACCCGCTAAGGCAATCGATGATAAAAAATTGCGTACTTGTTTGGAAGTGTTATTTGTACCTTCCATTCAATTCATTTTAAAAAAGTCAACTAAATTATAAATTCTCTTAGTGTTGAACATCAAATTAGATGCTTACTTCAAATGTGTACTTCCTACCTATGAAATAAAAGTACTTTTCTAAAGAGAGAACATTGTTAGAAATGCACTCTTGCCTTTTTTCTGTTGCTCCCTGGGGTGAAAATTGTTAAATAAAATGACACAGAGAAACAAGGACTCATCATTAATTTCTTTCACACATCATCAGTTGTTTTAAAAACATACCAAAAAAGAAAAGAAAAAAAAATTCCGAACCCTTGTAATTTTGCCACAGTTACCAGTGAAAACTTATCTTCATCACATCATACACTACAGTCAGAAAGTGAAATGTCTTACAACCAGATAACTTATTTAAGTAATAAATTAACTGTAAAAGATATATATGACTTATACTCTGTAGTCTTACATCTAGTTTCTCCTTCCCAATACGCACCAAAAACAGGTAAGAACGAGGGAAACCTCTCTCACCCCTGAAAGATTGATGACTCTCCAGAGTAATTGTGCTCAAGTGATGTATGTGGCATTTGGGACACTTTCTTTGAGTTAAGGTTGGGATGTCTCGATACCCTTAAATCGGGAATGAAGAACCTTCAGTATGTGTGAAACTTGCAATTAGAATACTACATGTCTCTCTTGGAAGTATTTTTGGCATTTTACTATGAAATATTGACTAAGAAACAGTTATTTCTGCCTTTTTATGGTTTTTAACTACCGCAAAGGAGGTAAAGGTAGCATTGAAGTAATTTTAAGCAGTTAACCTTAAATTTCGGGGCAAAATTTTGAATGTTATAATTTGGTAGTGTATATATATTTCTTTAAGTACACGGAAAAAATAAATTATTTGAGTTAATATTTTGAAATAATGGATTAAATTGAATATCAAGTAAACAATACTTGCAAGTCAGTTAAACAATTAAATATATTACAAAAAATATTTTATCATAAGCAATGCTAATAAAATATATTTAAGGCAGTGTTTTACAAACTGTGGGGTGGGCCACCCTAGAGGTGGTGTGTGTGTGTATAAAAATCCTTCATGGGGTGGGTGACCATATCAAAAAGTCGGAAATAATGTATTACTTACAAAAAATATTAATTTACTGAAATGAAGCGAAAAAGTATGTATATTCTGAACTTGGAAAAGTAATATAATATTTATCCTATAACTTAAAAGTTACTTAAAATACTTATTTCTCAAAATTTACACATACGAAATTTAATAATTACATCAGTGTTTCTCAAACTCTGGGGCGCGCCCCTAGGGGGCGTGATAACCCTACAAGGGGACGCGAGGGCATCAGAAAGTCGAAAATAAAAGATTATTTAAAAACATTTTCCCAAATCAAACAAAAAGTATTGACATAATAAAAAAATACATATTTACTCATATCAAAGTAACTTAGAGTAACAGAGTACTTTTAAATGTATCTCAGTAGGGTACAATATATTTGATACTAAGTAGAGAACAAGTTTAATAATTACTAGCGATTTTCCAATGGGCTTATCATGCACAAAATTTAATATTTATCTTGATACTTTGCACGGTTTAATATTAGGGTCGTATTGTAGCTTTATCGTCAAAATATTATACATTATTACTGCCTTCAACACATTGTTATTGTATGTGGAAGGGGGGGGCGATGAAAATTCTGATTGAAAATTGGGTCACGAATATAGAAAGTTTAAGAAGCACTGACTTACATTGATAATTTGTATGTTTATAATCAATGTGATACTGTAGCTTTACCGTTAAAAAACATAATTATTGTATTCAATCATGTGTGCTTGTATGAGGGAGGTGCCATGAAAATTATGAATGTAATTTGGGTCACACATTTGAAAGTTTGAGAACCACTGCTTTAAAGCACAATTTTATCATTAAATTATTAAAACAAGACAAAAGATGCAATGTAACAAAAACAGCAGGAATAAAAATACAAAAACCCAAATTTAATTTCGTGTAATTTAAAAATTGAATTAGTTAAAAATAATTAAACTTTTTACTTCGAAAATACAAAATAGGTAAATATAAAAATTTAAGTAGTTTTTATGTTTCTTTATATTTCGTTGCAGATTTCTTGAGAAAAAGAAATTGATTTAAATTGTTTCGCTCTGTGAAGCAACACGACAGCTCTTGGTAGCCGACTGCGTAATTTTGAAACACCACCAAGTGACGAGGATTTTACCTATGCTAGTTCCCTTTTAAACAGAAAGAGCCTCGGTAGATTTATCGTTCTTCGGGACCTTTACAAAATGGGTCCTTAGTGGCAATACGCTTCAATCTCGCAACTCGATGAGGCCGGCCATGAGCTCGTGACAATGACCACAAGGCTACAAAAAGGAAGGGCACTTATATATTACTTTTGACAAAAAATATTAAGTAATTCTGACAAGAAATGTTGTGAAATAATAAGATTTTTTTTTGTATTAAGGTATCCGACTACGTTCTGAATCGTGATTTCAAAAAAGTGCACAAATTGGTAATTTTCATGATATTTAGTGTCACTTAGATTAAAATACATATATAAAATTGTTTTAAGAACATTTTGACAAAAAAATTATTTAAATACAATATTTAGGCAAAAAATTAGCCTAGAATAACCTTTTTTCAAAATGTTCTCCTTTTGTGAAAAATGCTTCTATTATAAAAATATTTTGCCTGTATATAGCTCAGACCTCTGTATAGAGGCTCAACCATGAATTTTGAAAAATTCACATTATTTTTAGAGTTACAACCAATTGAAATATATATCGGCGTTTTTTTCTTAAAATTTCTCCCCTCTGTTGTCGTAAAACATGGATAGACTCACTTCTAAGTTATATATTTCAAAAATTCTATTTGAGCCTCTGTACAGAGGTCTGAGCTATATACACGCAAAATATTATTATAATAGAAGCATTTTTCACAAAAGGAGAAAATTTTGAATATGGATCATTCTATGTTCTTTTTTTGTGAAAATATTGTACTTAAATAATTTTTATTGTAATACTATTCTTAAAGCGGTTTTATATACGTTTTCTAATCTAAGTGACACTAATTATCATAAATATTATCCATTTATAAGCTTTTGTAAAATCACGGTTCGGAACGTAGTCGAATAACTTAATACATTTTTTTTTACTAAAAAGAATACTAAAACATACAAGTAAAGGAATTTTTAAAACGTAATTATGAATTTTTTTAAAGACGAATCATATTTTCTCAGTGATACATTAACACGATTTTACAAGCATTTTAATATTGCTTTTGTAAAAGTATCTTAATATACTTCGGTTGTATCTCAATATACTTAGTTCATGAAAAGCTGAATATTACTCAAAGGCATATATATACTTAAAACAAATATCATAGCCTCAACTGCTTTGATAATATTTCAACTTGAAAAGCTTATAAACGTGTAATAAATTAGTGCCATAAATGCACGTGGGTTTACTTTAAAATTATTATGCTTAAATATATTTTTAGATTTAATAATAAGAGTAATTACAAGAACCACTGAATTTTGTAAGCTTATTTTATCAAATTACGCAATCATTGCAACTTTTTTTTACAGTTATTTATAAATTACATAAATACTGTAGATTTTTTTTGTAAAAAATACAATAACTATTTTTCAATCAATAATTTACCTTTCAAAAATGTAAAAATTAGCTTTCCTTTTTAAATTTTATTTACATTTAAAATTTAAGAGAGAATTTGATAATTTAAATTCTAGACAAGGTGTCTCAAAATAGCCTGAAAATTCTGCCCAGTCAAATCTCGTCTGGAAGTACCAAGTAATATAAAAATAATTTTTTTAAGTCAATTCCTACTAAAAAAACAACAAGGAAAATTTTCATTTTATATCTATCTATCAATCTGTCTATCTATCTATATATCTATCTATCTCTATCTCTCTCTCTCTATATATATATATAATTTTTCTTATAATTTCTATATATATATATATATATATATATATATATATATATATAATTTTTCTTATAATTTCTATATATATATATATATATATATATATATATGTATAATTTTTCTTATAATTTCTATATATATATATATATATATATATATATAAAATTTTTCCTATAATTTCTATATATATATATATATATATATATATATCATTTTCTTATAATTTCTATATATATATATAAATATAAATAATTTTTCTTATAATTTTATATATATATATATATATATATAATTTTTCTTATAATTTCTATATATATATATATATACATATATATACATATATATATATACATATATATACATATATATATATATATATATATATATATATATATATATATATATATATATACATATATATACATATATATACATATATATATATATACATATATATATATATATACATATATATATACATATATATATATACATATACATATATATACATATATATACATATATATATATATATATATATAGTTACAGTTTATCGAATAATTACAATTAATATAAATATGTATATACATACGATAGAATCACAATATTAAGGACAATTAATTTCTGTTAATTATCATTAAAGTGTCGTATAGTCATCCAAAACAATCGGGTAGATATTATTTCAGTTCAACTGAATGCTTGAGAAAAAAGATATTTTAAAGTTTTGACCCAAGTCGCTAAAAGTGAAGCCAACGTGACTGTATTTATAATTCCTTAAATAATTAGTTTCAGTAAATAATTTTAATTAAATTATCGTATTGTCACCCGAAACAATTGTGTACAGAAAATTTCAGCTCAAATGAGGGCTTTAAAAAGTGAGAAAAAAACCTTTTCGAGGTTTGACAGAAGTCGCCAAAAGGGTCGTTAAGGTTCCAAGAATAATGCTAACTTGACTGTTTCTGTAATTCTTTGAATAATTAGTTCCAATCATTTATTTTTTAATTAATTATATTTAAATTACCGTATTGTCATCCAAAATAAATGGGAAAATAAAATTTCAGCTGAATTGAGCGCATTAAAATGTATTTTAATAACGATTGGAAATTTGAACAAGATAAATATACAAATAAATATATAGAGCAGTGTTTCTCAAACTGTGGGGCGCGCCCCACTGGGGGGGCGATAACTTTACGAGGGGGGCGCGAGCATATCGAAAATAAAAGATTTAAAAAATAATTAATTTACTGGAATGAATTAAAACAAAATACATTCAGACATAATAAAAAAATGCACTTTTACTCTGATATAAGTTATAGGCGATATTAAATCATCAAAGAAAAAATTTCTTCAATACTTAATTAGCTATCTTTGATCCTATAACCAAATAAAAAATATTTTATTTAACTTGCTGTAATCTCATGATGAGAGAGTTTTTATTACGTTTTCTTTTTTAAAACTAACATTCTACTCTTTTAGAGAAAAAACAGATCCCAGATCCAGAATCGAAAAAATTTAGGAACATAAAAAATTCATCACTGTCATTATTTTTGAAATACTGCACATTATAGCTGTAATTTGTTTGACCTTCTAAGTTATTGGTACAGTTAGTTATGAACCATCTCTTATGTGTTTATTTCTTATTTAAGGAATTTGTAAGCAATGTATTTCTCTCTTGCGCTTTCTTCCATGCGAAACAGTTTTATGATATTTGGAAAACCACGGAGAGCACACACTTTGATGGATTACTTGGCCAAGACTTAGACCAAGATGAGTCTTTTCAAACATATAAAGCATAACAATTGTTTTTAGCAGTAACATACATAATATCATAATGAATACACTTTTTACCCGGAAGTGGTCGCGCGGAACACACAGATCACGAAATTGTTAATTCTGGCAAAACTGTTTATTTGTTACCAAAGAAAAATTGAAAAGTCCTTGAAAGTAGGTAAGTAAACTTTCTCTTAATTAAATTTTTCATTGGAATAACGATTTGTATCGTGTACAATAAAATAATTATTTAAAAAAAAGGATTGGGGAGACTCAATAACCTCGCTCGACCGTGTCGAGTGAGCGCCTGCTCCCAGGTTAAAACATGTTGAAGTCTTTTTGCTTTAAATATTAAAAATAATACAATTATTCTTCATTGGAATTTTATATTATTGTTCATTATTTAACATCAATTATAAATGCTAATTCTGTGAGGCTTAAAATTAAAATTCGCTTAAAGCTAATTATGAATTGAGCAATCATTTTTAAAAAAACATTTTACATTTTTGTAAACATTGTCGCGCACTTACTCTTATTGCAATACAGTTATTATATCAAGAATGTTTTATTTTCTTATAAATGAACTCCTGCAAAGAGCGGGTACTTCGACCGGTATACTTTTAATGTGTCAGTGCTGCACAGAGTATTTTGTAACTAATTAATTAATACCAAATTAAGAGCAAGTTTAATAAGTATTAACGACTTCCATGGGCTTGTCTTGGAAAGCAAAGTTTTTATAAGGAATGCTTATGATTAGAAATTGACCCTCTGAGTTCTTTTTCTATATTTAGCAGATATACATGTGTTGACTTCTAAGCAGTCACCGCATTTTGCAATATGTTCAATTTAAAAATTAGAGAAAGGAAAAATAACATAATAATTATCCTATTACTTACTTAATTTATTTTTTTGCTTATAAAGGTAGTATTGAAGATTTAATATTTATGCTATTAATTTGTATGGTTTATAATAAAATCTCGTATTGTAGCTTTAGCGTCAAAGTGCATTATTATTGCATTCAGTGCATTATTAATGTATAAGGGGTGCGCGATAAAAATTCTGATTGAAAAGGGGGGCGCCAGTATTGAAAGTTTGAGAAGCACTGATATAGAGAGAGTGAGGTATATAACACAGTAGGAATTGAGAAAAAGCCAAAAGAACCGTACCTGTGCGATCCCTAGAAACATAAAAAAAAGTATAACGTCACGGTAGGTGCAAAGACCGTATTGGACACATCAGCTGCAGTATTTGCAAATATTTAAAAAGGCAGATGTTCAAAGTGTTCCATGCACTTCGAGGTCAACTTGAGATGTGTCCACCGAAGAATAAGTATCATGCATACGAGCAACTATGTTTATGTAGTCAATATGTCTCCATACACCAATTTCTTGAGATGGCTCCATAGGGGAAAAAATACAACGGTGTGAGATTTGGTGATCGTTGTAGATCGCTAGACTGGGCTTTACGTCTGATCTAGTGACCGGAGTATGCTACATTCAGCCAATCACGTAAAGGAGCACAGAAACACGCTAGGGCCCTATCATGCATCGCCATTCATTCATCATCATTTACCTTATTTTTCTCGGTAAGAAAGAGTTTCTCAAACTTTCAATACTTGTGATCCAATATTCAATCGCATTTTTCATTGCGCCCCCTCCATACAAAAACGATGTATTGAATTCGATAATACGATGCTTTGATGCTAAAGCTACAATGGGACTTCAACATTTTCGCCACCGGCGTATATAAACGTCTCGTTCAGCCAATGCATTAATTTCCTCAGACGTATATTTACGTCTTTCCTAAATATGTTCACTACTATCCATAAAATTATTTCGAAGACTTTGGATTTGGAATGCAATAAAATGATCTTAACATTGTTTCAGAAGGATTTACTTATTTCAGAGGATTTCCTGATATATATATATATATATATATATATATATATATATGCATATATATTATATATATATATATTATATATATATATATTATATATATATTATATATACATATATGTATACACACATATATATATACATATATGTATACAAGTAGTTGGAAATGATGGGTCCTGTATAATTTCGCGAACATTTTCACTTTGCCGATATAAAAAACTCGAACATTTGGAGACACATTCAAGAAAAACAAAATTAGTACAAAATTAGTACATTATACCAACACCGTGCAAAGGATTCCTGTGCTTTACGAAGGAAAACATTTTACCACTACGATAGTAAAATGACTTTGTTACGCGAGCATTTTTCTCTTCGCGGATTAAAAGCTTTCAATAGAAGAAGCGAAAAAAAAAAAACCAACTTACCCCTTTTTTCATCCTGTCTTTTCCTGAATTCATGTTGACGAACTGAGAAGAAAAACCTTTTGTAGGCAATTTACTGAATATTAATCGATGACCTTCACATTTATGACTGGTTCTCGAAACAAGAAAAGTTTTTTTCCCTCGCGTAGACCAAATTGTAAACACACGCTGTTCCTTGATCTACTTTTTATTGTTCACGCTGAATTTAAATGATGTGATTACTAAGCAATTTACTGAATATTAATCGATGATCTTTCCAATTATGACTGGTTCTCGAAACAAGAAAAGTTTTTTTCCTCGTGGCGTTCACCGAATTGTAAAAACCCACACTGTTCCTTGATCCCCTTTTTATTGTTCACGCTGAATTTAAATGATGTGATTACTTTTTCGCTTGGTTAGTATTTTAAAATTGAAGGTAATGATTTAAAAAACATGTTTTACTGTTTGCGCAGGGGGTTGTATTATGAAAAGTATTATGCTACTTAGAAAACTTGAAAGAACGTACATGAATTGCTTTGAAGTACTTTTCATGATAGAGTTTGCCTCGGAAGGTTTCACAGCATTAACAAAATTTTTTGTATCAAAATACACAGAAATGATGAGGCCATAACATTATTACTTTTTTTTTTTTTTTTCAAAAAATTGAAAAATTTACAACTTAAGAGTCCAGAGAGCCCTTAAATAACAGAGACTCGGTTGCACAGACGTCAAACAAGCCATAGCACATCTGTGTATCCGAGCCTTTTTTATTCTTTCTCAGTGTTCGAATCTGGTAATACAAGAAAGCTCAAAAACGTAAAATGGATGATATAAACAAAAGTTATGGGACTGCATTATCACACCTGTCACAAAATATTCAAATAAATGAAGAATTATTTACGGAAATTTCAGAATCTCTCTTCCACGATGGAATGACTATGATTAAAGTAGGATTTTTATTATCATTTTCAGAACATCTTATAAATAGAAATCCTGAGAAAAAAACTTTCATTCTCGAACAGATGTTCAATGTGTTGAGTAAACATTTAACCTTCTAAAGATGGACAGATGTACAAAACATAACTATTTACACCTTGCTATCCTGTGGTTTGTTATCGTTATTCAGCTTGTAGTATTCATAAATTATTTGCAAGTATACACACCAACAGCGGTAGAAGTGAATATTACTGGAACACAGTGTGTATTTTCAAAACATATTGGTAGGAAAATATTCCTCCATATTTGTTATAAAAACAGAGAAAAAGTATTCGATATTCGTTATTTCTGGTCACCGCAAAATACATCTGAACAGTTGAAACCAAAACCAATTGGCGTACAGTTAACAGCAAAAGAATTTAAAAAAGTTTGTGAAATCTGCTGAAAATGATAAAATTACACCACCCGTCAAATTTAATTATCTCGGGGCCTTCCCAAAGTGGGAAAACGAGTTTGTGCAGAAACTCATATCTGAACAAGTGTACGAAGTTCCCATGAAAAATATTGTCTGGTGTTTCAAATACGCACAAAATTGGTTTCTGAACGAGAAAAATTTTAAATTTGTTTCAGGACTGCCTTCAGAAGCAGAAGAAGAAAATTGCGATTTGATTGTACTGGATGATATGATGAATGATGTAACAAGCGAAATTTCCCAAATGTTTACTATGGGATCGCATCATAAGAAATACAGCATAATACTTATAACACAAAATCTTTTTCCGAGAGTGAAATCTATGAGAGATATTAGCCTTAACGCACATTACATAATTTTATTTCGTAATAATCGAGATGTATCACAAGCTGCGTGTTTTGGTCGACAAGCATTTCCGGGGCGCGGTAAATTTTTCATGGATTCATATAAAAAAGCAACTGAAGAACCATTTAGTTATTTGCTTGTCGATGTTCATCCAAGATCGCCAGAAGTACAACGTCTCCGTAAGTCTTTATTTCCCGATCGGGGAATGATTAATTGGGTATTTGTTCCAAAAGAAAAATGAATCGAGTTAGCCGACATGTTCATTTGCTGCATGTGCTAGCTGCTGCAAGTCCTGCTCAACGAAAAGCGATTTTAAAGAGTGCAACAGATGATCAAATAAAAACTCTCTGTGAAATTTGTGACAATTTATTATCTGGTAACATACCAACAAAAAAGATCAAAAAATTGTGTAGTTACAAAAGAGTGATACGATTATTAGCCAATAGGAGCGTACCTATTTCTCGCAAACGTAAGCTGTTTACTACCAATAGACAAGTCGGGGGTTTCCTTCCTTTAATTTTACCAGGAGTTTTGTCTCTTTTAGGAGGAATCGCTGGAAAAGCGATCGGCAAACGCATATAAGAAACATGGCTCAAGAGATGGGTTTAGTCCCGAAAGGGTTAATATCACGTTACTTTGCAGAAACCCAACCAGAAGTTCGAATAGAAAATAATATTTCGAGTTTGTTGCATGAGAAAGAGACACCTGATGACATAAAAGCTAAACTGTTATCGGATTTGATACCAAAGTATCAGAGAGTGATGCAACCTCCTCCACCTCCGAAACCATTTGAAATTCCTCCAGAATTATTGACAGAACCAGAGCTTCCACTAACAAACAAATCCGAAGTACCATTAAGAATCAACATTCTGGCAAAATATATAGGATATGCTATACCCAAGACACGAAAAAAATATATATTGCCTATTTTAGAAACACTCAAAGATGCTAACTACACATTCAATGATAAAAACGAATTTGAAGTAGATGGCAAAGCAGAATATCGTAGCAATGTAGTAGATCTCTTTACCTATATGATGAAAAATGATCAACGTGTTTTAACTCCTCCTACAGGATTTGCAAAATTTTACGCAGCATTACGTCATGTGAATATTCCTTTGGAATGGATTGGCAATAAAAGATTAAGAGAACAGTTGCTTCTTTCAGATGCAAATCCTGCGTTCACAAAGATTACCCCGCGTTCGCCAGAAATTAAAAAATGGAAAAATTGGACCGATTAAGAAAATTATACTTTAATCCAAAGGAACCGTCTTCTTTCGGAGGTGTGAAACGTTTGTCAAAGGCAAGCGGAGTTCACCTAAATGACGTTCAAAAATGGCTTTCGCAGCAAGACGTATATACATTACACAAACCTGTTCGTTATAAGTTTCAGAGACGCAAAACTATTGCATATGGAATAAATGAATTGTGGCAGAGTGATTTATTAGACATGCAAAAACTATCTCGTTATAACAAAGGATATCGCTATATTTTAACCATTATTGATGTGATGTCACGATATTTAAGAGCTTTTCCAATTAAAGATAAAAAAGCCAGCACAATAAAACAAGTATTGCAAAAAGTATTTAAAAAAGTAAAACCCAAAAATTTTCAAACTGATAAGGGAACAGAGTTTTACAATAAAATTGTACGCGCTATGTTAAAGCGATATAAAATTCACCACTATTCTACAAAAAGCGAAACGAAATGCGCGATTTTAGAGCGCGCGCACAGAACTTTACGAGAACGAATGTACAGAGCCTTTACCTATCGTAATTCCTATAAATATTATGACATTTTACCAGAACTAGTACATTCATACAATCATTCCATCCATCGCGCACATGGTTTTGAACCTACCAAATTGACAACAGATGACGAACCTGAATTATTTAAACGTTTATATCATTCTAATGTAGATCCACAATTCAGTTTTACGGCAGGAGATATAGTCAGATTATCGAAAGCTCGCAAAACTTTTCGCAAAGGCTATTTACCCGGTTGGACTGAAGAAACATTTCGCATTTACAAAAGATATCCAACAATTCCTCCAACTTATACATTACAAGATTTTAATTCTAATGAAATTGAGGGTCGTTTTTATAACGAGGAGTTACAAAAAAATAGACAAATCAACGAATGACTATTGGGCAATTGAAAAAATCATTCGGACTAAAGGTAAAAGGTGCTTCTCGTAAGTTATTTGTTAAGTGGGTCGGATTTCCAGATTCTCAAAATTCTTGGATAAGAGCCGATCAAATCACATCTCATAATGAATCAGAACACGAATGATTTTCATATTTTGCTACCTTCTAATGCGAGTATGAATTATTTCCCCAATAACACTCCAGATCACTTCCGAACAAAATTGGCTTATCCAATAACTTTAAACGGAGAATGGGAATGTTGCTTGAGCGAAGTAACAATTCCCGGAAAGTATTTTACCATTCATCCTGATTACAACGATTCTTATTCGATAGAAACCATTGAAAATGTAGAGAGCACATCATTGACGCCTGAATTTGTTATCCCCCTCTACAACGAGGATTATCAAGAGTTTACAGAAGGTGTTAATGCTAATGTGAAAAAACTGATAAAAGACCCTCCAATTACTTTTTCGCTTATTGAAAACAAAACGAAAATAAAAATCAATATTAACCCCTATTGGGAATTGACTATAACAGACGAAAAGGCAAATAAATTTCTACGTCTTTTAAAATTAAATCCTAACAAAGATTATGTAGTACCTGGTTATCCAGCTGGAGCATCAATCACACGCAATTATAGCGCTCCAAATGCTAATTTTTTAAAAATCAAGAAATTCGAGTTGCGCTCAAAAGTCCATTGACTAAGAAAATATATGAAATTTCACTTAAAGATTTGAATTCGAGCGACATATTTGATCAAATTACTGAGAAAATAATCTATGAAACAGGAGATGTATCCGCTGTTTTAAAAAAGCAGAGAAATAAAGTTATTGTTACCTTGAATTCCAATATTGAACTAAGAATGAATCGCAATTCTTGTCCCCTACTGATGGACGCATTAAATATAAAAACCGAATCGCACAACATTCACCATGCTATTTTTCCCATTCGATTTGACTTTTCCGAAATTACACGGAAGTTGGATGGAGAGAAATTTCACCTTATCGAATACGAAAATTTTCCTCTCATTCAAGAAGCACGAAAAATTTATAAGCTGAAAATTCGGAGTGGTATGTACCAACACGCAGATGCTTTGTTTAAGGAATTTAAGTATATTGTTTTGAGAGAGTTGGTAGATTCTAAAGTCGCAATGAGTGTGCCGCTTCATACTAAAGTAACTTTCGGAGAAAAGTTGTCAAATATGCTAGGATTTCGTATGAATACTTTCACAGAAGGAAATTATACGTCGGATTATATTTTAGAATTGCGTGCAGGAATTACGGAGGTGTATGTGTATTGTGATATTATTGCTCCTTCATTGGTTGGAGATGTATCAGCATCTATCTTAAAAATAATACCAATTGCCAACGAATATAAGGAGCAAATCGCAAAACAGTTTACTGTCTCGTTATATTTCCCCATCAGGAAGAACTATTTCGATACAATTGAAATTGAATTAGTAACAAGTAGTGGCACGCCCATTAAATTCATATCAGGCAAAACAAACCTTGTCTTGTCGTTTCGAAGGAAAACTGCATAAAACAACCTACAAAGAGTTTTTATTGTTATATTCAAAACTGTCAGCCATGGAGAAACGTGGGCAAAGATTAGATCCGAATGATTGTATTGGATACTATTGTAAACAACAAATAGGAAGTGGCTCTTACTTTGCTTCAAATTATCCTATACAAAGAGGTTATGGGCTATTTAGTAATCTTAGGAGATATGCAATGCCGATTATGATGAAAGCCGGTAAATATTTGGGAAAACATTTACTGAGCACAGGTCAGAATGTATTGGAAGATATGTCGCAAGGAAAATCCTTTAAAGAAGCTTCAAAATATCAATTGCGGCAAGTTGGTGAAGAGATTAAAAAGGATATACTTCGCAAATTGAAAGGTGGAGGAGGTGTTAAAAGAAAGAAACAGAGTTCACGGCGACAGACCAAGAGAAAAAGTCTTGCGAGAAAGACGTGTTTACTGATCTGTGAAAAAATGGAAAAGTGTTACTGCACCAAAAGTGAATTAGATTTGTTTACATCATCTCCAATACAATTGGCAATAGATCGATCATCGTTTGTGGAAATTCATCCTGTTGCATCCATATCTGACAACAACACTATTGAATTCCTCATATCAGGTTTAGGCGAATCTTACTTCGATCTTTCACACCTTTTTCTACATGTTCAAGCACGAATTTTAAAAGGAAACGGGGAAGCATTTCAGAATGATGACAAATGTGGACCTATTAACTATCTATTGAATACTATGTTTGCAGAATGTCACATTTCGCTCAACGATCGTCAAATTTCGTCGGAAAACAATTATGCTTACAAAGCGTACATTCAAAGTATGTTATTTCATTCTGAATCGTCTCAAAAAATTTATTGAGTGCCGGACTATTTGTAAAAGACACTGCTGGAAAATTTGACGATGTCACCCTTACAGATGCGGGGCTTAATAAAGGACTAAGAAAAAGATGGGACCGTGTGAAAAATGGTAAAGTTTTTGACATGTGCGGTATTCTTCACACCGATATTGGAACTCAATCTAAGCTTTTAATAAATGGCACATCAATCAGAATTCGATTAATTAAGGCCAAAAATGAATTTTCCTTATTAGCTGCTACAGGGGACTATCGTCTCCAAATAGAAAATATAAGTATATATGTCAGAAAATGTGAAATTTCAAGTTCAATTCTGGTGGCGCATGAAAAGGCACTTGAACAGTCGCTCATACAAATGCCTTTTACACGAATTGAAGTGAAAACTTTCACAGTGAGCTCCGGTCTGAAGAGTGTAATAATCCCTAATGGAGTAAATGGCGTATTGCCTTCAAGGATAATTTTAGGTCTAATTTCGAATTCTGCATTTAATGGAAATATGAAAAAGAATCCATTCAATTTTAAACATTATAATTTAAACCATATTTCGCTCAGTGAAAATGGTATACAGATACCCACTACTGCTTACACACCAGACTATGCAAAAGATTTGTATGCGAGAAACTATTTAAGTTTATTCACCGATTTAGCACAACACAAAACGAATGTTTCATACGACGATTACAAAGAGAACATATGCCTGTACGTTTTTGATCTCACACAAGACAAGTCAGCTAGTGAACCATTTGGAAATGTGACACGAAGTGGAGATATTTCGATTCACTTAAAATTTGATGCAGAGCTCCCCGAAACAGCTACGTTGATTGCTTACATGGAAATGCCCTCGCTTATAGAAATCGATAAAAGCCGAAACGTATTCATAGATTATTAAAAGCCAGCTCATGGATTCACTTGTTTTGAATAGGTTATCTCTTTCAGACTCCAGACTACGGTATGGTTTCTCGGGGGTCTATTCTAGTGATAAACTTCCGAAACAACGGAAACGTTATCGCTCCTTCATTGTGAATACAGATCCTGCTCATTTCAAGGGTCGACATTGGCAAGCTATATATTTTAGACAAGACAACCATTGTGTTTTTCTGTTCATATGGAACACGACCTCAGTATGATATTGAGCAATTTATAATTGAAAACTCAACCAGTTTCGAATGGAACGAAAATATTCTGCAACATCCAAACACAATGACATGCGGTCTCTTCTGCCTATATTTTTTGTGGCATATTTCTCGAGGGCTACCAATCAACCGATTGCAGAATGGAAATCACTGCGCTAATGAACGACTTGTTCAAAATTTTGTGCAAAGGTATTTTAAACTAGTTCAAGTTCCCCGACCTCTATCTCTTCAGTACTGCCAACCTCTGTCGACCAGTGTATAAAAGCAGAACCAGATTAGACTCAAGTTTAAAGAGAACTGACAATGGAGAAATTTGGTTATCTGGTTTGCGATAGCTGTTCACCTGGAGAATTTCTCTACATCCACCCATCCTTATTTTTAAATATAATTGATTGTGTTCAGAATGTTGTATTACGTAAAGATATTAGCGATAAGAGAATTGTCTATTTTAAGATATTAAACAACAGTGAAATTGTGCAATACATTCACAATGATGCACAAGAAGAATGCTTTGGTTTTTGTCAACTACATCGAACTGATCCAAATGACAAATTTAAAGTGTTTTCTCCCAACAAGCACCTGTTTGTAAATCTATTAGATTGTGTTCTCGAAGCAAGAGATATCACTTCAGATGAAGGTGATTGTCCACGTTTTCAGCTGCAATTTGGCTATTTTAAACTGCTAACAAATGATGAACTTGTAAAATTATTTCATATACTGTAACCAAAATGTGACGTATGTTTTTGTAAATTTCGAGTTATATTTTGAAAAAAAAATGTTACAATATTTCTTGAAATAATGTTACTTTTTTTATAACTATTTATTGATGAGTTTTTGTGTTCTAACTATGTTATTATTGCTTGATGTATTTTACCAAGTATCATTTGTGTAACTGTAATAATATTACTTAATCTGTAACCATTTTTCGCTATTTTAAACTGATAACAAATGATGAACTTGTAAAATTATTTCATATACTGTAACCAAAATGTGACGTGTTTTTGTAAATTTCAAGTTATATTTTGAAAAAATGTTACAATATTTCTTGAACTAACATTACAGTTTGTATAACCATTTATTGAGTTTTTGTATTCTAACTATGTTATTATTGCTTGATGTATTTTACCAACTATCATTTGTGTAACTCTAATAATATTTTTAATCAGTAATTATTTTACTGATGAAATTTTGTATTCTATGTTATGTGTATTGCCAAATATTAAAAAAAAATATATGATTTGTGTAACATGTACCTAAGAATCGAAATAAAAGCTAATTTGTTTATAACCCCTCTGGACTTAATCTTTTCTTTATACATATTATCTAATTTAAATGCATTCTTGGTTAAGGTTATTTAAAAAACATAAACACGATTAAAAAACAAGGTTAACATCTAATTTAAATGTATCCTTGACAAAAGATCATCTAAACAACTGACTAAAGAAATTTAAATGAGTCCTTTTAATAAAAATTATATACAGGAAAATAAGATAAGTATTTCAAGGCAAAACTACCTAAAAATTAGTATAAATAGTGCAATCGAAACGTATTTTAACAATCGACTTGCTTAGCATCTCTCACTTTCCTCTTTAAAAGATGGCCAGTAAAGACGGTAAGCATATTTTAGTTTAATCCTTGGTTAGTTTTAGTTGCTTAAACATTAAGATAATCTAAATTTACAATTTTTATGTCGCTTAAAATATGACTTTTTAAATTTCCCTGTAGAAGTAAGTCAAATAAAAAATTCGAAAAATTCAATCAATTACATATTAATGTATATAGTTTCAATGAAGAAGTTTTTCCGATTTACACGAGAAAAACAATTTCACACAAAAAATAGTAAATGTATTACTGTATGAACAACATTGTTTCTTGATTAAAAATTGTAATCGTCTTTTATACAAAAGGAAAGGAATTCCCAAGTATTGTGAAAACTATTTGCGTGGTTGTACATTATCTATGCACAAAACCTTGTGTCCTAAAAATAGCACCCAAAAAGGTAACGAAGCCTACAATACTTGATGAAAAAAATACAATTTACTAACTTTTTCAAAATCTTTTTTTTTATCATCCGTTCGTAGTTTTTACTGATTTTGAATGTTATCACTACTTTCTCTCAAATTCTTTTCACTGTACAAGTCTTACAATTCCACTCGAAAAACACATTAAACACATGATTAAATATTGAAAATAAAATAATTTTAAAAAGGTTTCCGTAGTTCGTAGCAGTCCGAATTAAAGAACTGAGAAGAAACGAGTAGAGAAACTGGTTTTCTCTCAGGCAGTTGATTGACTTCACTCGGCAAAGTGAAAATGTTCGCTATACAGGTCCCGTTGGTTTTTTTCGCTTCTTCTATTGAAAGCTTTTAATCCGCGAAGAGAAAAATGCTCGCGTAACAAAGTCATTTTACTATCGTAGTGGTAAAATGTTTTCCTTCGTAAAGCACAGGAATCCTTTGCACGGTGTTGGTATAATGTACTAATTTTGTACTAATTTTGTTTTTCTTGAATGTGTCTCCAAATGTTCGAGTTTTTTATATCGGCAAAGTGAAAATGTTCGCGAAATTATACAGGACCCATCATTTCCAACTACTTATACACACATATATATTTATACATATATGTATACACACACACATATATATATATATATATTTATATATAGACATATAGAATTCCTTTTCTCCTTCCTCCAAAATACACCACATATGCATACCTACGCGCAAAAAGGTGGCATTGGGAAGTGAATAGCAAAACTTTTAATCTGCAGCTAAGAGACTAATTATAAGCCTGTACAAATAATACAGATACGCGTTAGTTTTTGCATAAAATTTTATATGTAACCAATGGGTGCTGTGTCACCGGTTATTATTAAACTTATTCTTAGCTTAGTATTGTTAAGATAATTATAAAGTTCATTGTGCAGTACTGATACATTTATAAGTGTATTATATCAGTGTGTGTGTGTTAGTGTATTTTCTTTTCATTATGACAGGATGAATTTTGTTTGTTTTACTTTAAAAAAATTAATAATTTTTTGAAATAATCCTTTGTTTTTGACTTTTCAATAGGCTCTTGCCCCCTTTTTAGAATTATCACTCACCCTTAGGGGCGTGCCTCACAGTTTGAGAAGCGCTGCGGAAAGCTATGGATCATACAATTAGAGTGCTTTGGGTATTTTTGTGCTTCCAACGAAGAATCTGGCTGCACAGATTTTGGCTGCTATTTTGGGACATCTTGAATATTTAGTTCTGAGCCGTGGTTTGTTCTAGTTAAGTATTTAATTATATGCATAATAACAGCGAAATTTTGAATGATATATTTCTATCGTTTTAAATTCATCTTTTTTAAAGATATATTAATATTTATTACTTTACTGTTGCCTTTTTGAGTCACATAATTTAATTTTCATATTAGCCAGTAAACTATCACATGTAATTTCCACTTGTCTCACTAATTTTAATTATGAAATAATTTTAAAAATATTTGACAAAAAAAAAACACACGTTTTTCACAGAACTAATTGAGCTGTAATATAATGTTGCATTAACATGAAATATAAAATAGTATTATATCATCATATAAAAGGAAGGTTATTATTAATATAACTACAACATTGTACTCAAATGTAAATTATTATGAAATTAAATTTGAAAGATTGAATTATTATATAGCATTATTAATTCTATATGAACTTATAAAAAGAGTTAAAGTTACCGACTTATAATAAATTCAAAAGGATCACCTAATAATTAAACGAATGACTTGTAACAAAATATTAAAATTGTACTGCGTTTCTTTTTTTAAATGTAATATAGGTGTGAATTTCTCATTTAGTGGAACTAAAATATATGATGTTTAATTTTTTTTAAATAAACAAAAATAAGTTTTGAAAATATTTTAGGTTTTCCAGTTTCTTAGAAATGATAAGATTATTAATAAAATAACTTTAGAATACCAATATTTAAAAGGAAACATAGAAATTTAAGATAATTCTAAATACAATAATTTCATTTCGATAAAAAAGAATATTTGATATTGTTCATTTTAAATGGTCAACAGTTTTTTTCCCTTTGGTAAAATGTAACCAGCCTAATATTTGAATCAAGAAAATGCAGTTTTATTTAGTATTTAATCTGTTTATTGAACATCTCTACAAATATATTAAAATGAAGATGATGTAAATATTCTTTTTCCAGGTGTGTCCAAAATGTCCAACGATTCAATGACCAATACAAAGAATATACGTAGAATGGGTTATAGGAGTACTTGTCTCTAGATGAAAACTTCACCTCCCGGTTTTTCGGGGTTTAAATAGTCCTTTGGTTGCCTTGATCTCCGACCAATCGACTGGCAGTCTCTCAGAGTGGGAGTGGAACAGTTTAATTTATCAGGGAGAAATACTGCTAAGAGAGCAGCGTACGCTTTTGGTCAGCCAACTCTTCTCCTATTGGAGGAGAGAAAGTCTGATAAAGTTGGTCTGGGAAAAATTTGAAAAAATGATAATTTAAGGGAAAGTAATAAAAAAAATAAGAATGGAAATTAAAATTTAGCAGAGGATATTTTTGGGTCTATTGAAAAGAGGATTTAAGGGATATTTTTCTATTCTTTAAATAGATATATTATCGATGTTAGTGAAAATATAATTTAATGTCAATATTTTTGATCACCACGTTGCGATATGTATCAAAACGCAATACAGCAAAAAAAGCCCCCCTCCCCAAAAAAAAGAACCATTGTATGTAAACTTTAATTCTTTTTAACGGTATAAAGGATTTACAATGATGCTTCAGGGTAACAATTTGATTGCATGTAAATGACAGAAAAACTGATTATTTGGAAATGATAAAGGATGTTTAATATGATGTGTGGTCCCCCTGAACTGCCAAGACCACCCCACACCTATTTCACGGATGCGTTGCAGAATACTGTTCCACTCTTGACGAAATCTGCTTCTACAGCTCTCCAAGTAACAGAATGTCTTGGTCTTGCATCAACGACTCGTCTGAATGTGTCCCAAACACGCTTGGCATCCATATGCTATATTGTTTCATTTTCAAGAAAGTTCTTCATAAGACTAGCTGTATGAGGTCTAGCATTATCTTGCATTTAAAGAAAGAAACCATCAATGGCTACAGCATAAGGCATAACATGGAGTCTCAGCTTTTCGTTTGCATACTTTTGATCCATCAAATTGCTATTTCAAATGATATGCTGCTCAGTACGTTCATTTACGCTGATTTCAGCCATACTATCAAACCACCTGGTCTGTAATGTGATTTTCTCTGAACCAATATAGAGTTATTTTGATTTCTCGCCATACTAAAACATGTCTGGTGTCACAGTCTAAACAGAATCGGGACTCGTCTGCAAAAAGCACTTTCTTCCAATCACTTTGCATTTAATCTCGGTCCTGAGAAGCTTACTTTCTTCAAGCCGTACGGTGTCTTGCTGTCAACGAATACGCACCATTAATTTATGTGCTTACATAGTACCCGCATGAACCCTATTTCGAATTATTTGGCGTTAGACCGTTCGTCCTGTTGTCAAAAAGAACTGTTTTTGAATCTGTGTAGCATCTGCTACTCTGTCTCGAAGAACTGTTAGCTGGATATATTTGTCATTACTTGGTGCGATAGTATGTGGACAACCTTGTTCTGACCGACATCTAACATGTTCTGTTTTTTGGAATTGTTTTCACGATCTTGCAATGACACTCTTCTTGCCACTCTAATGACGTCCGCTACAGTTCTCTGTTTTTTCTCAGATTCCAGGCTCCTGATAACATACCAAGTCATGGATTTCGGTATATCAAGTTATCATGATATTTGTCTCACTCACCTTTTCTCAAAACAACAGTATAAATTTTGAGTTTTGTCAATAAGACAACGAGAAACAATAGCTTCTACGAAATCATGATTCCTGCACTTATATCTATTTTCCCGTTTTTGACGCCATGAACGTTGATTTGCATATGAAGTTTTCTTCTTTTGTTCTCAGATACACTTTAGACTATGGCTTTTTTGTTTAAAGTTAGTTATTTGAAGAAATATTTTCGTAATTTTTTTTAATCCATTTACTACCTTAATTAATTTTGGGCAGTGTATAAATACAAATCTATATTTGTCTTAAATACAAATATCAAAACTTTTATAGGATAGGGAGATAAACTTTCAAAATTAATACAAGCATAGAAAATTTACATTCAAATACAAAATTATTTACTTTTATTTTTTGAGAAGGTTCAATTAATTAAATGATTTTTATATTGATGGAATTAAGTTAACTAATGAATGCATGTCAAGTTAATAAGATTACAGATTAACTTTAAGTTCAGTCTCTTATCGATTCAGTATGTTTTCAATGAAATATACACTATTGAATTAAATATATTTAAGGAACTAAAAATGAAGGGCATATATTTAAAAAAAAAAACCGTATTTATTATTTTTTTCTATATAACTGATTTATTGTATCTATTTAAAATCTATCTTATATGTTTGTGTCCTTTGTATACCGTATTCCGTTAGCTACGAACAATATCACAAAATATCAATTGAATGTTTATAAAGCTTTGAATAGTTCCTTCAAAGTATTTTCCAAAATAAATTTAAATCAGAGAAGGTACACATAAATTTATTTAAATTATCTAGCAAGTACTTAAGATCCAATTTCAGTTGAAAAGCTATTCCTTAGTCTCTAGTTAAAACATAATAGTATTCCATTAAAAAAACTTTCAGTGCCTTCGTTATAAGCTGTGCAACATCGATATCTAATTTATTTAGTTGTATTTACTGGCTAAATTAATTTAAACACTGTAGATTTCAGTGGATATATTTTATATCCACAACTGTGAAAGGAAGACGTTGTACCATGTAAATACACGGCTAAGGAGTATTACTCGAAATATCAGTCATACTTATCTTTTTGAAGAAAAACAACAAATACAAAATAATTTAATAGTACGTTATTAAATAAATATGTATAGTTTATCTCTATGATGATTTTAAATAATCTCCCAGACATTTTTCCAAAAGGCATTTTCTTTATTACATTATGGTCAGCATGCAACATTACACTCGTGTCAAAGTGGAATAAATTGAAAGTCGCAGAAAAAAATAAGTATATACATATTTTGTGTTATTTTAGAGTTTGAATATTAAATTATACTAACCATAAAGAAAAAAATAGTTTAACGAATATATATCGTATTGAAGAAGTAAAAATAAATGTATATTATTTGGTGATAAGAGAATTAAATTTTTTTTATTAGAGAATATATATATTTCAAAGAATATTGCAACAGTCATGGAAAATTTAAAAACTTTTCTCTAAGCACCTATTATTATAAGGAATGTACATCTCAAATATATATTTTTTCTTTTTCATACGCAAATAAATGCAGACGAGGAGGAAAATTAAATAACTGATTTTTTTAGACTTAACATTTTTGAAACAAATTTGTAAAAATCTTTTGCAAATCTATGTCTGTCCTCTCGAAAATCGGTATTTGAGAATAGAAGGGAATTTGTTCCTTACAATATCTTCCCGAAGGAGAGTCAATATTTTACTTCTGCATACTATAATTCAAAGATATTTTTCCCTTTTATATTTCTTTAAAAATGGAAATTCAGCATTTTTTTATGTATTTATGAAATCCTTTCTCGATTTAACCGGGAAATTTTAAGACAAATTAAAAAAGGCAAAAAAAAAAAATGTGAAAATGGTGAAATCTGAAATATGATAGTTATGTTCATTAAAAAAAGTATTAATTTTCGTAATTGATGCAATTTTTAACTTTACTTACAATATGAGCAAAGTCGCTGAATTATATATATGTATACACACGCACACACGGACGCTCGCACACACACACACGCACTCTCGCGCACACACACACACGCACTCTCGCGCATACACACACACACACGCACATACGCACGCACGCTCGCACACACGCATGCACACACACACACACATATATATATAAATATGTCGATTTTTGAAATGATGAAATGACACGGAAAAGTGTGAAAATAAAATTGAATTAGAAACAAGTTATCTTGAGTGAGTTAAAAATCTTTATTGAAATGTATAATAGGGAAAAATAAATAAATCTGTTATATAAAACAGCAGCCTCATAAAGCAGTGATGGTTCCGGCATTCTAACGCGATTATTGCTTCGATATTCTGAGGTAGATCCAGAATTCCGGCAAGGAGTGATAGCTCTGACATCCGATAAACATTTATCTGATATCAAGATTCCTTGGATATCAAGAAAGAGGCTCAACAAGACCTTTTCTGCCCCAACAGATAACTGTATTTTTTTTAGCTTGGGTGACTACGGATATCAACTTGTATGGCTCATGATTTTTCTCGTTTGAGAATAGTAGTACCAATTTTTATCCATAATAACAATGCGCTATAAGAATAATCTCCGTCTTTCTGGTATTAGGTCTCCAACATTCCAAGCCTATTCCCATGCGACAATCACTCTGCCCGTTACAGAAGTATCATCATACTTGCTCAATGAGCACCAGCTTTTCGATGCTCCAGATCTTTGTGGAAGATCATGTATATGAACCCTATGCAGTAGCGTTAATTGAACTATTAGCACCTCCCTTCCCGCTAAGTCAGGCTTTGGGCCCCTAATCCAAATACGTACTTGGAGCATTTCAGGCTTTGAGCTCCCTGGAACCTTGGGCTCCCGCAATTCGGGGGTGTGTGTTGCGCCATTGACCCTATGCTAACAATCACAGCAATTGATAACGCACGAACAAATATTCGGCGATTTTCTTTCACCAACACGCCTGCATAAGAAGTTATTTTGGAATCAATTATAATTTCTTCTCCAGGAAGAGGGAGAACTGCCGTACTTAGCGATTCGAAATGGGACAGACACATATTTTGTTCAATTTCGACACATCGAGAATTTGGCTACACTGCTATCTCGGTGTTAATAGGTAAATGTTGCCAGTGTTAGACGCTTTGTTTATGTTTCACCTGAGCATTCCTCAGGTCATACCTAGGTCAGGTTTCTTTATAAAAGTAGTTGTGATCATATTAGTCACCTTTCGAAATGTTTTAAAAAGATAAAAATTTGACATGTAAGAATTTTGCGCTTTCTTTCAGAAAAATTTAACATGAAATATACAAATTTCCCAGCAATATATAAATAGTATTTTTGAATTGGTTGCAGAAATGCGTTTTATTCATCACCTTTCAAGATTATTTTGGAAACTCCTCTCGCAGAAAAATATATCAGATTTTCAAAAATAATAAATTATAACAATAATAATTTGCATCTTTTTATTTTCACATAGCAAACATTCATTATTTAATTCGATGAAACATCAGATCTACATTTTAAAAGAAATTTTATAACAAAAATTTCCATACTGGACATTGAATAAATTTCATAGTCAAAAGCAATAAGAAAATTTTTATGAGAAACACATTTCTATTAACTTCATCTTTTGAGTTTATAGTACCTTCCAATGTGAAGTGTAAATTAGAGAGACTAATTTACTTGGGAAGATACAATGAAGAGTTAATGAATTAAAATAGAACAGGTATTGTTCTGTAACTGATATTATATGGATATGAATGATTCAGTTCCCGATATTGATCTTTTGAGTTAACGTGCTTTTAGTAGCAGTCAATGAAATAGCTGCGTTACATGAAGATGGACATCCATTATATGCCAAGGCAAACTTCGCTACTTCCAATGTCTAATCCATTTAAGGTATCCGACTGCTTGTGACAACTTTTTTAAAAAAAATGGAATTATGGATTTTTTTTAGTTTTTAGATTTATTTAGTACATTTTAAGAAAAAAAGGCTGAAATTAAGAAGCGAAAAATAAATTATTACTACTAAAATGGGAAAAATCAGTAAAAAGTGAGAAAAAAACGGGGCCCACTCTGTAAAAATAGTAAATGAACTAATTCTCAATTTTCAATTTTGATGTATTACTTTTGAATTCCTTTTTGAAATAACCTTCAAGATAAGAGATATTTCAATTTTTACAAAAACTAGAGCACTTTATCCTAGTTAATATATGAAATTGCTTAAAAAAACAGTGATTATATTCACAGAAGGAGCTGTACATTTTGTAATAAAACAGTGATAGACAAATCTGAAGGTTAAATCACTTCTACTGTTACACAAAACATACACACAATATTTCAGCAAATTATTTTAAAAACTTTTTGAGAAATCGCTGTCCCCGTTTGAGCTTTTCGAAATAAAAAACACATTTCGAGTAAAACGCATTTTAAAGTTTGACATCTTATGTAAAGTTATGGCATCTGCTTTTACTAAAACACTTGTAGTTTTTGTTATAGTGAATGAAAAACAAAACACGGTATTTTTATAAAAAGCTAATAAGATGAACTATAAAATAAAATCTTAAAAAAGTTGTCAATTTTTTTAAAAAAAATCATGACTTCTGTCGGATACCTTAAAACTACAACTTCAAAGTTTAAAAAAGATATAGGAAGGACTTTGAGTACTTTTATTTCAGTTTACGAGTGGTATATTTAAGTGATATTTTTCAATTATTCAAAACCATAAAAGTACCTCGTGAAATAATTGATGACAGACAAATTGCGCAGTGTAAATTTTCACAGTGCCCGAGCTACACTATTTTTTCCCACGTTGTCTGAAATATATATCTGTCAAATTTGTGTTTAATATATGTGCACGAAAATGTATGAAATCTGTTTATTTTAAATTCTACTAAAAATCGTAGTTAATTGATTTGAAAAAGTTATTGCTGGCATCTTTTTATGAAGGAATCGAGGTGTAAATATTGATTGAATAATTTAAATTAATTGAGAAATATAAATTCGTTTCAAAAATATAAATGGGAATATCATTAATATATTTACCTAAATCTCTGTAATCTCTCTCGTCACATTCTGCAAGTCAATGTTATTTATTTAATTATATAATTAATTACTTGTTAAATTAAAACAAATATACCAGGGAAAATTTAATTTGAATTTAGGTAGAGAAAAATAAAGCAAATATAATTTGTAATTAACATCAATTTCAGATTTATTAAAACAATACATCAAAATCCAAATAGAATAACACTAGTTTAAATTTCTTAAGAAATTATACTTACAAATATGTATACTATTTGTTCTGCGTCTTAAAAAATAATAAAAATTCTAAATTATTATATTTATATGATTTCTAGAACGTAACTATTTCCGAAAAATTTTAAATGTTAAATTGAATCCATATCAATGTTTGTTCATCCCGTTAGTATTCTTTTAAGAAGGTTTAAGAAAATGCTGTGAGAAAATTAAAAAAAAGTGTAAATTTCAGTAAATTATTACAATAAATATTCGCATTTAATTTAAATAATAAATAAAAAAATTACTAATAATTATTATATAATTTTTTTAAAATTAAATTGCTACATCATAATTATCTCAAATGTTAAACAGTAATTTATTTAAGATGCTATATAGAAAACTTAAATTCATTTGAAATTCATCTTTGTAACAAATGTATTTTTGAAAAGAGTTTCTGGCATATATTTATTTAGTTACTATAAACAATATTTACAAGTAATTCCAATAAATTTATAAATGTACATTTAATACTTCTTAATTTTGTACAAAGGGAATTTTTAAACTTATTTTTAGGAATACTTATAGAATTAAAATGCGAGTGATGTTTATAATATTCATGGAAGATAATATCTACTCACGGAAATTTAACTAAAAGTTTAATTTTTAATAGTAAGTACGCTTAATTATTTTTTGTAAAGCTGATAATCCTATTGATTGTGCATAACTTAAGGTATCCAACTACGTTCGGAACCGTGATTTTAAAAAATTACTTAAATGGAAAATTTTTATGATATTGTATAAGTGTCACTTAGATTAGAATACATGTATACAATAGTTTTAAGGACATTACGATGAAAAAAAAATTAAATACAATATTTTGGCAAAAAATTAATTTAGAATAACCTTTTTACAAAACGTTCTTTTATAAAAAATGCTTCTATAATAATATTTTGCTTAGATAAAGTAAAGATTTCTCAAGGGAGTCTGAACTAGGACTTTTGAAAAAGTCACATTATATTCAGAGTTACCACCAATTGAAATAATTACCGGCGTTTTTTACTTAGAATTTCTCACCTCTGTTGTAGTAAAATATAGATAAATCCACTTCTAAGCTATATATTTCAAAAATTCTAGTTGAGCTTCTGTAGAGAGGTCTGAGATATATACAGACAAAATATTATTATAATAGAAGAATTTTTCATAAAAGTAGAATATTTTGAAAATGGGTCATTCTATGTTCTTTTTTTGTCAAAATATTGTACTTAAATAATTTTTTACTGCAATAATACTCTTAAGGCAATTTTTTTATACGTTTTCTAATCTAAGAGACACTAAATATCAGAAATATTATCCATTTATAAGCTTTTCAAAATCATAGTTCTGAACGTAGTCGGATACCTTAATGACAAGATGCTTATACTTGTGCTTTAATTCAAGATGTCCAATAATGTTTGCTAAATAAAGACGAAATAATTAAGAATTTACATTAAAAAATAATACTTAGCTTATTAATAATTTAATATACTAATTTAAAATAATTCAAAATAGTTTAAAATGTTTCATATGTTCATCTATGTGGGCAATTAAACGAACCGATATAAATTTATTTTGAAATATTTAAAATCAAATACACATTTTTGATCCTATGTGAGAGTTGTATTTATCAGCATAACTCGCTGAACATGAAGCTTTTAACGCAAGGAAACGATAATTTGTTCTAAGTGTTTCCTTGGATTTTTAAATTAAATTTTTGGGAATGATCTAGAATGTTGGTGATTTTTATCCCTTTCTTAAATATGCCAGGAAGAAATTTAACTAAAACAAATATTTCACAAATTTTGCTGTGCATATGGAACAAAAATGGTTACATTCTGACTGAAAATTTATGTTTTGCTTTACTCTCTGTAATTTTTAGATAACACTTTGCATGCAAATTGAAGAAATAAATCAATGAATAAATGAACAAAATATATATTTTTGATAGAAGTCTTATATCAACCTACTCAAAACTACAATATTAAACATAAAACATAAATTGCATTCATAAAAAAATACTTTATAGGGAAATCTTTCAAGAAATCATTGTACATTTTCAAATGTGATCTTGGAGATCATATAGTACAATAATTTAGAAAATTGTTATTCAATAAACTCTAAAATAACATAATTCAAAAATAACTTACCAACCTAGTTTACAAAAAACATAAAGATATATTACATAAATGCGAAGAAAAGCGCTAGGACTTATACCACAGTATACTTCAAAATCGTTAGAAATGCAAAAAGATATAGAGAAGTAGAAGAAGAAGTTTTTAAGGTATCCGACTACGTTCGGAACCGTGATTTTGCAAAAGTGTATAAATGGATAATATTTATGATATTTAGTGTCACTTAGATTAGAAAATGTATATAAAATTGTTTTAAGAATAGTATTGCAATAAAAAGTTATTAAGTACAACATTTTGACAAAAAATGAACATAGAATGACCCATTTTCACAATATTCTCCTTTTGTGAAAAATGCTTTTATTATAATAATATTTTGCCTGTATATATCTCAGACCTCTGTCCAGAGGCTCAACTAGAATTTTTAAAATACATAACTTAGAAGTGGGTTTATCCATGTTTTACAACAACAGAGTAGAGAAATTTTAAGAAAAAATGCCGATAATTATTTTAATTGGTTGTAACTCTGAAAATAAGGTGAATTTTAAAACAAAAAGTAGTTCAGACTCACTGGACAAGTTTTTACTTTATATAAGCAAAATATTATTTAAGAAGCAATTTTTATAAAAGGAGAGCATTTTGAAAAAATGTTATTTTAGGTTAATTTTTTGCCAAAATATTGTATTTAAATAATTTTTTTTTATCCAAGTGTCCTTAAAAAAATTGTGTATACATGTATTCTAATCTAAGTGACACTCTAAATATCATGAAAAGTATCCATTTATGCGCTTTTTTAAAATCACGGTTCCAAACGCAGTCGGATACCTTAAATAAAGTCGTTGAAAGAACCCTGATGTAAAAAGCGAACAAAATCATCAAAAGGACAATGCCAAAGTCATTCATTTACGAATAATGAAAGACTATCTAAGATTATTTGGTGCAATTTTAATTAAAAGCTGTTGTTAACTGGAAGTTTTCAAAGATTTTTTTTTTTTTTGCTCTTAAAAGTACAGTTTGTTATTAATTTTCACAAAGGATAAACATTAGCATATAAATCTCAAAACACTCATGCTTGCTCTGAAAACTCCCCTTTCTAATCTTGTTAGAATACATAACATTTAATTTGTTAGCATATTAAAAAAGCATAATCCTCAAATTCTATATAGTATTGAATTTGCTAAATATACGTATAATATGAAATGTATTAGTTGAATGGTATATGTACCTCACACTAAAAGAGTTTGATTAACCAAATGCATATGATAAAAAATATATACAGTTGTATGAAAACATTGTTTAAAAAAACGTTTACATCAGAATTTTTGAGCCCCTAATGCTTTAATTTTAAATCTTTTTGTTAGTTCAGAAATGTTTCGATTCTTATTCTTTACAAGTTCCAAACAACCCAAGAACTTGCTAACCACATTATTGCTGACCATTACTCAATGTACACGATGGAGCGTTCAAATTTAATTTCCTCAAAATGATTCTAGTAAGTTCAAATCAAGGCTCATTTACGAAATGCAAATGAAGGGGTCATTTACTGTAAACTTCAACAACTGAATACAACTACTGAATAAATTAAATAGAATTTAATAAGAAGCTTTGTGGGTTGGAGGAAATGAATTTAAAATTGTAGTCAATTATTTATTATTCTGTAGGTGCATATTATATTTATTTCGATTTTCAACGTTCTGCTGTAATTTATTACTTATTTTGATTAAAAGGAGATGTAATAGAAAAATATAAGTGCATTTTATTTTACTTCGCTGTTGGTATTTATGTATTTTACTTAAAGAATGGATTTTAAAACTTCTATGCATAAAACTTATGCATGGTTTTTATGGGTTTCTACATAAAAATAATTTTTCAATATTATTACAAGTAGATTTAAATAAAATTGTTGAAATTTTATTAACTAATTGTTGGTTATTTTATTTTGTTTGTGCGTTGCTATTTTTGTTTGTGCGTGCCTATGTTATCGATTTATTCATTACATATGCTTCAATCGAAGCCCAGTGGCTGAGTGGAAGTGCATCGGATTTTCACGACACAGGTTCGAGGTTCAAACCCCGGGCTGAGCAAGGTTGAATCAGCCTTTCATCCCTTCAGTGGGTCGATAAAATAAGTACCAAGCTTGCTTGGGAGCGTAACATTGGGGGTTTCGCGTCAGACTGACCACCTGACCAGAACATCTGCTCATGCACCTCAGGGCCCAAGGTCGCGTAAACTGAGTTGGGTAAAGTAGGCCTTGGCCCTCTTGGGCTGTCGCTCTTGGCCCTCTTGGCCACTGAGTTAAGTTATGTACTACAATATCGTCAGAATATAAAACAAATTGAAAATGAATGAAAATAAATAAAAAAAAAGTAAAGAGAGAGAGAAGGTGTAAATTCATTAAGTTATTGCTAATTACTGAAAGATTGAAGGAAAGTTAAAGATTTTGTTAAATATTCATTGTATTTCTACTTTTTACTATATTTGTAAATAACTTCTTGTAGATTTGGTATAGCTCTATGTTATATTTCCAACCGCTTTTATTACATAATCGTAAATACTTGGTTAATCCATTTGAAAAAAGCACGGTAATAGATGTTTTAATTGATTAGTGTACTTACCTTTTCTTATTCATATTTTAAGCTGTAGTTTTTTCAAAGAAAATGGCGATGACATAGAACACTCACTGAATCTCAACTAACTTGGGTTAAAATATCACACATTTGCATAATCTCCGTAAAGATGTAATTCACTGCTTCAACTATTTTAGCAAATAAGAATGACCTTCTCATTGAAAATATTTTCTTGTGTTATCTCATACAATATCTCCTCAGATGTTTTGTAAAATATCTGTTCTTGAGACAATAGATATGGATAGACTATAAGTTTTAACTCAGTAGAAAACTGCTAGATATGAAAGAATAAAAGAAAATATAAAGGAAAAACTAGTAATATAAAAAAATTAAATCAATTCCTACTTAGATCAGCAAAGAAAATTTTATTTTAGCTACTTCTTATTAAATATTTTTATTGATTATCATTAAAGTATCGTATTGTGATCCAAAACAATCGTGTATATAAAATTTCAGTTCACCTGAATGCTTTAAAACGTGCGAAAAAAACCTTTTCAAGTTTTGACACAAGTTGCTGAAAATGTTGTCGACGTGGCTGTATTCGTAATTCGTTAAATAATTAGTTTTAATCAATTAATTTTTATTAATTTTTTAAAATTATTATATTGCCATCCAAAATAATCATGTATATAAAATTTCAGCTCAATTGAGTGCTTTAAAATGTTTTTTATTAACGATTGAAAATTCCATCAAGATAAATAAATAAATAGAGAGTGTGAGCTAATAGCAGGAATTGAAACAAGCAAAACGTTTGAACTAGAAAGGGACAACTTCAGACTAGTCGCATCTGTGGCTTAGAAGTAGCGTGCCCACTTTGTAATTGCAATCCTAAGACTTAGAGTTCGGTCCCGGCTAGAGTCGATAGATTTTCTGGATGCAAAAATCGTATCCACGCATATCATATGATTATGTCGCATGTAAAATATCCTTTTAGTATCCATTTAGCTTGGGTACTCATGGAAAAATTAAATCACGGTAACATTTAGCATCCGATGACCACTTGGATTGGAATAGATTCAAGCGTCAACCTATTTGGTAGAGAGTGTCTCCATGAAATGGCTCTCACCTTTGATGACCTACCGTGTCTGCAAAGGCTTAGTTGCCAATACGCAACCCCTTACGAAACCAAATAAACTTCAGACTTAAAACAGCAATACTAGGAGTAAGAAAATACTGTTTGTAAACTGTGATCAAGTCCTGGTTGCAAAGTCTTCGTGTTCATGATGCATCTCAAGGGGAATAAAAAAAGGAAAATAATAAATAGTAATAGTTATATTTTTCATCCTTAGTAAAAATGCTTTGTTTTTCGAAGTGTTAACAGTTCCTTTTCTTCTAGTAATTCATTAGATTTGGAATTTTATTCATTTCCCTCTTATACTTGAGACTCGATATCTTTGTTCAATCCCTATTATTAGCTCACACTCTCTATATATTTATTTGTTTATTTATTTATCTTGGTGTAATTTTCAATCGTTAATAAAATACATTTTAAAGCTATCAATTGAGCTGAAATTTTATATGCATGATTATTTTGGATGACAATACAAAAATTTATTTATAATTAATACAAAATAATTGATTAAAACTGTGACGGGCTCACGCGTCTTTTCATCCATGTCCTTTGGGTTCTTTAGGGCCAGAATTAATGGCAACTCTTTTCCAACCAAACCAAGAAGTGAAGCGTGAATGAAAGATGTAAATTAGGAAGCTTCTAAATAACAGAAGTTTAGAGTAAGCGAGGTGGCAATTTGGGTAGACCGTGATTCAAGAGTGAAGGGGTTTTGAAAGGTTAAGTGTTAGACAACAGAAGTTATTCGTGACAGAGAGCCTTTAGGTCAAGGTGCATACCTTTGAACTCCTGTGAACCGCAACTTCAACTAGGGTTAGATTGATCGCTACTTCATTCGACATTAAGGTAGAAGTGACTATTTAATATTCGGATCTGTGATAGCATTGGAATTGAGCTTAGGTGAGTTAGTTATTGATAGTGGTCCGAGTTTGGTTATTTCGGTATTATACATATTGTGTTATTAGCCACCGTAGATTCTCTCACACATCATATTATTATCTAATCTGTTAGAGATTTAACTTTAAGATCTTAATAAAGTCATATTAAGATCATGGCAGCTTCTAGTTCTTCATTTATTCCTACACCTCTAGCTCACGCTGATACTCTAGGAGAAGAGCACTCGAGGTGGGCGCCCTTCCAAAACTTATTATTTACAGATTTACAAATACAGCCACGTCGACAACATTTTTGGCGACTTGTGTCAAAACATGAAAAAGTTTTCTTCTCACGTTTTAAAGCATTCAGTTGAACTGAAATTTTATGTACACGATTATTTTGGATGACAATACGATACTCCAGTGATAATTAATAAAAATTAATTACCACTTAATGTTGGGATTCTGTCATATGTATATACATATTTATATTGAATGTAACTATTTAATAAAAAGTAGCTAAAATAAAAGTTTTCTTTGTTGATATAAGTAGGAATTGACTTAAAAAAATTATTTTTTATAATACTCGTTTTTTGTTCCATTCATTGTTTCCCATTTAGTAATTTCTGACTAAATTAGTGCTTATCTAAGGTCAAATTCTGAAAACGGTATCAAAAGACTACTGGAAAGATATAATTCGTAAACAAGTCAAAAAATAGAGAATAAGTAAGTAAAAGCAAAAAATAAAAAAAACCTGAATTGCTTATTGCGAAAAGTACGACAAAAGTACTATAAATCGTCGGAAAATTATTGAAAGTTGGTTCTCTCAAAAAAAGTGCGGACAAAGAAAAAGATTATAAGACAAAGAATAAAAAGCATTATTATTCCTTATTTCTACGTCCTTTTTTCTTTGATATAATATTTTGAACACTGAAGCATAATGAAAAAGTATATCTGTATACAAATAGTTAATATTTATATAAAATAAAGAAAATAGGTTAAATTTTTAATAATCCCGATTATACTTAATTGCTGAATTAAACATGATTTCAATTCTTGTTTATACTCTAAACACGCAATTTAAGCAAAACCAAATTTAAATTAAAAGCTTCGGTATTTAAATTTTAAAGTAATTTATATAAAAGTTTTTTTTTTACAGTTGGTAAAAAGCTATTTATTGGCTTATTTCTTCAAAAAATGTAGCAAATATATTTAAAATTTTTCAATCATTAGGAATATAGAATCCATTATTACATGGAAAAATGCACCATTATACTTATATATTTTTTAAAATGCATTGTTTCTTACGAAATGCAAATATTTATGATGGCGAAGTAATTGTACTTCCAAACTCTATAAACAAACAATATCTTACTTAAAGCTTTCATTACATTTTTATCATGAAATAACTTTGAAACAACATGGAAATGAAGTATGCTGTAAATTTTATGTAAATTAAAAAAATAATTTGTGTAAATCATACATCTTTAATTATATTTCTGTTGAAAAATCATTTGTATTATTTATAACAGAGTAGTATTTAACACATCTGTTTAACAAAGATAATCCAAAAAAGGCCATTTCTTTTAAAAGACAAAGTATAAATTTTTATCATTTTCAATAAGTAGTAGATTTTTTAAGAATTAATTTAACTTTCAAATTTCCTTAAGAGAAAATTTTCTAATTTGGATTTCAGAGTTAAAGAGGATTTTTTTAGTTAGTTTCTGAACGGACTCTGTTATTTTTTTTAAAAAAAAATTATTCTTTTTTTTGTCAGTCACTCCTTTTATGTTTTAAAAAGTGCATACTTACTAGATTTAAGTGTTTTTTTTCCCTCCTCAATTCCAGTGGTTAGCGTTATATTTGTATATTGTGAAAGAATAACATCGAAAATTTCAAACAATACTATTTTTAGAATTACACAAGTTTGTCAATATTTGGCTTCTTATTTTGTATGGTGCTTTAAAATGGTCATTGTTTCATACATTCTGGAAAAACAACTGTGTGTGACCAATTTAACTTGGTGTTTGGTATGAAATAATTGGCTGCTTTTTTTTCGAGATGATATAATGTTACTATTTTGATAAATTTTTTTTTGTGTGTGACTTAGTTTAATTATTTCTCTGAATAAGAATACAAAATAAAGTTGTTAAGAGAAAAGAAATGCTCGTGCAAGTAGAGGCACAGCTGTAACCCAACTAAATACATGAAACAAATCTCTCTTAAGAGCAACAAGGAAATTTAAAAGTTGTTTCTATTAAAATTAACGAAACTTTTAACTAAGAATCATTGCATTAGTAAAGAGTTCTTGCTATTTGCAAAAGAAAAACAAGGATTTCAATTTTCAATTACAATTTGCTGATCAGATTTATTTTGTATTGGTTAATTATATTTATTATGTATATATTAGCTGTGTGAATGGAAAATAATCATTTTAAAAGACGGAGGAAGTAATGAATTAGTTGTAATCGAACTTGGTTGCATACTAATTTTAATCTAATCTAGCAACATTCAATAGACTCATAAGAAATTTTTTTTTGTCTCTGGTTTTTTTAACATTGCCCTTATATGAATTGGTTGTTTTCTTTTAAGAGAACAAAAAGAAATATTAATTAAAAGCTTAATTAGATTTATTTATCTCATTAACTTGAAACTATTTTAAAACACACGTCTGGACAATTAAATCTGGTAAACTATGAAAGTGACAGCAATGTCAAACGAGGGTAAATTTTAATTTCGGTCTAACACGTCTATCATTTCACATTCTAGCAAAGTAGTGTTGGTACTCTATTAGTGTATTCGTGTGATCAAAGCTTGATTACGATAAGGATATTTTATTTGTGTTTCTGTTTGGGTTAATTGAAAGAAAATAATTTTTAAGTGTTAAACATATATTTCTATATTATAGCTGTATGAACCCTTTGACATTACTTTCTAATTAAATATTCATTTTAATATAGCAAAAAGAAAAAATTGCCACTCATCCGACGCTGACCTGTGCCGTAGAGAGCGCGGGTTCAAATCTCAGAGAAGGCATGGATGTTTGTAGATGTGTAGTGTCTTCACGCATGGGGGTACTCTAAATCAAAGATGTCCAACACGCGGCCCGCCGACTCTTTTCAAAATATTTTTAAATATCAGCTTTTTAAAGTTTTTTTATTTTGAATTTATTTGAGGGGAAATTTATATATATATACACACAATGTATTTGCCTGTTACCTGTTCTTGTTTTAAAATAAATCCTTTTTGAGATAATAAAAATGTCCTTTAGATTAAAATAGATTTATAATTTATGAAACAGTTACATTTGATTTTACTATAGTGAATTACTTTTTTAATAAATTTTGAATTGCACTGTGCATTTCCTTTACTATGGATGGTACATGATTCTCCGTGTGTGCGATTCCTCCTTTTCTGTTTGGAGAGCCCAAAAAGCAAGAGGCAGTCAGAGATGTTTCTTAAAATTTAAAAAAAAATATTCAGGAAGGTAAAGATAAAGGGCAATGTATAATTAATCGTTTGTGTATGACAGCACAATCAAATTTCAACAATGAATAACGAAAGATCAATTCAATAGGAGCACCGTAATTTTCAAGAAAATGACAACACTGTAATATTTTAAACATTATTTGATCATTGCATTATTATATTATGTAAACATTATAAAATATATGTCTGTATACATGAAAAATAATGAAAACAATAATAATAATTTATTCTGTTTTAAATTTTCATTCAATAAGTGTTTTTTTCCGTTTCCAAATCTGATATAAAGGTTCATATTTTTATGTGCGGCCCGCGAGATTATAATGTTTTTCCGAAACGGCCCGCAAGGTCATTTGGGTTGAACACCCCTGCTCTAAATAGTCGTCGAGCAGCAAGTTCTGTCGTGAGATTGGTGAAAGGGGAATAGAGGTGGGAGGCCCCTGACCACCCCCAGGGAATTATCCCTCAAAATTGGGGTGGAACCTAGCTAAATTGTACTGTCTCTTGCATGGTGCTCAAAAGTACGGCTAACGACAGGGGTACAACCTACCATTATCAATGATGAATTTCATGGACCTTGATCTGGTAATGTCAGACTGGTGGCATCAGCAGCAGCAGCAGCAACAACAACAGAAGAATGCAGCAAGTTTACTAAAAAGTGAAACTTTTTAAATACATAAATCCGTAAATTCTTACTTAATTTTTTTTAAATTGAAAAAATTGTTTTAAAATAAATGTTTGTGTTTTTTATGTTTTTTAACATTATAGATAATTTATTTTATTTGTTATGAAAACAATATCTGTGTGAGATTGGAGAAATTTCCATAACTTAAATTCTTAAATTACTTTCAAATAAATAATGTTATTAATTAAAATATTGTTTGAAACGCAAAGAAATTAGTGATATTTTGTTCATGGTTTCCTTTTTCAAAACTTATCTTATTAAATATACTGTTTAAAATTAATTTCACTGAAAGTCTATCTCTTGTTTTTATTTTTTTTTTTTGAAATTATTGTGCCTTATATTTTTAACGGAGTAATTAAATATTGTCATACAATAAAGAAAATTTATGGTACCAACAGTGCAATTCTTTTGTTTTAGAAAGTAAAAAAAATGAATGTGCCTTTAACATAATCTTAATTTGTTTCTTTTATGAGAAAATTTACATCTCTGGTAAAAAAATAGCAACATCAAAGTTCAGGTGCCTCCCTCTAGGGAGGAAACTGGGCATCAAAATTACATTGAGGCAAATTAGTTTCCACTTATATGGTACCACACTTAAAACTGATTATTATGGTACATTCTAATTTTGGTGCATTCTGTACTGTACTCTGTGAAATACAATTTAACGAAAAAGTAATGAATACTAATATTTATAACGAAAGAGATGAATTTAACTTCAATATTAGTAAATCTCCTCACTGGAAAAGTAGTATGCACTTATCTATATTCAGAAATATTATGAATTACGTGCAACGTAATAGATTTCTAATATGAAAAAAGAATCAGAAAAAATAGAAAAAAAAATATATGTAACAATCTTATTATTTTCTTCTTTATAATCTTAGTAGACAGATAAAAAAATTCCGAATTATTTTTATTAAAAGTGCAAGGAATCTGCTTAAAGAAATTCTAGAGTGTGTGGGTTAAATTCTTATTCGTAGAGAGATTAATATTTAACTATTATTAAGGAATGTATAGTGAATAGTCATATGTCTACGTATTATCGAAATTTAACTACCTGTGTAGCGGTATCATCTATTAAGCCAGTAACAACCTCCAGACCAGTATGATCATTTTACTCTAGTGGTTAAGTTATTCGGTTTTGGATCCAAAGGTCTTGGATTCTGTTCTCCGGATATGAGCGCAACTTTACCTGCATATCAAATTCAATGATAGAGTTTTACAGAGGTTCTTAAAGATATATATCCCAATAACTTTTTATTTGTAATCTTAGTGTTTGAGTAGACAAATTCAAAAATATTTTTAAGTTTCCTCCTATAATTTTAGTATTGAACTCAATATTTTAGTTAACTTCATTATTTTCGTAAAAAATGATTTTATACTTATATATATGCTTCAATTTGGACTGAATTATTTTAGTTTTTAATCTGTAATTGTATCTTGTATCTGGCAGTAACTTGCTTATTCTTCATTGAGTTATTGGGACATAAGTATTTTTGAGTGCATCTTTATTTAAGTAACCTTTTCCTTTTTTACTGATTTATATCTTCTACTCATTATTTTCAATAGTTTTTCACTTTGTATTATAAATAGGAAGAGGGAAAAATTATCCAGCTACCCAACTGGATATTTAAATAATATTTAAAATTAAAAGCTGTCCTCAGCCAGCATTATTTATAATACTGCAGCATCTATCTTCTTAAGAGAACAAGGACATCATACACATTCAAAAAATTGAATTTTCAATTTTAGAATATTTCAATTTCAAAATTAGTGCATATTTTTCTGAGTCTAAAAATGTATAGCACTTATATGTTCGTTGATAAAATAACCTTAAAATATGAAAAAAAAGTAATTGACAAAAATGTAAACAAGCGTTTACAAATGTTTATTTTTTTCACTTTTTCTTCAAAGCATAATTTTTTTGCTTTTAGGTACACTTTTTTTTTAAAAAAAAACCCCATTGCAGTAAATGGTTCCAAATTTTTTATATTTCTCATACATTCTTTCTCATTTCTTTCAAAAATTCTAGTTGAGCCTCTGTAGAGAGGTCTGAGCTATATACAGGCAAAATATTATTATAATACAAGCATGTTTCACAAAAGGAGAACATTTGGAAAAAAAGATTATTCTAAGTTAATTTTTTGCCAAAATATTATATTTAAATAAATTTTTTTTTGTCAAAATGTCCTTAAAACAATTTTATGCATAGATTCTAATGTAAGTGACACTAAATATCATTAAAATTATCCATTTATGCACTTTTGCAAATCCCGGTTCCTAATGTAGTCGGATACCTTAAAGATTTTATAACTTAAAATTCATTAAAAAATTTTGTTAGTTACACATGTCTTCCACAAAATTCCTAATTTTAGGTAACGTTCTTATTTTAAATACTGTCATGCTTTTTCGAGTATTTTAATCACATACAAAAAAAACACACCTACATTTAAACGTGTAACATACAATGAAAAAAAGTACTGTATTACTCTAACGTACTGGATATATATACAAGGAATGTGAATTCCAAGCATAATGATAAAATATTCGTAGCCTTATTTTCCCCTTTTATTTATTTTTCTGAAAATTTAGCTTCTCTCTCTCTCTTTGCTGCGTTTTTAGTCAATTTTTGCATTTGGTATGACTCCATTTCTTCAAAAAAGAGAAATAAATGAAAAAAGAGAAGCAAATGAAAAAAAGAGAAATAAAGAACTTTGAATGGGGAGGGGCAAAATTTCCAATGAAACTTGCAAATGGATAATGTGAGTGTTCATTACGGGTGATGCAATGTTAATGTTTATTCGATTACTTTTACTGTGCTCTTTTTTTTAACCCTCTCCAAGCTCATTTTATTTCCGGATTATGGATCACAAAATGTCAGTTTTTTATGCATATTTTCTTTTTTGCACATTTTTATAAACATAATATTAGCATTCGCAAACAAAATTTCCTGAAAATTAATCTACAAAAATCTATTTAAAGAAATGAGTAATTTAACTGTAAAATTAGCTTTCTGTATGGCAGAAATCATTTTATATATATATAGACTTTAAAGTCAATTCTCACTTATTATAAATATAAACTTTAGAAAACCTCCCTTGGTCGTCTTTTTAAGTCTAATGAAAATTCCAGCAGATTAATTGCTGAGACTTCATCATCTGAAGAATCATCAGTTGGTGCATCACTGCTTTCAAATGGCAGGTTAAGAAACCTCTTATGAATCCAAAACCTCTTGAAGGTTGAGCTTCTTTTTTCTAGAAACTCTAAGAAAAGAAGCATAATAATAATAATAGTAGCACCTTGTGGAAATTTCCTATTATTGTTAAAAAAAATCTCAGTTACACATAAAAACATTAAAATATTGTTAATTTTAATAAAGAATAGGTACACACAAAGAAACAAGCTTAGATTCAAAGTTCAAAATGTTTTGAAAGCGTTAAAAAACAATGAAAAAAACCCAAATAAATAAGTTACATAAAAAAAAAGCTAAAATAAATTATAGTTAAAAAAACAAAAAAACTAAAAGACACGCTTTATAGTGAATCGAACTAAAAAGTAAAAGAATAATTCTTAATAGAAGAATAAAATGATTAACATTGGGATAAAAGCGTGGGGTGCTCTATATTAATTGTTATAATTTCTTACTAGTTCTATTCCGAAATGCTGAGTTAGTGTAAAAATGTAGTACCAAGCACACTCCACGCTTTTACCACAATGACATTAAATTTCTCGTTGGTCATTTTATTCTTATAATAAGAATTGTGTGTTTTAACTTTTTAGTTCGATTCACTATAAAAAGAATGTTTTTCAGCTTTTTTAAACTATAATTTATTTTTCATTTTTTAGTTCGATCTACAATAAAAGTATGTTTTTTTTAGTTTTTAAAACTATCATTTATTCTTTGTTGAATTTATCCTTGAGTTTGATATTTGGAATCTGGAATTATGTGGCTTCTGGAGTTAGTCTTGCTCTTCAATGGATATTAATTAATGGGTCTGAAGGGTATTTATGCTCTCCATTTACGGGGCCTCGGATGAGTTCCACATCGTTATATTTCAAAGATTCCTTCTCTATAGGTACAGGTCTAACTAATAAAAGTGTTTTAAGAAGAAATATTAAGTCTAAATAGTATTATCATCATTTAAACGTATTTCTATAACATTAATTCGTATCATCACTTTTATATAAACATATTACTTTATCAAATTAAAAAAAAATATTTAGCTGTTAGAACATAAATCTATCACCTTTTAAACGTATTGCTATAATGTTAATTCGTATCACCACTTCTAAAAGTATTGCTTTATAAAAATAAAAAAATTTTAGCAGTAAGAAAATAAATTATTTTTATTCGCAGGCACGAGTCTTTTTATTTCTATTTTCAGAAAAACTACGCACCCACCCTACTCTTTTTCACATAAAGAACAATATTGTTTTGTTTTATTTGTATTAACCGCAGGCCTATTCGCGGCTTTAGGGTTGTTCCTTATTATTTTAGTCGCTAAATCTGGAAATGGCATATAGAATTAGTCGCCAAATCTAAAAATGGTTTATGCAATTAGTCGCCAAATCTGGAAACGACATAATGAATTAATCGCCAAATCTCGAAATCCTTAAAATCCTTTTTTATGAGGATACTGATCCGGACAATGAAACAAAAAAATGAAATTATTGTATTGTCATCAGTCCTAGCCAAGTGTGCCAAATTTCAAATTAATCTAACATTTTAAAGTGGGTAAGCATTGAGTTCAAAGATTTCATTACATAAAGTGAAACTTATAAAAGCGCATTATAATAAATAAGTTACATTAAAGAAATGCTAAAAAAAGGTAGCTCTATCACACTATAGTAATTACGCTACAACACAATAAAAACAATAATAAGTCGGAAAAAAAAGTTCTTGCTGTAACATCCAGTGTACTGTCGGTACTTATAATACCACAAAGTTATTCGACTGAAAAGTTACCTATATACACTGTTCACTTAAAGTAAGGAGTCAAATCTGTTTTTAGAGTCTTAAATAGCATACAAAAAATTACACTTTTTGACATTACTACTTTTTCGGAACGAAAAAGACAATCTTCGTAATCCGATCAAAATGTCAGCTGAAAATGCAACACCTGTTTTAAAACTATTCGCGCCTTACCCTTTAAAATACTCATCATAGACCCCGTGTTGACATACATCCTGGAAGAATGGATTAAGTACTGCTAAGTATCATCAGATCATTCGTACAAACGATTATTATATGTGATCTTAAAGTGGGCGGTGCTTCAGCAGGTAATAATTACCCTCAGTACGTAAAGGGTTAAAAAAATTACTTTTTTTGAAAGTGGTGTGAAAATATTGCTAATTGAAAATAAAAATAATTTATAATCAGCAATTAAAAAGAGTGTAAAATAAAAATAAAATTTTAGCTTAGTAAAAAAATAACTATTAAAATGTTTAAAAAAATGTAGAACTTCATGTTGTGTTTTCACCACGCGATCCTAAAAGGGTTATCAGACATCACAATTTTTACATGACGGATCTTAAGAGACAACATGATTTGTTTCCGATACAACTCATTTACAGTTTTACCGAGCTGAACACATATTTTTTGAAAACTTCGCATATTACATTTGATTCTTAAGATTTCCCGCTGAAAATAAATTTTCCATATTAAGTTGTTTTTATGTTAAATTATTTTTAGCATTACATCTATCAGATACAAATACAAAATAAATCATTAATTTTACATCCTTTTGTTATGCTGATAGATTAGGTACAATATTTTTTTAGTATCTGATTAGGTTATAAGAAGTACTTTATTACATTTTTTTAAAATATTATTTTAGTACGTGAATGTGTATCTCTTTATTCTATATTTTGTTGTGCATTGAACTTATGGAACGTTTGAATTTTTCATTTAAAACACCTATTTAGAGAATGTTTAATGGTCTTCTTGTATTTTTTCTGCCTGTAAACTTGGTTTTAAAATATCTTTTTCTGCTGTATTAAGTTTCAAAAAGAAATATATGAACATTAAATATGTTATAACTGTCACAGAGAGTGAAAAATAGCATAAATAATCATCGAAGATTAGTAAATTTCTACTCGTGGCAAGAATTCTCTTTCTGATATGATCTTCTAAAATAAATTTTCCTCAAATTTTTAAATTAAATTTTTAAACAATTACAGAAACATTCTGCCTTTATTTTTTCATTATAAAATACACTAGCTTCATAAATGTAATTACTTCTTAATTTAAAACTTGATTCAATGAGTCTTTTCTTCAAATTGTGTTGCAGGATGTTAAAAAACTGTTTTGTTATATTTTTTGTTTAAAATCCATTCATTTAGTTTTAAGCAATACCAAACATGGAAACTGGGGGAAGTGTATTTTGAATGAAGAGAATACTTGATTTGAAAACCTTAACAAATTGAATAATATAAAAAGTTTATTTAAAACTTCAAATAATACTGTTTTCGAATCTATCACTGCCAAAAGTTCCATCCAAACTTAGTTTGCCAATGCAAATCGGCAAATCTGTCTCTCTTGACACTCTTACTAAAAGTTCAAGCCTTTCGAGATTGATAATTCCTCTATGAAACAGGTCTGAATTAATCGCCAGGAAAAGTCTCTCCTCTTGGCGTCAGTCATCAAGGCTTCGCAAATGGCTACAATGGAGTTGACAGCCCTGTCAAACATTTCGCCAAGCTATAAAGGATGGCACTGCTCCAAGAATAAACTCGACCTCATCTCTGTCAAGTCGTTAATTGACTCGTTGGAAAGGTTGACAATGGGGCTAATGTCACCTAACAATAGTGTCAATCAGGAGGCTGGCGATGCTTTTCAAAAGAGTACCAAGAAGTAATTTCCCGGTGACAGTCGTAGAAATCGAAAAAGATTCCTGGAGGGGGATTAAGTCTGTCAAAATAACTCAGCAATTGATTACTGTCACCACCGCATTGAGATGGAAATGTTGAAAGTCTCAAAGGGGAAGAGTGAAATGAGAACAGAAATCGTTCTTATCTGTTAGAATAAATATGGAAATGGTTCTTAAATAAACTTTTAGAGAGGCTCTTTCTCTTGCTAAAAAAACTAATATATCACAGTTGAAAACGCTGAAGTTAGAAGATTTTCAAGAAATTTAATGCATAAAATATGAATATGCTCTGTTAAACCTCAGTTGCTTTTCACTTTTATTCTAATTAGTTTCCCCATAAAGAAATAGCATTTTTCTTTTACAGCTTCAGCTAACATCACTGTTAACAGTTATTCTGAATATTATAAGTTTTTTGTTTACTTGCGCATGCATCGAAATCAATTTTTTTAAAAAAATAAATAGTACTAAAAAGATGCTAAATTGATAGATTCGGGTGTACTTTCTAAGTATTTGAAGTATTTTTTAACGAAATATTGTTGTAATATCATGCAGAAACCAAAAATATAATTCATTAAAAACAATTGATTTCCAAACTCTTTCTATCACTTTAGCTTATGCGAGATTGTAGTTTTCAAATGATAGACTATTACTTAATATATATTTAGATACATGTTATCAGTTAATTTCATTAAAAACACTGTTTTGAGAACACAAAACTTCTAACAAATAAATAAAAGGCTTCATATCCATGTTATAAAGTCACAAAACTCAACGTCAAGCCGGCATGGGGTGAAGGTGTGTGTGTGTGGGGGGGTATAACAGTCCTGTTAAAAATAAAATAAAAAATTTAAACAATTAAGTTAATCAATGACTAGCATGTACTGAAAAATATTGGAAATTGACATTCTCCATCACACCATAAAGTACTACAGCCATAACGAAACAAATGTATTGTAAGAAATTTATAAACTAGGAACGAATACAACTGGGATATTCACAGATTGAATTTTACTAATCACAGGTTTACCAAGAACTTAAATTGACTACAAAGATGATTTTGCTTTGAAGATAAATTTTAAATATTCTATCGTAATGTGTGTCTTTTGTTACGGTGCTTTATCGTACACAAAACCATGTTAATTCAATAATAAGATATTTATTTGAAATTATGAATTAAATATATTCACCAAAAATGCTGACATATTGATTTTATAATTATATATTTTAACCCAAGTAAATTGTGATAATTTTTAAAAATTGCATAGCATAATGTATAACAACAATATTTTTGAATAAGTTCGATTTTTAAATTAAGGAAATGTCAACAAACCAAATTTTACGTTATATTTTTCATTCTTCGCAGAACTCTGTCAAAAACTAGTGTTCTTCATCTGCAGTGGATACCATCTCATGTGAACCTAAAAATAGAATGATATCGCAGATAAGCTGGGTGAGGATAACACTACTGTTCCTCAGATAAATGAGGATACTTTGACCTGATTCAAATTATACTAAAAAATAAAGGCTTCTTTTAAAACGTATTGCTTTGAGACAACTACCAGCGCATGCATGGTATCGTAGTCAGAGTCCCGGTAATGCTATGCAATTTTACGGGGACAGAAAAGACCAAACTGCTTTGTCACGTTTGGCATATCCGGCCTCTTAAGATGCATCAGATTCTAAGGTGGTTGTAAAAAGTTCGCATTTTGTAGAAAGTGCAATAGATGTAAAGCCATGCCTCACCATCTGTTCAGTCGTGTTGCCTTGACGCAAAACGAACTTTTCAAAAGACCCGATGTAGTGCTGGAGGTTCTGAAGGCGAACAAACTCATGGATCTAATGTGATTCAAATTAGAAGAAGATTTATCATTTATATATTTAAGCAGTGCTGGTGCTTGGATTCCTGACCATTTGACGCCAAGTCTTCCAGTACCGACGGGCAACGTCTTCAGACTGGTATTCATCGAGTCCAGTGCATTGCAGCAGCTTGTCGCAATCCATCTTGGCATGGCCGCAGAGCGGGCAGGCCTCGTCAAGCCAGTGGAGGTATACCACCAAAATCATGTCCGGCGGTTAGGTGAAAGCAGGCAACGGTCTCACCTTTCTCCACAAGCTTCGGAATAGCACACACAATAGCAAGAGGTTCTCATAGCTTTCTAAGGCTCTTAGAAGAGGAAGAAAAGAAGAAAAATAAACTAATATATATTATTGAAAAGATGAAATACACAAATAATAGTAGAACACCAAAAAGAATTAAGTTGTAAATTGCTTTATAAAATAATTTTATTATGCATTTATAATGAGCTACAGCTTCAGCTTAATTTTCTAGATAAAACTAATAAGGTGTAAAATTATTTATTTGAATAAATCTAGATATCAGATTGATTTATTTATATTTCATTAAATGGTGCAGTACTTTTTGGGATGCCATTCTATAACGATTCTGCAATCTGTTTTATATAATTTTCTTATAATAAACATTATTTCATTATTTTCTCCCGATGCAGAGGTTTCAAATAATCAAAATGAATCAGTAATATTTATTAAATAATTAGACAATTTTATAATTTCACTTTTAAGTGTTACTGACAAAAAGTTATAGATAGTAAGTAATTTTTTCTTTCTGCATTTTCCCGAGCAATGTCTAAGCAAAATATTGCATTTGTAATTCCTGCAAGGATTTAAAAATAAATGAATATATTATAATTAACACACACACACACACATGATGATCTTTCTTATCAGTAATATAGCGAAGAAAATTCTTTTTATATATTTGTATGCAAAAATTTATTATTTTTTTTCCAAAAGAAACTAGCACACCAGTTTACTTTAAAATAAAGCATGCATAATAGACACGCATCTATAAAGAAATAATAATTATAATTCATCATTGGCTAGTAGCATATGATATGTGGAATGTTGAAAAAAATTGGTGAAAGCTCTTTTAGCCATGATGAGTACGATCAAGTAAATTATAATATAATATTCCAATTAAAATATACGTGAAACCTTTTTCGATGCGTTCTATCATATTTTTCCAATATTTTGAAATGCCATTGTCTAAGTACCATGGTATTTAAAAAATATTCAATTAGCAAAGCATTTGATAACTTTAAGGATTAACAAAGACTTTAAACAGTATATAGACACTATAAGAGATGTGAAAGCTATGTAGGATATTACATTTTCATTTCCGAAAATGGAACCAGGAGTACGAGTCTGGAGAGCAAATACATTTGGTCATATATATGAGTCTATGAATAAACTACAAGTAGTTTTTTAAACTTTTATGCTGGATTACTAAAGGTTTTCTTGAATATCATAGGCTAAAGTATCGAGCATAATGGATAGGAAAATAGAGGACAACAAAGCCTGCATGGGAACATTTTTTATGTTGGATTCCAAGTGTATAACATAAGAAAAAGCTTTGAAAACGAATAGATGACTCAAAGAAAAAAAGCCTGCTTAGGAACGCTGTAGGGTTACTAGGAAATTACTTACATAACAGTGATGAAAGCATCAAACGACTAGCTGCCTCAGGAAACAAAACCTGCCTCGGAAATCTGGTTCAAACTTATTTACATGGGAGTCGCATGGTCATCTGTTTCAAGAACATAGCCAGTTTCATCAGTGATTATGAAAGACAGTTGACTATTTTAACACGATCTACTATACTAAAGCCATAGCTTCAATTTTAAAAGTTACTGACAAAAAGGCATGTTGCAAATACATATTTTTTGAAGCATCGAGCAATTTTAATACAATTATTAAAGGAATCAATCATAAAATAAAAGAAAATACTCTTGTAAAGAAAGGAAAATCGATGCGAAAATTTAATTGTTACTTTTCAGTACTTTGTATTTACAGTAAACATTGAAAACATACAATTGTTTCTTGATGAATGTAACAACTAAACACATTGACATTAAACATATAACTGATTTCACCAGGCTTTAGAATCTTTGAACAGTACCTGTCATGGCTTAGCCTTAAGAATAACAACCGTTAAATATATTTGTGTTAAGAATAATTATATATATCATTAAATGTCTTACCATTACGAGAAATAGTGAAGGGAGAAATTGGAGGTTGAATTAGTTTCAGTCAGCTTTAATTTATGAAACAATAATTATATTAAAAAATAGCTTTTTACTTCAAAATATATAATCATCACAAATCAAGTTGAGTCAAAAAACAAACATTGAATATATACTTATTTAAATGCATATAAAATGCCGAAAAGGAACTGAAAATAAGGATTTAAAAGAAGGTAAAAATCACATTAGATATAAACGTAAGAAATTGTAGCATGTTTGCCAAAGCGAAAATAAATAATTCAAAAGTCATTAAGAATCTAAAACTAATGCTTTATTGTTATTATCAATGAATGAGGCAAATGAATGCGAAATTCTGTTTAATTAACGACAATTTCACTTGGACTTTTTGAGGCAAATATCAATTTAATCCGTTCGTTCCCGTGGGGTAAATCCTTATATTTTTAATCAAAGACTGAAGAAAGTACGGTTAATTTGACACTTAATAAAGACAGGCATATAATCGAGTATAAGTCTCGAGTGGCTTAAACCTCGTACAGGAATAGTATTAAAAGGAATTACAGTAAAATACTAACATTGAAACATTGGCTCACCGGAAGGAGAAATATATATTTATGTTATTAAATTATCTTAGATTTATATATATATATATATATATATATATATATATATATATATATATATATATATATATATATATATATATATATATATATATAAGGGATATATTTTCAATTTTTACTTTCTTATGGTAATTTATTTGAGATATAGAATTTAGGAACAATAATAGATTTTTAATTTTGCTACTTTTATAGTTTCAAAATATATACTGTGAACCTGTCTCAATATCAGATTCTTTACTCATGTATGGCTAATGTAACCTATAATCTTAAATAAATATCAGCAGTTTACCATATGATTGACACTTATTATCAATCAAAATATGTGAGAGTTAAATGATTGTTGATTTTCTATAATTTCCTCTATATATGATTTTTACCGATATATTTATTATATTTTACTGATTATAACAATGTGCTATCCGCGAGGTCTGTAATCTTTAACTGCCCCCCCCATCTCCAACCAAACTGATACTTTGTTAGGATAACTCAAGACCAAAATTGAAGATCACAACTGAATAGCATATTAATAGTCAATGAGAAAGAAAATGAGTATTATTTGGACAATATTGCCACGCGAGTTCTGTTTGAATTATAGTTGCTTACTTCTGAATTAAAGTCTTGAATTATAGTTGTTTATTGTTTTAAAAATACAAAAGGACTATTCTTTGATGAGTTCAGAGGTGCCATGTCTTTTTAAAGATCAGTACACATTATTTCGTATTAATTACGTTTGTCTTGTCAATACATTGCGTAATCGGGTTTAACATCAAATTAAAAAAGTGAGATTCCGCCGACTACCTGTTTAATGAGCGGGACTTCCAGCTCATTGAACATAAAGCGGAGTTGTTGTTGTAAGATAAATGAACCAAAAATAAGATTTTCAATGATATGGAAACATATATTCACACCTACAATTTAATACTTCCAATAATGCAATTTAATACTGAGGAAATAATTCACATTTTAGGATAGGGTCTGAGTTCCCATCTTAATTTTCTCCACTCGTTATTTTGCGGTGAATTGTTCTATGCAGAAACGTAACCAGATTGAATTACACTCCAATCACTTTGACCTATACTGATCTTAACCAATTTAAGGTATTCGAATACGTTGGGAACCGTGATTTTTCAAAAGCGTATAAATGGATAATATTTATGATATTTAGTGTCACTTAGATTAGAAAATGTATTTAAAATGGTTTTAATAAAAAAATTAATGTAAAATTACAATAAAAATTATTTAAGTACATTATTTTGACAAAAAATAAACATAGAATGACCCATTTTCAAAATATTCTCCTTTTGTTAAAAAGGTTCTATTATAATAATATTTTGCCAGTATATAGCCTAGATCTCTCTACAGAGGCTCAACTAGAATTTTTGAAATATATAACTTAGAAGTGGGTTTTATCCATATTTTACGACAACAGAGGGGAGGAATTTTAAGAAAAAAACGCCGGTAATAATATTTCAATTGGTGGTTACTCTGAAAATAACGTGAATTTATCAAAATTCCTAGTTCAGACTCTCTGGAGAAGTCTTTACTTTATGTAAGTAAAATTTGTTTTATTATTTTAGTAGCACTTTTTATAAAAGGAGAACATTTTGAAAAAAGATTATTATAAGTTGATTTTTTGCAAAAATATTGTATTTAAATAATTTTTTGTCAAAATATCTTTAAAACTATTTTATGCATGTATTCTAATCTAATACATGTATTCTAACTCTAAGCGACACTAAATATCATGAAAATTATCCATTTATGCGCCTTTTTAAAAATCACGGTTCCGAACGCATTTGGATACCTTAAGCAAAGCTTAAATTAACTTTTTCATGATAATTTTCCTCTTACCATTATGTGTTCATCTGTAACAACTAGAGTACCAGATGGTGTTCCTTCACGTTATTTTGTGTTACCATGTTTCATAGCAGAAACGAATACATTGCATACTATTGAAATTTGTTTTTTTTATTTTTTTATGCAAATAAATTAAAAAAAATGATATATTTTAAAATATTCTTGATTAATATTGCTGATTAAATATAACTTAAAACAATAATCTTTTTTATATTACACTGCAATAGTTCTAAACTTTTGTCCTCTATGACTTTATGTCATATAGAAGACAAATATTTCTTTTCAAAAATATTTACAAAAAGAGCAAAGGGGTTTTGGAAAAAAGTGCAGCAATCTTCAGGCCACTAGTTATAAATGTTTTCAGTTTTAAGGTATTTTTTCCCCCTGAACTATTAAAAATATATATATACATATATTTATTTTTGTAAGACAGTTTTTATCAAAAATTATACTACTAGCTCACTAAAAACTATTTCGCACTTTTCTTACATAGGAAATAAAATATATTTAATATATTTTTATTCAGTGAAGACTTACGAATCTGAAATGGAAAAAAGTTCGTTTTCATATAAACTGAAATTAGAATACTTATTTCAAGATAAAGGCATATAAAAGTGCTTTCAATATTTCTTCAAAATTGACTTTTATATATAGTGTTCCTAAGATTATGATACACACATTAGGGGAGAGGCTTTGTGAATAAAACTGCAGCATAAATAACCATAAATCCCATGGTCGGACTTAAACAATAAAAAATTAGAAGGCACTTTTCAACAAAGGTAATGAAAAAACTGTGTTACGCCAATCACCATCATTTGTGCTGTGAATCACTTATCCGATGGATGGGATGGGCAAGTTGCATTATATATAAAAAACTTGTTACTAGATGTATATAGCTATTGGTGATATACACGAGATGTTCGGTTTGTCCGCCAATGTGTAAGATAGTCTCATTGACAGTGTGAATCTTGCACAATTGCTGGCTGTTGAAAATGTGAGTAGTTAGCATTTTGAACTAGCTAATTTGATTATGTTGAATAAAATATTTAATAAAACAACTTATTGATGTACTTTTATTATATCTCTATTTATCTTTTCATCATTTCAAGACGCACCATTTTTCACCATCCAGAACTTTATCATTTTAATCCTGACATTAGATTTCATGTTTATTTTCGCTCGTCTAGTTGTGTTCTATCACTCCTTAACGTATGCAGGATTCTCGTTCTCGATTCAACCTCAATAATCCGAATACTCCTAATCTTCAAGTGTTATTCCGGGATATATTCTCCGAAATACTGGAAATTTCGAACTATATGCTAACTGGCAACAGAGCGGTTAGATAGGATTTATTATGTCATGTTAGTCTATTTCGTTATGTATATGCTTAGGCCTACCATAATCCACAGGGATGTCTTAAAGCGTGGACCAAATGGCTCAGCGCAGGCCTCGGCCGCAATGGGAGGCTCGTATCGTTTTTGATTCAGCCTTAATAAGATCCCAATTTTAATAATTTCAATGGCTAAATAGTACTTCGGGTTATATTCTCCGAAAAAATGGGAGTTTCGGATATGTTAACTGGCTACACGTGATGACCGTTGTTTACGTACAGGCCTAGGCCTGCCACGATACATCCTCATTACTCATTCTGTCAAAAGGTGGCAGTCAGTCGAGCCGTTTTGTGTTACTGTAAGTCATACACATTTATTTGTTTCAGTTTATTGTTTGTACGAGTATTTACAATGTATGCCTTGTACTATCCAGTGTTAATTGTCATATATGGACCCTACATTTGTGTAGGTGCTCAGGTTCCCGAGTCGTCTTAAGACTTCCCTGATCATACATTACTCATTTAGTCAAAATGAAGCATTTGGTTGAATTTGTTTTTGAAATTGTGAGTCACGCATATTTAGTTGTTACGGGTCGCCGTTTGTGCGAGTACTTGACAACATAGGCTATATACTATCTACTTAAAAAGGACGCAGGTTGGGCCTATATTTGCATAGAGGTCCAGGTCAAAAAGAAGTCTTAAGATGTAACAGATTGTATGTGCCATGAGCTTAGGAATGACATACATATAATTTTTTGAATTTCGTAATTATTTTCGCATTGTGTTTCTTAAAGTCACATGTTGAGTATAACTTATGAGTTTAATCATTGCATACTTATCCAATTTTTTTAAAGCAACATTTTTATATTCTTTTCAAAGCAATCATAGAAAAAATATTAATTAAGTGATTAGTATCTAGATCTATCTCAAAATCTTCTTCCTAGCCCAAAGTTTGTTTAATATTCCCGCATTTTAAAATATTTGCAAATTTCAAAAGAATTAGCAAAAAGGAGTATTGATATCCGTTTAAGATTAAAATTCTCTCTAAAGTGAAGTTATATATTTATTTTCAGACTCCATATTTATCGAATAAAAAAAATGATAAATACACGCAGGGAAAAAGCATGGTTTTTTCTTATAAGTTCTGAAATATATTCCTCCAATTTTATGTGCTAAAGTTCGCACTCACTGAAGTGTCTTATAGTAGGTTGGAATAAGATGAAGGACTCATCAGTTTAAGTTAAAATGCCTTTAAGTTTTAAGAAGTGAAGAGATGAAACTCAAAAAGCGACGTTGCCACCATTCACTTAGAAAAAATAGCTTTCTAGAAAAGCTGACAGCAATGAATAATGGAAGAAGGGAAACTTTGGAAGAAATACGAATAAAAGCAGCATTCTCAGATGAAGAATTGGAAAAATTTCCTTAAATTCGTATTACTTTACCTGAATGAAGTCCCTTTTTTCTTACTGCATTTTTTTAAGTAACAAGCCGTGAAGTTACTGAAGGGCTTTATTTTATACAAAGTAAAAAAAAAAAAATCGGAAAGAAAGCCTGTGCTTTTTTGAATTTTTCAGACAAGATTAATTTTCAGATAATGCTCGATTTGACAAATTTTAGTATAAATTTTAGTATTTAGTTTTAAATACTAAACGGTTTAGAGTTCATTAGTTTATGCAAAACAGCAAAGACATTTTGTAATTTTCGGAAAGAAATTTCCAACGCAATTGATTAAATTGCTTTTATTTTTTAAAAAATGAGAGATAGAGATATATTATATATGCGAATAAAGAAACAATGAGTTTCCAAGAGATTTCGTAAAACGATGCCTAATTAATCGTATCATATATATTATTTTTTCAAAAATGATTTTAAACGTAATTAGATTTTCTCACCCTGTTTTTTAAAGATTCAGAAATCTGTAATAATATTATAACTTCTTAGAAACACATTAAGTGTCTATGGTGGCCAATCTGTTTTGGTTGATTGTGCATTAGGGGCTTGAACTCCAGTGAAGATATTGTGGTATTAAAAATAGCAGATTACATTATAAATTAAATCTAGTGGCCTAACAACCTATCTCAGTATTTCTGACCTTGAGCCCTGAGGTGCATGAGCAAATGTTCCGATCAGGTGGGTAGTCTGACGTGAAACCCTCCAGTGTATAGTTCCTAAGCAGGCTTATTTATCAACCCACTGAAGGGATAAGAGACCGAGTCGACCTTGTCCAACCCGGGTTTGAACCCCGGATCTGTGGCGTGGAAGCGCGATATACTACTACTTAGTCACCAGGATTCAATTCATTATATATAAGCTTTTGTTCTTACTTATATACAAGATAGATATTATATAGACTTTTCTGGATACATTGTAAAAACAAATACCTATGCTTAATAAGTGTATGTATAAATTATTATTAGTTAAATTATTATTATTTAAACTATGATTTAATATAAAGGATTTCTTTCTAGATTTAATATATGTTTATATGAAATGAAGAAAAACGAATGGATTTGGAATAAAAAAATATTTTTAAAAACTTTCAATGATATGAAAAATTTCATAGTAAATACAATAATGATTTTAGTTTATATATGCAATTATGGTTTTAGTTTCTATATACAATTATGATTTTAGTTTTTGTTATTTTATTTGAATAGAAAATTAGATTTAGACGCATATTTTTATTCCTCTTTCCCTACATTTTATAATTTTATCAACAACAGTTTCAAAACGTAATTTAATTTTGATTTACAATCCTTTTTAGGATAATTATTGAATGGAAGATAGCGAGCCTTTAATTAAATCAAAAGTTTTCCACCGAAAAAAGAATTAAAATTTTTAAAATATTATTTTGCTTTAAGAGTAGAAACGATGTTGCGTTACACAATCTGTCTCTTAATGTAATAAATGCCAGTTTCGTAAATTTTCCCCTGAATAATCATTTCTGAAATTATTTTGAAATTTTCACTAAGGTGTCAAATGTACTTAACTAAATCTCATTGCCAAGAGGTAAACAACTATAGTTAAGTACAATACTGAATATCAAACGAAATATCAAACTTAACCATTCAATATGTGTAACATTGTGCTATTTTAAAGCACAATACTTGGGATAGATAGTAGGGGTTTTTCTTTTACATAAGAAAAGTATTTATAATTATTACAATGCCTCTAAAAATCAATTTAGATTATATTGTTTTACTGAGACAAATCAAACATCTCGGATTCTCTTTCATGGGTCGATTAAAAAGATTAAACTAAGAGGGAAACGAAAATGAAACATTTGCCACCCTTTATTGAACGTAATTCCATCTTCATTAAGAAATGTGAGCAAATAAATTGCCCTCATTATCGAAAAGCTGGGTAGATAGGTGTGAATTCCCATTCATTTAATACACACACACTGCTCCCCCTTCCATTCATCCATATATTATATTCTTGCACATTTAATTCCACGTACTGGAGTAAATCAGGACAATTTAAGTAATTAATAAATCTTTTCGACATAGTTTAGAATAATTGTTCTGTAAATAGATATGCATTTTAGTAAACAAAATTAGGAATAACTGAGGAGTTTTGTCACAGGTTATGAAAATTGAAAAACGCAGTTAATTGACGGAAGTATACTATAGGCGCAAGATGTGTACTCATTTACTATTCATACACTAATCATTTTCGCTTAAATAAAATAAGGATTAGTAAAAGTTTATTTAAATAAAAGTAGGCTTAGTAAAAGTTCACTTAAAAAAGTTAAGGAAAAAATGTTATACCAATATATCCACCAAATAAGTTGATTATGCCGGAAGAGCTTTTAGATTCCTCTGCATAATATTTTTAGTTATTTATTTGTTTTTGTAAAATATAATTTAAATTTACCTTTGCTTTCAGAAAGTACCAATCACTTTTCTGTTTCTTTTACTGGTCCGTATGGTCCTTGAAAAGAATCCAGCACAGAAAAAAGTTTAATTTAGTTCATTATTCTAAGAATTCCAAGGCGCTACTGATAATTTTTCACTCATCAGCTATCTTAATTTGTTTATGTATAAAAAGTTAACTACTGAAACCTGATGTCGTTTGAACACGGTTCATATACTTAAACCTGTTTCTGTTAAATATAAATGAGTTAAATAGGCAATAATCTTAAATACCAGGATAAATTAGTGTAGTTTTGATGAAAATTTACATCTATTTATTATATGGTTTCATAAAAATCTTAAAAATACTCATCATATATATTCAGTTTTAATCTTCCACACAAAACCTCTGGGAGATGGTTAGTTTTGAGATGAAACAGCTCTTAAAGATGAAATTTTTAGCTATGTTGCCTCTCCTTCCTGTGTTTTTGTCAATGATTGAGTCTACCACGTGTCATCGTAGGACGACAATGTGATGGGTTGTTCACCTTCTGTACAGCGCGGATCTTTGAGGTTAATGAGATAAAGGAGAACATGAAACTCCATACTCTCCGCTCCTTGAATGGAAAAAAGAAAGTTTGGTTAAGTGATTCAAGTTTATATATTTTGATAGATCAATAGATTATACAATGTTCAAAAAGCAGTTAATGAAGAAAGAAAAGCCCCCTCAAGTTGTACAGACTGCCTCCCCGTGGCGAAGGGTTTGACACTGGACGGAGTGGGTGAAGTACGTCGGGAGTGTATCCTTCTGGTAGGGCCACCCAAGACGTGAAGGCCACTCCACTATGTCCAGTTAAAATCTGTAGGTTCCGGAGCTAAATCAGTCTTCTGCCGCCGGTGCTCCAGGTCTCTGACCATAGAAGCTGCCTCTTACCCCATCCATAAATTACAACGCCTGCCGCTTTTCTTACTTATTTGGAACTATTTTCAAAGTATAAAACAAAGAATAAGGCCTTTTGGATGATCCCACCGGTACACCCATGGTATCAGAGCAAATGACCTGGCGGCTACTTGGTTCGGGGCAGCAGTAGACGAGGTCAAACTGCGCTTACTCGTTGCCTTAGTGGTCATCTGATGTCATTGACTTTTGTCGATGGCCCTAAACACTTCGAAATTTGCGCTAAGTGTTCGGATCAGGCCTCCCCTGGCCACATTTTATCTTGTTTGAGGCTTACCAGGAAGGACTTGATTCAAGATCCCCTATTGGTTTTAGACTTCTTCAGGGTGAATGGACTCATGGACCTGATCTAGCTCTACTGATCTCGGGGATGAGAAACAACAACAACAGAAACTAATTGGTCGATGTTTTGAACCAAGCAAGATTAATTGGGAATTTGTGCTTTCGGTTGGAATATCGACCATTCGTTCTGTAAAGGTTATAGGTAAAAATCTGTTTCTTATTAAGAGGACACAGTACGATTCAATTGACAAAAATCGGTCAAAAAATCAAATCTAATCTTTTTAACCAAAATTATTCTTTATATACTTTTCTATAACCTCACAAAATTTGAAGGCTCTAAACTTAAAAAAACACAGAACTATGATAGTTCTTGCATCCGTTTTTATTCACATCCCTATGGCATTTCAAAACTTTAAACTTGCTTATCTCAGAAAAATAAAATAACTAGTTTGTCTTCATTTAAAATGCTAAGGCTTTTTTTTTTTTTTCTATTGTTTGTCTAATGCTTTGAATTTTTTTTAATTATTACTAATAGTACATGTAACAAAAGTTGGTAAACATTTTTGAATCAAAGTAATACTTATTTTTTAAAAAATAATTTAATTCAGAATTTATACATTTTTTAAGGAATTTTCAATTAAAAGAAGTATTGTACACACAATACAAATACCAATCATGTTATCGCAAAATCCATACCAACTTTTGTTCTACATAGTTTGACGTACTTGTACATCAAATTTCATGTTTGTACGTAAATCTTTCTAGGAGGAGTAGCATTTTAAGAACGCTTCACAAATTTTAAGTTTTTTTTCTTAAAAAATTAAATGGCTAGCGTTTTATGAACTTGTGAGCATAAAATCTGTTTTACATAATATACACACATAGGAAACAACCAAAACAATTTTGAAACATTTTAAACTAAATTTTTTTGTGTAAATCGTACCATGTCCCCTTAAAATAAACAAACAAAAAAGAAAAACAGGTTTTATGCACGAAAATATCTAATACAATTTTAAGAAAAAAATGACTAATAAATAGGATTATTTATTTTTACATGGTAATAAATTCAGAATAACACTATCAAAAAGTGCTATCAGAAAAATAATGTTTCAAATTCGGTTTACATTACTCAAAAAGGATTTTAATGAGTGCCTATTTTTCGAGAAATTTGGTTTTTGATTAACATGACACTCTGAAGCAAAACGAGGGCTTATTGGCGACGGTCCTCGTTCTTTTGAATCCCGGCCAAGTTGAGATACTTGATGTATGAAAATTTAATACGACCAATTGTCCAGTACGATGAAGGTGCTTGTTTATATTAATGTCACTGAATATAACCAGGACGGGATACTGGCAACTGACATTGAAATATTGAAAAGTGATCACAAAGTATAATACGACAACTAGTAAATGGATTATAATAAGGATTTTCAAACACAGCTTCTCTATTATAATTGCAAACAAGCTCTACTTCTTTTCATAATGGATTTTGATAATGCGTACTAGAACCTGCGTTTTGATCAAAGTATTTACTAAGGACATGTCCCTTACTTCTAATCTACCACAATTCTAGTGGGATGTATATTCGTGTTTTAATAATACTGAAATTCCTAATGCAGTATTGTGAAATTTCACTTGGATTTCGTACTCAAATCATCTCTGCCTTTCATATCTCCTATGATTTTACATGTAAATAGTCCGATTCTAAGTACTTATGATGGAGAATCTAAGTCTTTGGAAAGCATTTATAAACAAACTTATTCTCAAATGTTTCTACCTTTTTTAAGAGAAAAATTTATTTTAAAGAAAATAAAAGAATTTATTTATGCTAACATATACTGTTTCAAATAACTTACTTTTAGAATCTTAACTCTAAGATTTTAAATAATAGCATCCTACATAGCAATTAGGATATCAAATAGTTAGCCGACTTCAATATCATGAATTTCGTAAATAGATTATTAAATAAAGAATAATATTCAAACCTAAGAATAAAGAGATTTAATTAAACACAATGAAAAACAAACTGAAAGCATTTTGGGATATATCGTCATCCTTTTTTCTATTTTGCCTGGGATCACTATATCTATTAAAAATGGCTGGTTTTCCTGTAATATCATTATTTTAATTATTCACTGTTTAATTTTTTCATATTTCACGGTTGAATGTCCTTTTCAAATGATTTTAGAGACTATTACGTAAATTAATCGCATAATTTATGGTTTTATACCCGTTTTACTTAAGAGTGAAATTTTTACAAAAATACCAGTTCATTAAGACGTTCTTTGTTTTCTTCATAAGAAGTTTTGTATCAAATGTCTATAATTTAAAAATGTTGAAATCACAGCTCTGTTCTCCCAATTTATTTTCAAAGGAACGCTCTAAAATGATAAAAATAAGGATGATAAATTAATAGTTTTTCGAAAGTACATACTCAATGTACAAGTATAATTCAATATTTTCTTTTCCTATTATACTCAACCTCTGCTCAAATACTTAAAATTCTCTTTTGTCGTTTGATCTAGCCAAATACCACTTCGTTTCCCTGAACGTGCTACTGAAACGAACTGGAGATACCTTAATTAATTACTTTAATTAACCCCGTTTACTCTGGAGGTTAGAATTAAAAACGCAAGGACTTATTTTACGGACAAGTTAAATTGATTTACAAGATAGTAGAAAATGGAGAATTATAACGTGGGAGGGAATACACACTCATCTTCTACATTTCTCGATAACGAAGGTAATTTATTTGCTCTCACACATAATATATAACAGACGACGGAATAATGCTAAGTGATACATATACATCGTGTTTTCTTTAGCTTTAATTTTCTCACTCATGCCTTCAAAGACGTTTTGATGTTTGATTTGCTTTTGCAATGTACGTATATTCTGGATAGCATTCAATAATTTCTGGATAGCATTAATGAGACTTTGTAACAACGCTTTCTTTGAGGTAAATAATTATTTCTTGGCTCGTATTTAAAGTGCTTAGTGGAAATGTTAAAATGTTAAACATTTCTTGATTTAGCATTTCAAATTCTTGATATTTATATATATATATATATATATATATATATATATATTGAAGTTTTGGACCCTTACAATTGCTTTTAAATAATGTTTCAGCGTGCTATTTGTTAAAATGAATAATATGCCACAAGAACACACTAACAAAAGCATTAATATGCATTTAAAAAATTAATTGTGTTTGGTATTATACACTGGTTATCATAAATTAAGGAAAAATCGCAAAAATGACAACAACTCAAAAATTTATGCATATAATTTAATGATACCTTTACACATTATACAACTCACAGGAAGGTATACAATCGCTTAAAAATCATTGAAATTATAGATTTTAGCATATGTTTACAATAAACAAATCGGATGAGTTAATTTGGAATAGGTAAATATAATATGGGGTATGGACCCCGAGAAGCAATACAGCACATGCAAAGATGTGTAATGCTCTCAATTATGCGGTTAATTAATTATGTAGGAAGTGTGGGTCATTACTCTTGCAAGGCAATTTGAATGCGTGTCTATGGTCCCAGAAAAGGTTTTGAGAGCAGCCTACACTTATTGCTACAGCGTCGCAAATTTGCTCGATTGGGTTAAAGTACGACGATCAAGCTAGCCACTGCATGCCATAAATTATTTCCTGCTCAAGATAAGCATCCATAATGTTAGCCTTGCGGGATCTCGTATTATCATCCCATAGCAAGAAAACTTCACCTATGGTGCCGGCAAAAGGGTGCATGTAAGCATCCAGAATGTCATCTGTGTGTGTGTGAGCATTAACATTTCCATGGAGGTCTGTGAGTTCATCCAAACAGACACCACCCCAAACACAGGCATTGCCTGATCCGTATACATCTCTTTCATGGACGTTTCATGGATGAAAATGCGTTCCAGATTCATTCCAAATGAAAATACACGTACTATCGGTTTCGAGGCAATACCTGGACTCATCCGTAAAGAGAGCAGCCCTCCGTTGATCACGCGTCCAGTGGACATATTAGTCACCCCACTGCAAATATCCTCACCTATGGCGTGACTTGAGCAGGACACAAGTGGTTGATCGCCTCAGATAAAGACAACAGTCATGAAGCCTTCGACACACGGATGACCTCCATACCAACCTTCTTGAGTTTACAGTGAGGAAGGATCTGAGTTCAGCCGGAGGAACTGTTCTATTCCTTCGTGTGCATAATAAGAAACATCGCTCATCGACATCGACACTCGTGGTAGAGCGTGGCCATCCTTAGCCACCAGGTTGCCAAATCCATGGTTAGAATTTTTTTGCCGAAGTCTATGAATTACAAATGGGTTTACATTCGTCCAACTGACCACTCATATAACTTTTCCCTGCCACTAGTATTCCTTGCCTCTAGTAGCTCGCCATCGCAGTTCGGTCAAATGATGTCTGGAGGCTATTGTTACAATATTTCGCTATAACAAATATCTAATCTCAGACCCTCTGTGAAGATTTCCACCTTGCTCTGAGACATTTAGTTTTATGATCCTCTCAAATAACGTATTCCAACTGCATCGCCCTATTTTGCGTAATGTAATATCATACAATTATTTTACTTACCAGCATATTCAAATGTCATGAGATTGGCTAATTTTTGGGTGAGTTATCGTTATTTTTATGGGATTTGTTCTTAATTTATGATAACCAGTGTATATAATGATGGTTTCTAAATAATATAAAGTATTTTTTTTATTTTTACATTTGAAATAAAAAAACAACTGTTTCTCTCTTTTTCATTTCTTACAAATTCTGCAATTCTGCCATTAATTTGTTTTTATAATATCCGTAGAATTTTTGTAATCCTGTAAACTAACTTCTTGGGACATCGCTTGATTTGCGAACCTCACATTGAGAAGGAGTTGTTAAGTATCCAAGTAGACATTACTAATTAAAGATATCTGAAAGGTAAGAGGGTAATATTTTTAGTGTATGCGGCGAAAAGATGGTAGATTTTGGTAAAATAATTGGCTGATAATAAAATAGAATTGTCTGACAGGGGTGGCAGCCTCCCCAGAGAGAAGGACCAAATTGGGTGTATAATAAGATAACCAAGTTATATTCAATAATTATTTATATGTGTAGGCATACATAGAGGCAAAAATACACACATGTAAGTAGAAGTGTAAAGAGATCAAATTATATATATGCTAAAAGTTACGGTCTGTCGACCCCTGTCCCAAGAAAAAGATCTGAGATATGTCTACTAGAAGTTAACAAGTGTCTTTTAGATAGTGCTAGTGACATTCTAGGGAATTCAGTAGGTTTTATATTCTTGACTATGTGGCCGCGGTAGCCGAGTGGCCAAGGTATCAGATCGTGGCTGGCCTTGTCACGAGTACCACACTAAAGACCCGATGGGTAGGGAGTGATGCACGTTAAATATGTCGAGAGCTAAAACGTCCTCCCGTTGGTGTGGTAGTTAGGAAAGGAGGGTGCCAGCTGACGTGTCGACCACGTCACTTGCCCATGGTTCAAAATTACGCGGTTGTTGCCAAAAGCCCTCGTATAGCTGAACAGTGCGGCGTTAATATTCACTCATTCACTTGACTATAGTATTCGAGAACAAATATATTGCCATTTTGTTTCGATATTTTGTTTAACAAAAGCTAAATTTATGTCGCAGATTAATTTTTCTCTTTCAGCGTCTTCGGAGCTTAATTCATCACAGCTCTATTAAATTTATAACGCTGTTTCAATTGAACTGTTATATGCATTCACTGATTTTAATTTGGTAATCAGTTTCAAAACCATTATAAGTTAGTTCACAAGCAATTTAAAAAAAGTAATTGAATTTAAAAAAAAAGTAATATGATTATTTTATCTTTTTTATACTATCAAAATCATTTGGGTAATGTCGATATAAACTCACAAATATCTTTCACACAAATTTCTTCAATTAATAATAATGATAAAGTAAATAGGGTACTTACGTATTAGCGTCACCGCGTAGCAAAATTGGCGCCACGCGAATCGCGTCTTGATATCGAAACAACAAAAAATCCAACGTAATTTACTCGCATATTAAAAAAAAAATTACTCAGATTTTGGTGGAAAAGGGCGTGATTCGCGTGGTACATAAGTATCGAAAAAGGTACAAAAAATACGTTGTTATTTATTTTACTTACTACTTATGAATTGAATTATTGAGTAATATTAATATTTCTTCTTATTATTAATGACCTTGAACACTAGGCTAACACGGTCCACCTTTTAAAAAGTTTTAGTGAAGAAGTTAATTGGTATAAACGTCTGTCGAAACCTTCCTCATGAAGTAAAAAAAAAATTATACTGCTGAGAAAAAGATTAGTTAAATAATTCTTGAATTAGTTCAGTTTTAGTCAAATTAAAATTTCGCTTTGAATTTCAAAAATAATGTGAGAAAGAAATACTTACATATTTATCTCTATTAATCTAAACACTTTAAATAACATTCTGAAGTATATCGTTCTGAATGATTGTGTTGTTGTTGTTACTTATGCCACCTGATCGACAGTAACATCAGATCAAGACCCGAACTTTATCGCAGTGAAGGGCTAGATTTTTACGCCTGTCGTTAGCCTTAGCTTTGAGCGCCATGCAGGTGACAGTACGAGTTTTCTCGGTTCCACCCCAATTTAGAAAGTGAACGTCCTGGGGGTTGTCAAAGACCTCTCACCTTTCTTCCCTTCAACCAACCACACAAGAGGACTTGCGGCTGGATGGCTTTTTAGAGTACCCCCATGCCGTGAAGGCACTATACATTTACAAATATTCATGCTTTTTCCGAGGATCGAACCCTATCCCTACGGCACCGCAGCCAGCGTCACTAACCGCTATTCCGGATGGGTAGCTAGAATAATTGTGCACATAGCTGTACATTGGAAATAAACAAAGAAATTAATGCATTAGTTAACTGTATCAATTCCATTACATATAGAACTTGAGAATGATTAATTTGAGCTTGAAATCCATTTATCTACATTTGATTAAAATTTCATTCCTAATTTTACAAATAGATACATATTTCATGCGTATTTACATAATTTAGAACGTAAGGCTTAAAATATTTCGCAAATACTTTTACTTTGCAAGTAGGAAATTCGGTAAACACAACATTACTCCCCTCACTGTTGAATATGGAATACTGAAAAAAAGGATGTACTTCATCTACTGGAAAATATAAAAATGTATTTGAAAGTTTCCTTACTATATAATCTGTTACTGGTGCATTTATTCGAAAATTCTTACTTCTCCATTATTCATTCTTATTAGCTGTCCCAAGAACTAGTTTTTTACTTGGTAAAATATGACTATAAAAATTTTGAGATATATCTATATCTTTTCTTCTCATGGATTCTAGTAGGGAAAAATGGTTTTAACTTAAACTGAGATGAATATTTTGTCTTTTTTTACACAAATTTTTTAAGATATTTTAAAGAAAGCAACAGCTTTTAGGCATGAAGCTCTATGAAAATACGTAAGAAACAAACACTTAAGTATAACATGAAAATCTTCTTTCATAGCGCAAGAATATATTTTTTGCGTTTTTGAACGAATACCGTTTGGCCATTTGCAGTTGATAATCGTACTTCGAGATTTAATACTTCGCACAGTTTAAATGTTATTTTTTATTGAACAGCCAGGATATTTTCCTTACATCTCAATGTTGTAGTTTGAACTTTTATGTTAAACCCTTCAAATGTTTTGTACCAAAAAAGAATATACCATTGGAATTTCTTTTGCCTCAACATCTTGTTTCTGGAACTCTAAAATCAAATTCTCTGTTTGTGCATCACTTTTACTAAGATTCAATGTAAAAATAATTTTGATAACTTCTATAACAAATACATGTGCAGAGATCCATAGAAAATATGGCAGATGACCGTGTAATAATGCACCCCTCACTCAAGAAAATAAGTACAGACTTACCTCAAAATTTAAATCAACCAGTGCAGTTTGTATAACCATAGATAATTGAAATCAATTACCAAGTCCTCTAAATTCGCTCAAAATTCAACAACACTATTATAGTACATAATGAATGGATTTTTCTTCATCTTTGTAACAGAGATGTATTGTTTAAATTTACATTGTTTTATTTAAATGCAAGCCTTTTTTATTAACAATTAGAATGAAACATATATTAATAATCGAATTTTTTATGTGTATAATATTTGTTTCTGACATGTTCTCGTTATTCAATGCATTTGACAATATACGTCCTTTTTGGTTACGCCTGTTAACTACACTTTCCATTTTGTAATGTCACTAAAACAGAGAAGGAAGTTACATTACTGCTTTTAATAAAAATTACATATCATAACTTCTGACTCCTCAATATTTCTTTTAAATTTTATCTGTACAATTTAAATAATAGCATGATTTTCTGCTATATGGAGTAAATTTTATCGATTTGATATCTTTTTATTTGATTCTTTTGTTTGGTTATATATGTCTAGTGGGAGTTTCGTTTTTCTGCTGAATACATCGAGCCACACAGAAAAATAGTTTTGCGTATGCTTGTATAGAGTTTAATTTGCATTCAGGTATTATTCTTCCTGAAATATTGTATTTTAACGCCATTGGTTTTATTTTGTTTATTTTTGAATGCATATGCCTGTTTATGTATACACCTTTTTGTATACATTCTTATTGTACTTTTATCCGTAATAAATTCATAGAATAAAATAAAATCCCTTTTAAATAGAAACCAATGAACTTTAGTTGGTAAAAGTAAAATTGTGAAATTTATTTCGAATTCATTTGTACTTTTAAAAACTCTTCCGAAACAATTTTTCAAAAAAAATTACCTGTATTGAATACAATAATAAAATATTGAGAAATACGTAAATATCTAATTTCTTTCCAAATAAATTGCCTTTAATGTACAAAAGATACTTTCATGAAAAAAAGAATTTGCCGTTAAATTTTAAATCTATGCGAAAAAAACCCAATTTGATGCAATTGTTATTAAATTAATTTTAATAAATGCGCTTGAAGTTTCCACTTCTTGATTTAAATTTGAAAATGGAAACGATGTTTTATTTTAAAATATTCAACTGGATTTTAACGTAAAATATGAAAGGGAACTAAAATGGTTTTCCTTTTGCAAACTTTTAAAAATGGGAAGATGCTTTCGGGTTGTATAAATATTTGTTCTATTTTAAAGAAATCATATATTCACAGTCAGTTGGAACTGGAGATAGAAAATTTTATTTATGCAAGTCGTAATTCATAAATCTTAGATTTGTATGATTTTTTTGGCCAATATTTCTATAACCTTTTTTGACTGAGCCTCTGATATAATTTATTCTGTCTCCAATTTTACTTTTAGTACAATTACTTTATGTGTTTTCAAGAAAGCCTTTTTTTCTTCTTTGTATACAATCAAGTAATTTGTTTCTTCAATATTAATGACATAATGAAATACATTTCCTATGCAAAATAAGAGTAAAAAGAAGCAAAAATTCACTTCACTCATACCCTTTTCTCTTACTTGTAAGGTATCCGACTACGTTAGGAAGTTTTGTTTTGCATATGCGTATAAATGGATAATCTTTATGATATTTAGTGTCACTTAGATTCGAATACACATATAAAATTGTTTTGAGAATATCATTACAGTAAAAAGTTAGTTAAAAGCAATATTTTGGCAAAAAAAAATGAACGCAGAATTGCCTATTTTTAAAACATTCTCTTTTTATGAAGAATGCTCCTATAATAATAATATTTTGCCTATATACAACTCAGATCTCTGCACAGAGTGTGAACTAGGACTTTTGAAATATATAGCTTAGAAGTGGACTTATCTATATTTTAATACAACAGAGTGAATAAATTTTAAGATAAAATCCCCCATAATTATTTCAATTGTTAGTAACTCTGAAAATAATGTGAATTTTTAAAAAATTCTTGGTCAGGCCATCTGAAGAAATCTTTGCTTTGTATAAGCAAAATATTATTATTCATTTATCATTTTTCATCAAAGGAAAATGCTTCAAAAATAAATAATTCTAAGTTCAGTTTGTGCCAAAATATTGCATTTAGATAATTTTTTATTCTAGTAGTACATTCTTAAAATAATTGTATACATATATTCTAATCCAAATGACACTAAATGTAATAAAAAATTTTCTTTACTAATTTTTTTTAAATCCCGGTTCCGAACGTAGTCGGATACCTTAAATAAACATTTTGCTAATACATACATATCCAAGTCCATATGCATTTGTCTTCCACATATTTACGCACAATGAAAATAAACTTAAGTGTAAAACATCTACCTATTTTGAGACGATGGAGAAAGAACACAAAAAAGTGTATGTTATAACCTAATATTGTACTACTATCAGCGTCGTCACCTAGGGACATCTTTTTGGGGAGAGACCAAATCCTAAATCAGTAAAAGTTTGGAATGGAATGTCTTAGATGACATTCACAACAAAGTCATTAAATAATATTTTATTGAAGTTTTGGTTAATAGACGAAGCAAGTGCCAAGTCAGAAGAATAATGAATCTTCTTCAACGTAAGTTGGTCTGCCGTATTTTATCTTGACATCTGCTGCCTCTTGACCTGTATTTTCGAAATATTCAATAGTTACATTTATGATTAGGTCTATGAAGTTTCCAATTTTCTCAGCAGTATGTGTCACGTTTATGAGTTCAATTTGAACCTCCTAATTGGGACGCATACCACGCTGAAAATACTGCTATTGTCGAACTTTTACAACAATAAATATCTCACATAAACTTAATTACTTTCCATTTGTTTCTCCATTTCCAGATGTTTTTACAAATGCTGCACTATAAGAAAAACCGGGAAATCACACGTCGGGTAACAACCTGATTAACTGACTAATAACTCTGATCAAAGCCACACATGCACAACATCAGTTTAACTGGAAGTTTGTATCGCCATGCACTATGGTACTAAGCAAAATATTTGAAAAGTTCGCAAAAGAAATGAACATAAACTTTTAATCGTAGCATAAATAAATTGATGTGATTCAATTATTATATAAATTATTTTTTCGCCAGTGATGAATGTCAGAGGTAAATTCTTGAAATTTTTAGGTATTTAATGTTTCTGGATTAAAAATACCGATATCGAGCACATGAAAAAAGATTTTAAGTACCGTAAAATCCGGCGAATAACGGGCCTTTTAACACAAAAAAGTAAGATTATTAAAATTTGCAGGTGCACATTATAAACCACGTATCAAAATCATAACTTTACAAAAAGCAGAGATGAATATAAAAAAATAGAGTTGTAGTTCTAGAAGTATATAGTTTTTTTCAAAAGCCTCAGCTAATACCTTGAATAAAAGACTTTAAAACATAAGAGCATTGCACACGTACATTTTACGTTTCTTTTTAAAAACAGGGGTGCACGTTATACGGCTAATATACCTAAAACATAAGAAATGTAGCTTGGAAGTATAGGTGCATGTTATATATTTGCACCGGTGCGCGTTTTAAGCCAGATTTTAAGGTAACTATATTTATATATAAGAGAGTATGACTTTAAATCGAAGATGACTTTTGAGATTAATGATACAAATAAGTTATTTTTAATCAAATAATCCTGTTTTACTGCTTTTGAATTTGGGGGCAATTATAAGTTCTAATTGGTCTTTGTTTCGTTTATTTAGTTTGACTCATGTCTGATTTTGGAAATACTGATAAAGGTTTTATTTAGGATGATAGGAAGCAATTTTAACTATTATCTTTTTTATTGGAATACAGTATGCTTCATTACACCATATTAATTTTCATTAAAGAACAAGAATGAGAAGATATGTTAAAGTCAGTCAGCGTTTTTCTATGTTATAATTGCTGTATTTAATACAAAACTGTTCTTCATTGACCTGTAATTATAGATGAAATTAATATATAATAATTACTAAACTATTGTGCTATACCAGTTAAATATTCACGCATGTAATTCAGAAAGCAGTTAGAATATAAATTTTCTATAAATGTAGTCGATTAGGATTTTTCCTGAAATTTAATTCGTGTATAAACAGAATCAGCAAATACATTAAACAATTACACATTTTGATTTTAATAATAGATACATTGACTTTAAAAAAATAGCATGGACATCGAGAGCTCAATCAAAGCAGCATGACTTCCAAATGTGTTTATCAATTTCATTTGTAAAAAGAAAAAAAAAAAAAATATTGATAAATTGAGAGAGGGAACCAAGTACCCCGTGTTTGGACCACAAAGGAAGTAATACGTTTTTGTAACGACAGTCGGTTGGTCAGTCACGATATTTAGATATGCATGATCAAAACTCCTTATTGAATTTCAAACTTCTTTCGGAATTAGTATATATTTTAAGAAAATACTTTTCCGATTTATTGAAACTTGGATCCCTACACATATTTTATCCGTTCTCAAATAATCCGGTTCTTCTTGTGCGTCTTCATAATCTATGGCATTATTGATAATGTCACTAACATTGGCAGTTCCGTCTTCAATCAAGCGCGTGCTGCTATCGCGTTGAGAGAAGCAATTGAATGTGCATTATTTGGAGACTGTTTATAACAAATCAGAAGAACAGAGCGTCTTGAAGTGTATATATATACAATACTAGAATACATTTCAATGGTGCCAAATCCATTAAAATTCATATACCATATAAAAAAGATCGCACAAAAATAAAATCGTATAAAAAAGGACAGCTGCACAAAAACAGGTTTTACTGTAATTATAAAAAATCCTTAAAATTAAAAACACGTTATCTATACATAAATAAATATATGCTATTTATATGCATAAATTAATAATAAAAAATAGAAAAATACATTATAAACTTATAGATATATGCATGTATATCCGAAAACCTCTTTTTTACAAAGTATAATATTATATATATTGTTTAATATCTTTCTTACTTCTCTACAAAGTATAAGTTATTTTCCTTCAGAAAATATTTGCACCTTTACTTAAGAAGACTTAAACAATACAATCAAAATTTCTACCTTTTATTTGAAACTTTCAGCATTTCCATTTAAATACACAGACGATAATAAACGATTGCTGAGATATTGTGACAGATTTATTCCCATCCAGAATTTCTTTTTCAGTTTCTGCCAGAGTCATTGAGGAATTACTTCTTAGTACCCTTTCGAAAAGCACCGAAGGTCCCTTGCTTGACATTATTGTTAGGTAACATTAGCCCTAGCTGTCGACCCTTCCTACGAATCAATTAATGACTTGATGGAGATAAGGTCTAGTTTATCCTTTGTTGCAATTCCATCTTTTATAGTATTGCCCAATGGGCTTCAATGTTTGATTGTAAATTAAAGTTAATTCAATGTGTTTCAGTACTTTTTTGTTACTTATGTGTGTAAATATATTTAATTGTCACGTGGCTCAGTTAGTATTTTCTTTATCTCTGAATATATTTCATTTGAATTTATTTTATCTTTCTACTTTGTGACGGGACTTTCATCGCGATTTCTATTAATGTCCTCTTGGGGTTTCTTTGGGGCAGAAATGGCAATTATTTCCAACTAACTCAAGTAGAAGAACGTGGTTATGCAAATTAGAAATCATATATATTGTGGAAGTTTAGCGTTCGCGGTGTGGCTATGTTAGGTCTATGTTTACGTGTAGAAGTGAATTGACATATAGTGTAGAAGAACCCGAAGTTCGGGAGTTTAATCTAGTCGTGCCAGTACAGTCAAGAAAAAGGTGGATCCGAGGCCAATAGGAACAGAGCGGATTATAGCCGCATCAGAAGCACTACTGAAGATAGCTGTTCGCCTTGGATATAGCGGTAAGCTAATTAGTGCGATTACTAGTGAGATAGCATTTAACATATAAAGTTATATTAAGTGGTCAATTTCACTATTATAAGGTGATACGAGTTGCGTCTTCTCATTCTAGATCAGCTTACTTAGATTATTATTGTTGTGTATTGTGTTTAAACTAGGATCTTAATAAACATATTTTAAAATGAATGATCTGAGTGATCCTTCGTTCTACCCCACAGAAATAGGTCGCGTAGATAATGTAGAAATGAGGTCCCCACGGGTGGGGCCCTCACAACTTGAAGAGAGTGCATTCAAATATCTGGCAATATTTTTTTCTGCTTACGTTGGTTATAACTTTTGGTATCAGTATCTGGCAACAGTATTTTCCTGAATTCGCCTGTGTGTGGTTTGAATTTAGAAATGAAGATAACTGGGTTCAAATTCAATTATTGTATTTGTGAGTGGAATTTAAATTCTTGAATGCTAATTTATTTGATGGTATTCTTTTCATATGATTCAACTGTAATAATTGTGAGTGTGTTTCAGTATGATGTACCTGCTTTGTAGCATTTTATGCAATATCCAAATAAATCACTTAAAATGTCGAAATTTGTGTTCAATATCTTGTGTTTGCAGACCATCCATCTCATCTTCTTAAAAACCATACCTCGACTTTCTGAATATATTTTTTAAATCGAATAAGTTTAAAATTTTCCCACAACTGACAACAATAATTTAGCCGTTTGTGAATTCCTGGATTGAGGTGGAACTTTTAAGAAGCGAAAGTGATTTATATTTGTTTACGTGGATTATATATTATCATAATCGACTGCATCAGGATTTAAAAGATAATATAAAAATTTGGAATTACCGACTTAAAATAAAGTATGAAGTTTTTCAGCAGTTATATATTATGTTGAAAGTTGGATTCAAATCTTTAAATTCAGCCACACGCATCATTTTTTTATTTCATTTCAACATCGATAGAAATCTGAGCTGCATATCTTTTTGAATATTTTGCATTATTTAAACAAGTTTTAAGCATAATTCTAATTGGTAGGATTAATTACTTAAATAACTCAAAATCATTAAGTAAGATCTGAATCATAATGCGTAATAAAATATGGCTTTGCAATGAATTGACGTCTTCTCACTAGAAAATTGATTTTCTTTATAAATTCAAATTAATATTTTTTTATTAATTTAAGTAGTATTCTATTAAAGGGAAATATATTTCAAAAAAGCTTAACTTGAGATTAATCTATAACAGATATATTTGTAGATTAAACATTTATTTAAGGAACAATTTTTGTGTGTGAGAAATTAATCGAATCTCATTTTTTAAAAAATAAATCGGGTTGCTTGAATAAATATAAAATATAATGTTAAAGAGAATTAAGAAAACACACATTTAATTTATTTTTATATATTTTAATTTAAATGGGAAGATAATAAAGTTGTATATAATATTTATGTTTATCATTTAGTTAATTTTTTTTGTGAAAAAAATGTTAATCCTCTCCTGTTTTTCCAATTTTATTCTAGAAAATCTTCCAATATTTTTACACATGTATTCGTCTTTAAAAATGGACATAAATTCGTTTAATTTTTGATTTACGCAGTTATCAGTGATGCTTATAAAATGTTTTCTAACCAAAAAAATTAAACTTGTTTTATTTACGTAAACTATCCAACACTTAAATATTAATATTTCAGATCGTGTTTCTCTTAAAGAAATTATATTCCCACGCATGATTTTTCGCACATAGCTAATTTTTTTCGGAGTTAAATAAATTCAAAAGTTTCATTGGTAAGCAAAGTATATACTCTAACTATTTATTTTATCCTGAAAAAATAATAAGAGTGTCATTATTACGAATCATTAATTTTATTACTTAATTAAATATCATTTTCCTCTAAAGGAACTATCTTCTTTTGGGAACATTTCTTCATATGAAAGTGCTCAATACGTAAAGATGTTCACTAAAATGGTCAATATCATTTGTCAGCGTTTATATGAAGCGGAACAAGTACTTTGAAAGATAGAGCTACAATTTATGCTTCGTTTATCTCTCAGAATCATTCATAACTAGCTATTTCATTATTGTTGAAATGTTCTGTTAGTGTAGTTGAATTGCTAAATAACAGTCATTAATCGGATGACTAAATCATGTTGCCATATCAAATGGTCGTTAAAGTTATCGCTTCTGACGATGAAACCCTTGGGACTGCGTTGTGTATGATTCATGGATGGGGCCAGTAAAATGACGAAATTTATTGTAGCATTTATGACCATTGCACTTTAGGTACACTTGAAGCAAAGTATCAATTTGCTATAATTTCATTATTATTATTTTTAAGTTTCTGTAACATATATGCCATTTTTCAGTTCTAATTGCATACTGTTTACCTTTATTTATCAAATTATCATGTTATTTTTGAAACTGTTTTCAATATTGGCAAATTTTATTTTAATTTATATTTCTCTTGATATATATACGGGGGGATGAAAGAATCTTACATAAGTGTCAAGGATATTTTTCCGTCAATTTAGCGATGCATAAAAGTATCACTACATATTTTAAATTTTAGATGCATTATTGGAACACATAGAAAACCATTTGAAAGCCCTTTAGTAAGGAGTGAAAATATATATTTTTTTAAATTTTGGAATGAAGCATGTTAATTAAAATATGTTATTTCAAAGTTTCATTTTTAAAGTAAAAGAAAATGATTTCTTTTCTTTTGAAGGTAAACAAGGAATTTATGCACCCACAGAGTTCAGCTCAGATTAATCTTAAAATTTCTTAATTTCTGCGTTGTGAGTACATTAACAGAACACGTAAGAAATTTTAAGTTCTTTTCGGTGTACATTTAAAATCAGTAATTGATAGAAATGTCTGTCGATGTATCAATCTATCAGTATCATACACCTTTCACACACACGTGCGCGCGCTCGCCCCACCACACTCATACACATGCACATGCGAACTCACTCAAGCACGAACGTAAACACATGCACACTATATCAAGGGCTCACACCTTTTTTCGCTTTTTGGTTCTTGTGCCTAATTTTGTGTTTACGAGGTCCTACACGTTACACATTCATAATGTACATCTTATCAATGATATAGTTTAATCAAATATAATTCAGCAGTTAACTGATGTAGTGACTCTTAACCACACTTAAAAATAACTCATATTCTATTAAAATAATTAGTTATATATTCGTCTTAAAAATTTATTTTTGAAGTTACATAAATAAAGCCAGAAAATTACTCCAAAAATTCAAGCTAAATAGAATTTGGAATGTTGCAATTTAATTACATGCATCTTACTTAAACGTTGTATATTAATACTATCTCTACTTACGATTGAAATACTTTTTGTGCAATAAATTGCATCTTATTCAAAGTTTTCTACAATATTTCATTCAAGTGGGTTTTAAAAATTAAAATTTGTCAAAAACACACAGAAATTCAATTTGCTTACAAATACACATTGTACATATTGTGAAGAATAATTAACGTGCATTTAATTGTTCATACTGCAAATAAAAATACATGAAACTGAGTAATGTGTGTAAAAATAATAAACAATAAATATAAATCTCTCTCTCCGTATACGCACGGATAAATTATTGTCATAAGTGAAGAAGGTCTAAGTTGAGGAAAATATGTATGCATATATACATATATGAACACCATATGTTTCAACATGGCTCTATTGTTTTCTATTATGTCAAAAATTTCTGCTGTACGGGGAAAGTTGGATCCTTAAGGCATTGCTAACCCTAATTCACTGGCCTAATTCAGGGGACAGCTTTAGAAATCCTAATCGGTCTCCAGTTTAGTCTTAAGACTTTTTTTTTGTTTGTACATCTCTTGTGTCTTGTGGATTACAATTTCTACCTCCTTTAGCATTATAGGTACTAGAACTTTTTCACTTTTATTTTTTCACTTTATTTTATACATATATTTATATATATATATATATATATATATATATATATATATACTATAAATTATATTACTATAAATTATATTACTAAAAGAGATGAAAACTCGAAACAGTGTAATATTTCAATAACTTCTGTGTTTTTTATTTTAAAAAAATGCTTCTTGAGTAGTACATTTTTTTTAAAAAATTAGAATCCAAATTGGAGGTTTTAATGGACAACTTGATTGGAAAAGTAAATTTTTTATTCGTTTAATATGCAAAATAAATATTGGCTGTAAAAGATACTATAAATAAAAACATGGAAATCAGAAGAGAAATAACGCAATTTTAAAAAGCCGTTAGCGATTGTAGAAGAAATCTGTCAGTGAATAAGAAAATGCTGAAATGAAAATTTAATTAGTTTGTATGTTTTTCTAACCTGAAAAAAATGAAGAAGATTTTTGACGTGATGTTTAAAAGAAAGCGATCTTTGGATGTTTAAATGGACTTTATTTATCGAGGGAAGTTAATTATTCAGATTATTCAATTAAAAATTCTTTAAACATAACAACCTGCAGTATAATAAAAAAAATATGACGTATTGATTTGTTTCCTGAAAGAGAAAAAAAGTAAAACAAAAAATATTTGTGAATAAATAAAGAAAAAAAATAAAGAAAATAAAGAAAAAATATTTGTGAATTTTTCAGAAAAATATCGTGAACACACATAAGATTTTAAAAGAGATCTGGACTTAAAAAATATGCTAAATTACTAATTTTTCTTTAAAGAAGTTTGAAAATCATCTTTGCTTTGCAGGAGATTTACGTAAATAATTGACTCTTCAAGAACGCCACTTTTTTTTTATCAAATTATTAACAGATTCCTTGAAATATAAGTTGATAAAACTTAAATAGACAGCATTATATACATATATAATATATATATATATATCAAATACGTGTATAATTACTAGCATTCCTTTAATTGAGATATTTAATTAATTTTTAGCAGTTTTCAGAAGGAATGGAAAATATGTTAAAAGTGTTTATATATAAATCTACAGAAAATTATATTTATATTTATTTATTTACTTAGGTTAAACTTTGATAAAGTAAATACTAGAAAACTGTAGATAGTAAAATTTCAATTCAATACTTAGGACCCTTTTGCAAGGGGTTAACTTGAAATCAAGTATATCAGCGTTTCTTAAACTGTGAGGATAACTCCCTAGGTGGCGTGATAACTCTACAAGAGGGGCGCGGCCATATTGTTCAGTCAAAAACAAAAGATTATTTTTAAAATTTTTTTTAATTTACTGAAAGTAAACAAACAAAGCACAGCCCGACATAATAAAATATAAAATACACATTTGTACTGATATAATACATTTATAAATGCATCAGCTTGCCCATCCGGTATAGTGGTTAGCGACGCTGACTACTGTGTGTTTGAATCTCGGAGAAGGCATGGACGTTTGTAAATATATAGTGCATTTGCGGCATGGGGGAACTCTAAATAGCCATTGAGTCGCTTGTCCTCTTGTGAGGTTGAAGGTAGGGCAGGAGAGGTGGGAGGCCCCCGCCAGGGTGTTTTCCCTCAAAATAGGGGGTGGAACCCAGCTAAAAAAATCGCATTGTCATCTGTATGAGGCTCAAGGCTACGGTCAACGATAGGCGTAAAATTCTAGCCCCTTGCCATGATGAATTTCGTGGGCCTGATACTGACGCACGATCAGGTGGCATAAGAAACAACAAAAACAACAACACATAAATATATCAGTATTGCACAATGTATATTATATTTAATTTAAGTATACTAAGTTAAGAACAAGTTTAATAATTACCAGTGACCCCATGGGCTTGTCATACATAAAATTAGGTACAAAAATTAACCTTTATTTTGATAGTGTGTTCGGTTTATATTTAATGCATTAATTGCCAATTAAAAGTTACGCAACTTACTCCCCATACCACCATTTTCCACGTAGGCACGTGTTTGTAATGCATTGGAAGGATTAAAAGGAATAAACAAGTAAAACGTTCTCTGAAATAAGTAAAACCTTCGCAAACACTGTCAAAGTCCTTTTATTGCATTCCAAAGCCTTCAGAATACTTTTATGGATAGCATCACACAGAGAAGATCGTACTTTGGAAAGACGTATATATACGTCTGGGGAAGTTAATGCTTTGCCTGAGTGATACGTTAAAATACGCCAATGGCACTTAAGAGGATAAAGTCGTGTTGTAGGTTTAGTGTCAAAGTATAGTTTTATTGAAATAAACACATTATTATTATATGGAGTGGAGGGGGAGCAATGAAATATATGATTGAATACTGGATCGCAAATATTGAAAGTTTGAGAAGTACTGAAGTATATACATGAATCGCTATATACTGCATTTTATTACTTCTAAGCTAACAATGTATGTATAAACATTTAAAGTAACTGAGGGTTTTCCAGTGAATATTCAAAGAGTATATTTATTACAGTTTTTCTAAAACAGCTTCCTAGTTTTTTAGTAAGCGTTATGCTCTACAATTATCTTTGGTGTAAGATGATTTTTTTCAAAGAAATACATTCCGAAAGAAAAATCTGCATTTTCTTGTATTTCTCAATTGTGATAATCGTATGGTAAAATCTGGAGTATAGCACGCATTAGCTTATAATGCGCACCTATACTTTAAATAACGTATTTTTTTTATTTTTAGGCATACTCACTATATAACTCACACTGCATTATTATAAAGAGCTCTGAAATATACGTGTGAAATGGTATATTTTGAAGTCATTTATTCAAAATACACTCTGTGCAAAAATATATGCACCCAGAAGAAATTGGCTATTATTTTGTATATGAAAATAAACAAATTTAAAAAAATTCAGAACAAAATATCATATTAAGCGGTTACAGCTTGCAAAAAAGGTTAAAAATCAGTAAGTAGAAAAATATATGGCATTTCAATTAGATCACTTATGACCCCCTGTGGAAGATCCTGCCATAGTCTTTGCATCTGCGCAGTTAATTCTCCTGTATTCGGGACGGCTGCAGTTGCCTTCCCAGCGCGTCGCAGACATGCTCTATTGGCGAAAGATCTGGTGACCTGGCAGGCCATGGTAGGACGTCATATCCTTGAAGACATTGTTGGGAGAGTCGCGCAGTATGTGGACGAGCATTATCTTGTTGATAAATAGCACCTGGGCGACTTGATAGCATGGGAAGCACAATGAAAAAAAAACGTATTTTTTTGAAGGACCACTAAAGAATACTGTCCCGAAGTATTGCCCCACACTGTCACACCTTTGAAATTGCTGTATGCCGCTCGACAATAAATGCCGGATCGGACCGCTGGCCGCTTCCAGACACGTGTGCGGTGGTCATCAGCACTGAGACTGAATCGGGATTCATCACTGAAGATGACACGTCTCCAGTCTGTCACACTCCAAGTTGCCGAGGTCGGCAAAAAAAAATGATGTGGGGTCAGTGGTAAGCGTCTTTTTTCGGTCAGTCGTCTCCTTATGGTTTCTCTTGATGGCACTGGATGTCTGGAAGGAGGTAAGTGGCGTTAAATCGATGCTAGCGATGGTGCCGAAGTGGCCACTCTTCTGATTGCACGATCCTCGCGATCATTTGTGTTCCTGGGACGTCCTGACCCTCCGCGACGGTACACTCTACCTTCTGTGATCCACTGTTGCCAACACCGAGCAACTACCATATCGCTCCGACCGAGGTGGCGGCCGATACGTCTATTCGACCAACCTGCTTCTCTGAGGCTTATTATACGGCCCCTATCAAAGTCCGTACGTCTTAGAGGCATCCTAAGTCTCAATATCGTCTATCAAAGTCATCAGATTCGTTTGGATAGCCGTACGGCGCTCGTACTCATGCTTTTAAACTCTCCCAGTTGCGGGACTAATATGCGCATAACACACTTAGCCTTGTCTCATTGGCTTCGAAATTTTAATCAGCATATCTCTTACCAGACTACATTCTTGCCGTGTTTCGTGATTGTAGCTTGATTTCTTTTGCATATATTTTTTTGCGACAGAGTGTATTATTCCAAAAGCTTTAGGAAAAATAGTATATTTCTAGTACTACAACCTTTTAAGTTCATAAGGAATATCATTTATTTTTAATATTTCGACATGTGAAGATGTAAAACTTTTTTATGCAATACTGCGAAGGTAAATTACTATTTAAATATAAGCAATTCTGAAAAAAAAAAGATTTTTTTAATATTTATTTTTCATATAAATACTTCAATAGCAAACCCAATACGATGATATATACATGCTTAGTAGGTACACATAACTGAAAGTCGAATATATTCGGGATAAAGTATCTCATTAGATATTTAGTAGTACTTTCTATTTTGGAACCACAACCATTCTTTATGAGGCAATTCTTCTTGGTTGAAATATTGACTGATGATCCTATAAATGTTAAAATAAAAAAAAAGTCTTAGTCACATAACGATTGAAGTGCGGATATTTTTCTGAAAAATAGAGAAGAAACACAGCATAAACTATCATTAAGTATATTTAGTATCCAATTAATAAATGTGATCGACATCTGAAAGTTTTCACCAATAAATAATGCTTAATAATGATGTTTTTACAAAAATTTGGAAGCGAGTAGAACTTTCCTTTAAAACAGAAGAATTACTGCATTAAACAAATTACATTAATTCATCCTATAAGTTAACGAGAAAAATTACCATTCTCTTTATCACATCGAGATCAAATAAAAAATGTCATTTTGAAGACCTTATTAATAAAAATGACCGTTTCAGAACTTTTAAAATGCCATGCTTTCTAATCAAATGCACTTTCTTTTACATTTACTTATTTCCTGTTGTTATATAAATAAAAAACATGGACTCTTCAAAAATAAATTAAAATTGAAAGCTCTCAAATGAAAGCACTAATAATCGTAAAATGCTTTATTCAGAATGCTTAGAAGCGTGGATATTCGAACGTTTATTGAAGGAGCATTGTTCTGTGTAATCACTGTAATCGTCCATGCCAGCGGGCAGGTAAGACGTGCTGAAAATAATTAAATGACTACATCCATGACCTTTTTAGTCGAGACTAGATTTAGTTATCGACATTAATTACCCAATTAATGGCACCTATTCCAAAGGTGTCGAGTTTATAAACGCAAGGATTTATGCAACAGACAATTCGTGACTTCCAAGGAGAAAAGGGGATTATATTTTATGAGCAGAAATTTACGCCAATCTGCTGTGTTTCTCGATAACGAAGGTAATTTATAGATTCACACACTTAATGACGAGGATATTGTACTTGGTGAGTTGAACGGTGTCAAACACCAACCTGTTATCTTCACTATTTTTCATTATGGATTTTCGTTTTATGTTCATTGTCAAATACAAACTTTTTCTGGAATTGGTTAGATGTCAGTAGAACTTTGTTAAATGTTGTATATTATGTTTTTAAATTAATCAAAATTCGTTATAAGCTTTCATTGACTAGTTTTGATTTCACCTTGAATTAATTTTTACGGGGAATTTTTCAATAAAAAGCATCTCGAATGTTTGAGTTATTTTAAAATAAACTATACAAAACTATAAATATAACAATATAGAGTAGCATTTCTCAAACTGTGGGGCACACTCCTCTATGAAGGCGTGATAACTCTTCGAGGGACGAGAACATATTGGAAAGTTGGAAACAAAAGATTATTTTAAAATAACTATTAATTTACTGAAGTGAAAACAAAAAAAAACACACATTCTAACGTAATAAAAATAAAAAAAACACTATTTACACTTACTTAAAATGCACATACACATTTAAAATACACACCGAAAAACTTATATATACCTCCGAGACATTTAACGCTTCGACTAAACAAAATGCTTATACACGCCGGTGGCACTTAAGAGGTTAAAGTCGTATTGTAGTTTTAACGTAATAGTACAGTATTAATAAATTCTATACTCAGTTGTTGCATGGAGGGGGGCTATAAAAATTCTGATTTAATATTACGTTTCAAATATGGAAAGTTTGAGAAGTATTGATTTAGAGTATTAAATATCTATCAATCTATTCATATATAGGAGAAAGGCGACTCACTCACCAAGAGATCTCCGGAAGTATTAGACCAACGGACTTGCAATTTACCAATTATGTTTCTTTTGTTTCGTTAAGGATGAGTTTTGAGCATATCGACTCTCATGGAGGGTTATGGATGTTTATAGATGAGAAAATTTCGTTTTTTAGCTACTAGATCTATAGATTTGAAATTTAAGTATATTTCTCTAACTGAGTATAGATTCGTAACAAATGAGTTTCGCACAAATGACTCTTAAGTGGAGTTATGGGTGATTACAAGGTGTTAAAGATAAAAAAAAAGTTTCCGTTTTTACTGTTAGACTTCAAATTGTTTTGTTTTTTGAGTACACATCCACTAAAAAATGCATTAAGTTATTAGTTTTGGTTTTGTCTTCAGTTTGCGTTGGTTTTTGAACTATAAGAGAAATTTTCAAATTGTTATGCACCTCGCAGTTTGAGTGATGTTAGAATAAACAAAATAAAACCAATGAACTGCAATACAGTTTTGAACATGTCTATGGTATAATAATCCCTTGGATATTCTTTTAAAATAAACTTCAAGGTGAAAGCATTCGTGTGTCCGTCCATAGAAAAGAAATGATTCCCAAAACAATTTTCAATTTCTTTAGCTACTATTTCAAAAGATAAAGTCTGATAATAATATTCTTTTTCACTACCCTCTGTCATTGTATTTTCCTTTTCTTACAAGTAATTATTAGAAAGAATGAAGAGAGTTATAACAAAATTATTTTTTAAGTACTCTTTGTATTTATAAAACTTAAAAATAAAAATATTTAGATTAAGGAAACTGACTACATCTGGAACCAAGATTTTGCAAAAGTGTATAAATGAACATATATTTTTTTATTTAATGCCATTTTAATTAAAATATCAGTCAGTCCTAGGAGAGTCCACACCCTTGGCACGAATTATTTTGGTTGGCGATAATTGCGCCATCTTGGTAACCTTACTTTGATACATTATATATGGTAAACCTAACTATTTCTGGAATTTTCGTATTTTGTCAGCGGGCATTTAGAGTTGTGTCATTTTGTTGTTGGGCACTGGGCTGGAAGTATGGCGCTTGTGAGTGAATATACCTTCGAATTTTTTACTTTGTTGAATGTGCGAAATGTAAGAAAAAAATTGATTGAATTGTGTATGAAGGCAGGCAGGTAGGAAGGATTGATTGCTTCAAATTATGAATGTTCTAAATGTAATAAGCGAATGGGATTATATGAACGAAAGAGTGCTGTTCTGGATGGATTTGAACGGAGATTTCGAATGGGTATGTTCAACCATTACCTCGCAGAATATTTATGGCGGCGCTCCCACGGTCATTCGCTCAGCGATGGGGCCTTCACAAGGTTTTTTTTTAATCTGCTGTCACGCTGTACCATCCACTTGGAAAAGTTAAGCAGTAAGAAAGTAAGTACTGTTTTTTAAATTTAATCTTAAGTACATTTAATTAATTTCTGTATTGTTTACATATATTTTCATTACGCATCTACCTTGTCCCGCTATATTCACTTGCCGCCATTGTTGGTTTCGCTTGCCGCCATCTCGTTCTGACTTGGCACTTTTTTCGGTTTGTCGCCAAGGGTGTGGGCTCTTCTAGAATTTTACCGAAATATGTATATAAATATTTTTAAAAAATTATACATTACAATAAGAAAGTATTTTAAGGGAAACTTTTGACAAAAAAAATGGCATATTTTCAAAACAATCTCCTTTTATGAAAAATACTTCTACAGGGTAATTCTACAATCATGGGGCAAACTTGCAGAGGTAATTGATCGTACTTAGACTTGCATTTTTTTGTAAAGCAACCTAGGGTCTAAAGCAGGGTTATGCAACGTTTTCCCCACCGGGCCACAACATGAGGATTAATGGAAAAACATCTTAAGACCAGGCCAATGTTGGACTCATAAAATGCGGAAAATTGATCAAAATATTAAGGCTCATTTTTGACTTTTTTAATATTATGATAATCTCTATCAAACACACATGAAAACTTACCTCGTTATTTTGCATTTTGCACTGAGTTATGGGGTAATTTCGGTTCCATTTTATTCATGAACATACAAACAAAACTATCAAACCATTTGATAAACTTGATATTTTTTCATTTGACAAAGGTTCGCTTATTTTTATTTCGAACTTTAATTTATCAAATGCGGAATAGAAGCAAGGAGGAGTTTTGAATGAATTCCAGACTGAAATAAGTATTATTTGTTTATAATTAAAAATCAGTTAAAGCCATAAAATGGTCACGACTCCAGTTCATTTCCCATTTCACTGTTATTGGTTGTTACTAACCATTAAAGTTTCAAATAGAAAAAAATTTCTTTCAATTCGGACTCGTACGACATCGACAGCAAAGTTCGTCTATTTGATAGTGAGGATTTCCCGCTGAATTTTTAATACATTACTCTTAAATAATTGAATTTTTTTAGGGCAATGGGCCATGAGCAGACCATTCTGTAAAGCCCGGTGGGCCACACGCGGCCTGCAGATTGAGTATCTCTGGTCTAAAGTGACTTACTAAAGCAGGAACGCTAAAAATAAAAGAATGGGAGAAAAAAATTATCTTGTTTACGAAATCTACGAAAAGTGTTTCTTTGCATTAATACAATATTTAAGAAAAATGCTTAAAATTCCGATTATCAACAGTAATACATGACTGACAGAGTCGCAGAAAGAATTGGAAAGTACATTGAAAAGTACCGAGCATTTCGCGCATGCTTGCAGCCGCAGTGGATAGCGGTGCAACGAGGTCTTCCAGTGAGTCGTAAATGATGCCCTTGAGTGACCCTCATGAAAAGAAATTCCTGCTTGATAAACCTGGAGAACATCGGACTGGTCCACACACTTTTCATAACTTCTCAAAATTTGCATGTGAGTAATTACGGACCACATGATTGTAATAGGTTGGCGCACCATCATTCTGAAACCACATGCTATCATGAACGCAGCTTGAACATCTTGAAGCTATACCGGTGCCCACTTGCAGAAAAATACTACCGCGTGGGCCATTGAGACGCGCAGGTAGGAGGTATTGGTCCACAAGGCACTCTTTTGACATTTACAGAAAAGCTTATTTTCAATGCATGTAGATGTGTTGATTATCAATTCGCACACTTGACTGTTGTGTATATTGAAAACGCTTTCATGTGTGCCTCGTCCGTGAAAAGCATATTCAATGAAAAATCTGCCTGAGCTGAACACTGCTGCAAGAATCCAATGACAGAAATCAACACGCAGAGAGTGGATAATCGGTCGCTTTCAAGCCTTGGACATTCTTCCGCTGATGCATTGGATACAGATTTTCCCAGCTGACTACCCTCTGTATTACCAGCCAATCACACAGCTGCCGTTCATATTATTGTTGGTGGTCACAATTTTAAACATTTATTGTGAATGTGTGCAAAGCAGCACTGTGCGTTGATTTGTAAATAAGCACACTTAGCATCTCCTGTCATTTTTTGCGTCCTTTTCTTAACATGTCTCCACATACCTACGAAAAATATGCAAGTTTTAGTTCTCTCAATCCCCTCTCCAAGTTTCTCCTATACTTGTAAGACCACCCTGCATAGTAATTACTCTTTTTTATATATAGTGTTTATGTGTTTAAGGTATCCGACTACGTTCGGAACCGTGATTTTGCAAAAGCGTATAAATGGATAATATTTATAATGTTTAGTGTCACTTAGATTAGAAAATGAATATAAAATTGTTTTACAAATAGTATTACAATAAAAATTATTTAAGTACAATATTTTGACAAAAAATGAACATAGAATGGACCCATTTTCGAAATATTCTCCTTTTGTGAAAAATGCTTCTGTTATAATAATAGTTTGCCTGTATAGCTCAGACTTCTGAACAGAGGTCTGAGCTATAAGCAGGCAAAATATAATAATAATAGAAGCATTTTTAACAAAAGGAGAATATTTTGATAAAAGGTTATTCTAAGTTCATTTTTTGCCGAAATATTGTATTTAAATTATTTTTTTTGTCAAAATGTCCTTAAAATAATTTTATACATGTATTTTAATCTAAGTGATACTAAATATCATGAAAATTATCCATCACGACTCCGAACGCTGTCGGATACCTTAAAATTTGTTTTATCTGGTGTATAAAGAAATTGAAAGATAATACATAATGAATACATAATGAATTTTCTACATAATGAATTTTCCATATAGCAAACTTTTTTTCGGGATTTAGCGATTTCCTTATAAAGAAGTACGACTTTACTTTGAAAATGTGTCATTTTTTCATGTTATTGTCAAACATTTGTGCAATGTAAATATTTTTTATAAAAGCATTTTTAAGAAAATTCTATATACATATTATTACAAATACACTGTATATATATATATCATTTAAAGGCTTTTGCAATATATCACAGGCTCTGCACCTAGTAATTACTAACTTTAAGAATTGTAGAGTAACTGAAATTTCTTTTTGTTTGGTTTCAACATACCTGTATTATAAATTGGAAACGTTCAAAGGAAAAATAAGACTTGAAATAAATATATTTCTAAAAAGATGTTTCTCATTTCCAATGTTCCTTTGCCAATTGAATAAAAACAGGAATGAAGCAAAGATAAATAACAAATGAAAGCTTCTATTTCCATATTTTTGATTGAACTTTTATTCTGCATTTCCTTTGGAAATTCTTACAAAAAAGAATAAAAAAGCCATTTATGGTAACTTATCTGATTTACTTAAATTGTTTGCATGCGTGCTGGTCTGAATGTTTTTTAAAACATATATTTCTCATTATTATTTTTATTTTTTAATCTCTGATCTTATTAAGTAAACGATTTTTTTTCATAATTTAATTTGCTTTTAAAACGAAATGGAAGAATTATCTATCCGAAGTCACGAAATGGAAAAAAATAATTTAAGACCATTTCAGTATTTAAATACGAAAAAAAAAGAAAAAAGAAGGGAAAAAAAAGAAAAGAAAAGACTTTTTAACGCGATTAAATTAAGAATTTAAATGTTTTTATATCGTTAATTTGGATCGCAAGGATTTATTTTTATTTTAAAATTTCATTAATATTGTAATGACTATATTAAATGAGTATTTAAAATATTTATTAGATCAATGCTTTAGAAATATGCCGAAGTAATTTATAAATAAATTTTACATTCGCATTTGGGTCATTATTTTAAACGTTTTACCTTCAAGTATTTAGTCAAATAAACTAGTTGTATTAATTAATTTGTAATGATTAATGCAATGTTAAAAAAATTATAAGTATGCATTGAAATAAATTTCTCTTAAAATTAATAAGAATGCATTTGGTATCAGATCTAAGAAATTTTTCTTATTAATTATTTGTTTTGCATAAGACTGACATCAAAATGTATTTTCAATGTCAAGCCGTATGTACAAACAATGGAAATAAAGAATATTAGCCAATTAATGCTACTTTGTTAACAAATTTCTGTTGGAAAAACATCAACCAACTGTATTTCTCCTTTTTAGTTACTTCCAAGTTACTGACTGATTTGACAAATTACCATTTTTCAATTTTAAAACTTAAAGTAAAACGTAAGGCAATTTTACTAATCCATTTTCAAGGAAGAATGTAATTTCGATAGTTTCGTGGTTTAGCAACTTCCTTTAGCTACTAAAGTAGTTAGTTTTCTCTCCTTTCCTCTTAAGGAAATTCCTTCAATAAACTATCCAGATAGTGATTTTCGATATTGCTTTCGATGTTGGAGACATTGTTGCCAATAAACGGCTTAGAAATTTGTAGAGTATTTCATTTGTTATATAAATAAATTCATCCATAATGTATTGGTTTGGTGAATTTATTTTCATTAACGCCAAATAATCGAATTCATTTGCCCCTTTCATTAGTTACAAATAGATAAATTTCTTTGTGGTTCGTAAATCAGTTTATGTTTAGTTTGTATTTTTAATTAGTATTTGTCATTTGCTACAAAAAAAGCTGCTTTAGATATAAATAGTCGATATATACCATCATTAAAAGTTTTTGTATATAAATGTGGTTTTCTTTAATGTACGTTGAGTTTGGTTAGACACTAATATATACATATACTTGGAAAATCCACATAAATATGACCATTAATGTATTTTGTTACACTTAGTGCAGACAAAAGAGAGCTTTTCATATTTGAATTTTTTTGCGTAGGAGAATAGATATGTATACCGTTCAACATTGCCTATTTCATCTTTTATAAGTATTGTCATAACTTTATACTGTAGGAGCTAAGTTTTTATTATCCTGTTCGATACATTCAAAGAGTGTATTTGTTTCACTAAATTTTTGAGCCACCTACATAAAAATTCCTTTGACGAATGATTATTTTTAGTTTGTTTTTGTTTCATCGATGGACCAGCCACTCTTATTTATTTTTTTACTTTTTTATTCAACCATAGAACATATATATGCTATTTACAAGCGCAACAAATTTTAGTTAACTTTTTTATTGTGAGATTCAAGTATTAGAGTCCTATATTAATGCTCACGTCTGAGTATTAAAGAGAAATTTTCTCGTCCATCTCGTTCCACAGAAAGTTCTCATTTACCGGCACAGTGCGGAAGAATATTTGCATTTGTGCGCATTACGTTGGCGCCAACATCCCGCCCGGCCTTGCCATGTTCACATGCAAGAACTTAATAAACAAATAGAATTTTCAAAAGGTATGCGTTGTATATTATAAGTCTCATAAGCAGTGTGGTTGCATTAAACCACTTTTTTCAGAAGAAAACTTGTACCCACAATAAATTCTTCTAAGAATAAAACTTTCTTGTAAATAAAAAAAAAAATAATAATAATAAAAATTTAAAAAAGCAACGTGCGAAATGTTTATGCGTAAACTACTCATTATATTCCTTGTGAAATATTCTCTGTGCTGTGAAAAAATGTCGGCCCTATGCAATATATTTACAACGATAGAGCAAACTGAAGTATAAATCATCATTGTGTGTTTACTTTCTTTCATTAAAATAAAAAATCTAAAGTGAAACTTTTACGCTTAATATACATCCATGCTGTTGCCTATTTAATCGCTTGTGCTTTTACAACATGTTTAATCTGTAAAATGCACATTGAAAGTAGTTTTATTACTACATTTCCACATTTAACAAGTCTAAAAACAAACATGGTATTTATTTGAATATTTTGAAAAATTATTTTGTCCATTACTCTTCTTTGCACTATGCTTTTGTTACATGTTATCTAAAGAAACCAGTTTTTTTACGAAACATTTATGTGTGTGTTTATGAGTATATGTTATACAACATCGTGCAAATCCAACACAATTTTTCCAATGCTGCCATAATTCCAAAAAGGATAAATTGGGGGAACATGAAATTTTCATCACAGAGCCCGGTAATCCATCACTTAAAAGTTGATGGAAGCATAGTAACCAAAAAAAAAAAAAAAAAAAAAGGAATTATAAGAATACATTATAGAAAAAAAACAGAAAAAATCTTTATTTTCGGGATGTCGTTAGTAAAAACATTGTTTGGCTGTAAGGAAAAACAGTAACCCATGAGTGAGAGACATGACTACAGCAGTGGTGAAATACCGTTTGTTCGTTCTCAATACTCAGAACAATATAACTGTTATTATTTGCGCTGTTTTTCCAACCGATCGCCGGTAACTTTTCTTTCAGCTATACTTATCATTAGAAGGCTTCCCAAGCTCTTGTACACCTTTGCCAATTTGAAACACTTAAGCAACACTCGTCAAACGCCGCCCCTCTTCAAGCTAATCCATGACTCTACCACGAGCAAAGGTATCCTGATGATTTCTGTAACCATTATAAGCGTTAGATATCATTGTCACTTGTAGGTAATATCTAAAAGTGCGTCCTTTTTAAGCTGTCTTGGCACTGAGCACGCCCATGCCACGCATTTGTGTGCAATGACGTATCCTCTGATGCCATTCTTTCGATATACACATACGCATTATCCTTCTGCTAATCCACCGTTTTACAGTACTGGTCACAGAAAGTACATTTCAATTATTTCACGGTTGCACGTTGAAAATATAATGATAGCTTTGTTATGCGCTCTAGTACAATATTAGCCATTGAAATTGCTCGATCAGGAAGAAATGCGGATTAAAAATGATACATGTTGGACAAATATATTATACTGCAAATAACAAGTGATTAATTTTCAAGAAATTTGGGTGCATAGATCCTGAGAAGTCAGCATCCAGAACAACCACTTCTGGCAGTAATAAAAACACTTTACGTCTAAACACTGTATGAAACAGAGATTGTATGGCATGTACAGGTACAAATGCCCATGCAGCTTCAACACTATACCACAGCTCATTATCCGTAGTGACCGGCGTATGGTGATGAGCCAGTCACTCGGCATCATGGACCAGATGTTTTCTATTAATGAAAAATCTGGTGAACGTGTGCAGGTGAGGGCAACATCCGAAAATTTCCCGTAACAAGAAGGGTCTGTACAATTCCGGCAATATGCGGGCGTGTATTATCCTTCTGAAACGTAGGGTTTTGCAGGGCTCAAATAAAGGGTAGAGCCATGGGTCGTAATACACCAGGAATGTAACGTGCACTATTCAATGTACCGTCATTGCCAGCAAGAGGTACCTAGGCGTATATTCAATAGCTCCCCATAACACCATGTCAGGTGATGGGCCAGAATGATGTTGACGAATATACTCTGCCAATGTGCGTTCACCCTGATACAGCCGAACGCGGATGCTATCATCTTGATGCTTTAAATAGAACCTGGATTAATCTGAAAAAAAATGAAGTCTCGCCATTCGTGCGTCCAGGTTCGTCCTTGATCATACCATTGAAGACTATCCTGTCTAGGATGCAGTGTCAAGGGTAGCAGCAAACATCTTCTCCGAGCTGAGAGTTCATGCTGCTGCAAACATCGTCGAAATGTTCGTGTGGACTATGGGTGGCAAATCCACGACACGCGTGCCACAGGGTGGAATGCATGAGTTAAAGCATTAGCACACGAAGACTCACTCAAAATTTTTTAAAAAATTGAAAAGATAATAATAAAAAACATTTTTAAAGCTATTTTATGGAAACTTGGTTGCCTCAGACAAAAAAAAACCCCTTTCAATTTATTTTAAATCTACCTAATTAGTTAATTTCAATAGAAAATTAATATGAAGAGAATACTCTTCATTGTTGTGAGAGGTGGCATTACAAAGAAAGTGGAGTGAATTTTTAGAATTAGAAGGAGTGCGTTTTAAAATATCCAGAAGAAAGCAATTAGTGTGTTACTCAAAAATGAAGATACTATTTCTAGCTAAGGGATTTAAATTTTTTTACCAATGTTATTGGACACAACTTATATTTATGATTGCAAGGAAAATATTTTATTTTTCTTAACCTAGTTGGTAGTACATTTTCTTTTGTGAAGAAGCTTTTACATTTTTTGTCTTGATTTTGGAGAAATAAGATTAACATATTTCCCGTTAATACAAAAATTATCTACCAAAATTAATAATGCTCCCAGCTATGATGGATGTAAAAATTTGATATCCATTTTGCAGGATTCACTCAGTACTTGGTTTGATGATTTAAATGATAAAAAAAATGTTGATCGTTTTAACTATCCGTTTTTAATTTCTTTGCTAGACGTTAATCCAAATCAAAATTGTCGACCTTCACCTCCATACCACGCACAAAAGTAATTATAAGGAACTTGTTTCAACTGCAATTGATCCGATTTATACAGATATTTGGAAATTTGTACCAAAAAAAAACTTTTTCCAAATTTACAGGATTTTACCGTCAGATGTTGTTGTAAATTTGGATCAACAAATGTTAAAAAAAAACAACTACAAATTCAATAGCAACATTAAGAAAATACTGAATGTTTAACAATTAACTTATTTATATTTAGTGCTTAACTTGGTTGAATCTGTAAAAAAGTTAATAAATAATACAACCGAAGTTTCTAATCTTGTCTAATTTAATGTATTATTTTTAAATTTCCACAACTCATATATATATATATATATATATATATATATATATATATATATATATATATATATATATATATATATATATATATATATATGGGAGACAACAAGGGGTCCAAGACTTTTGTCTTTTTCACATTTATTTTAAATTTAAACAAAAATTAATTAAAATGTAGCTATTCTAACAGATAAGTTTTCATGAATTCTCGACGGGAACGCCTGCTCGCGAACCTCCGTCGTTCTTTTTCTCTCCGCTTTCTCTCTTCTCCAATGTCCAAGAGTTTTAGTTTGGATTTGCTGCGCCTGCGCGCGAAGACTGCTTGGCTTTGGCTGCCACAATCGACCAGCCTGACTGTCCGCTGTCCGCAGCGGTACTTCCCTTTTTTCCTTTTTCATCGAGACCAGAGGAGAATCTGAAACATACAAAAAAGACGGAACAGACAAGGACTATACGACAAATATACAAAGATTTAACATATCATAATTCTGCTGAACTAAACAGTTTCTCCATCATGTGAAGGCACCTCTTCGACATCCGGAAGGTTCCACAGGAAAACATTGTGTTTCACAGGCATAAGAACGTCTTTTTTAACAAGTTGATCTTTGGTTGAACGCATCGATATTTTCCTCTCTAGAGTTCTGGACGTCTGTTCAAAACGATTTCTCTTTTTCCTCCGTTTCCACTGCCAGGACTCAAAGATTTTTCGGAGCAACGCAAACCGTCGATGTTTACTCTCCATAGGTGAAGGGGTGTTGAAGTTCACGGAACTCGTTTTCATGGCACCATTTACTTTCTTACACAATACTATATCAGAACATTTTTCTCTTATAATACTCAATTTTAACTTAGTACTCTTAATTTTATTACATTTATAATCCTTAATTAGAGAACTCAAATCATTTCTAGTATTAAAGTTTTTAACATGTGACAAATCATAACTAGAGTTTTCTATCACATTTGAAAAAGAAACAGCACTAGGATAAGCATAAGCACCTAAAGAGGATTCACTTTCATTCAATAAAACATCGCTCTTTGCGTGGCCTAGTTTCTTTATTTCAGCATATACACTGGGATGTATAATAAATTCTTCGGTCAAGGTCGGTGATATTGCCGTTCGAACACTTAGACCGGGAGAGTGTTGATCAAGAGAAAAAACTATTTATGGGTTTAACTTCTACCATACGCTGTTCGCCAAATCATGAACTTAATGTTATGATCTCTTCGGAAGGCTGGTTCACTCTAATTAGTGAGGAATTTAGAACTGGGATCTGGCAACCTGAATCGATCAAGGCTGTTACGGGCTGATTTTTCACAAAAATGCTTACATATTGAAGATTTGCGAATTCATTGTTATTTTGTTTTTCGCTCTCGACTTTCAAAGTATTCACGTTTATTCTATTATGAATGTGGGATTCTTTAGGCTTAAAACGCTCCTCGCAATCTCTTGCGTAATGAGATGAATCACCGCATATATAAAGCAATTTTTATTTTCTCTTTCATGATATTGGGGATAGTTATCTTTAATCTCTGGTTTAAAGTTTCGTGATCTATTTTTAAAGGGGTCTTGGGTATATCCATAAGTAATAGGAGTTTCTTTATGTGATCCGTTTCTAGATGAAATATAAATATCGCACTCTTTAGCTAAATCAATAGGCCTGAACCAATCTTCTGCTTCTCGAATGCCAATATGAGTTGCAGTTTCCTTATTTAAAGTTTCAAACAATTTATCAGAAATTATAAGATCACATAGAGATTCAAAGGAATTAACTTTTCTTAACGAACAATAATATTGGAAGTTTGCCGTCAATCTTGCAGCAAATTGGATGTATGTCTCGCCTGATGATTTTACAGCATTTTTAAATGAGTTTAAACACTCGCGAGGGGTTAATTGGAATTCTCTGAGTACTATAGATTTTAGTTTTTCATAGTCATTTAATTCCTCTTCTTTAATATACAGTAAGACGTTATGAGCTCTTTCGCCCAGAAGATTTATTAAAATTTCGGATTTATATTCGTCATTTATTTTTTTTTGGTTAAAAATGCGCGTTCTAATGATTGAAAGAACAGATTAAAGTTTTCAGATCTGGTGGGAACAGGAAGAGATAAAGTTCTGATACTGTTTATCATATTTTCTATGTTAGTTTCGAACTGTTTCTCTTCGACTTTAGCTGCAGGATTTAAACTTAATGCTTCATTTTTAGCCGTTTGAAGTTCGACTTCTTTTTCTAACTTTGCTAACTGTAGTTTCGCGAGCTCAATTTTCTGTTTTTCTAAAGTTACCTCTCTTTCGTTTTGCGATACTCTCTCATCTATACAGTTTTGAATTAAAGTTTTAACGAAATCTGGATCACTTTCAAATGTACTACTGTTCTCAATTTTAGTCTTTAGTTTAGCTATGGTGTCCGTACTCTCCACAGTACCGTCTAGATCCTCAACAACTCTTATGAGATCCTCTTTAGGAGCGTTTTTATACATTTTTAGAAAAATATGGAAAGATCCTACCTTTTTTCTAGCTCCCTTGTTGCTCGCACGTACGATGTATCCAATAATTGAAGAAAAACGTTGATTTCACAGATCTCACCTCTTCGCAGGTGTTAAGTCAGTGGTTCCAACCTCTACACAGGCGGAATTTTCGTCGATGGGTTCCAATGAAGAATTCAATTGAAGAAAAACGTTGATTAAAAGTTCTGGCCTCTACACAGGCGGATTATTCACACTAAGTTAGTTCCAACCTCTACACAGGCGGAATATTTGTCGATGGTTCCAACCTCTACACAGGCGGAATTTTCACGCTGGATTCAAATGAAGAATGCAACCTCTACACAGGTTGAACGAAGTTTCCGAAAATGGCGGCGCGTCTCCTCCACGGACGGCTTTTTTTTCACTGTCCAAACTTTGATCAAAATCGAAATTTTTTTCGATCCTGGCCTCTACACAGGCGGGTATTCGAAAAATTCAACCTCTACACAGGTTGAACGAAGTTTCCAAAAAATGGCGGAGCGTCTCCTTCACGGACGCTTTTGTTCATTGTCCAGACTTTGGTTCAAAATCGAAATTTTTCGATCCCGGCCGAGCCCCCATAATTTGTGGGAGACAACAAGGGGGTCCAAGACTTTTGTCTTTTTCACATTTATTTTAAATTTAAACAAAAATTAATTAAAATGTAGCTATTCTAACAGATAAGTTTTCATGAATTCTCGACGGGAACGCCTGCTTGCGAACCTCCGTCGTTCTTTTTCTCTCCGCTTTCTCTCTTCTCCAATGTCCAAGAGTTTTAGTTTGGATTTGCTGCGCCTGCGCGCGAAGACTGCTTGGCTTTGGCTGCCACAGACTTGCATAAGAAAATTTGCTATTTTAGTAAAAATCTCACAGTAAGTCTATAAGTAACATTCTACCACCTTTTCATATTTCTTTTACTTGTTGGAGAAGTTGGAAATGTCACACATAGTTTTTTTAATCAAATAGTGGCCCTCTTGCCAACAAGGTCGGCCACTTTTGGTGTGGTCACTTGTTGTCTTGCAAATGGCCACAATTCTTGACTCATGACTCGTGACGCGGCTGCATGACCGTTAGGGCCATGCAGGTAACATGCCTATCTTTTCGGCTGCTAGCCATAGGGGCCGTTGAGATCCAGCACGGTGCTCCGTATTATTGTCCTGAGACCATCGAATCATTGGATCTCGACCGACGCGATCAGAAATACTGAGAAACGTGCTTATGCACATTTCTGCATTTACACGAGGCATCACAACAACTTTTTACCAAGCAAAAACGTTCAAATGCAATTCGTGTATGAGAAACCGGCCCAACCATTTCCTCATTTAAGCGCATTGTAGGTGTCGCTACCGGAGGCCTGCTTTGTCTGAATGTGGCGAAACGCGAATCCCTTGCATATCACAGCACCTTGTTCCAGTCATTTAAATTTCACGTCCGCAGCATGTTTCCTTCTTGGTGCAGCCATTTTAATGGCCAGCTGTGCATATGTGTGTGTGCATAGTGCTTTACTCCAAAACGCCTTGAAGTTGCTCAAAAAGTTACCCTGGAGATATTTGATTCTTGGCATGTTGACTACAAATATGAAATTACTTAGGAATCTTTTGACGTTATATTATGCACATTTATTCATAAAAAAAAACTTATTCATGCGCAAGCAAGACCACAAAGCTTGCGAGAGACAAAAACATTATCCCTTCATTCTAAAGTATTTAACTTTATATTTAGTTTCCCTGAAAATGCTGATAGCCTTCTTTCCCATGATTGTACTGTTCTAACACGCTGATCAGTCAGATGGAATAGCTGATAAAATTTTGAATCATTCCATTACGAAACTTGATGGTGCTGTATTTTTCCCGAACTAAATATTCAGTTAAAAGGATATTTTTTGATAGAAGGGTAATTAAAAATTTGTTGATGTCTTGAATAGTTCAGAAATATTAAAAATTAAAGAAATCCTCTCTCAAGAAAATAAAGAGAATCATCACAGACACACCGATTGTTAGGGTTCATGTACGCCACTAGATGGCGCTATTTAAATTATAAGGTGTGTACTATTGTTTACGCGGGAGAAGAAAAAAAGAACGATTGGAAGGAGGCTGAACACCGGCCATTCGCTCTATGTTAGCGATACTTTTTTATATATAGTGTTTTATGATAATGTAAAAAACAAGACATTGAAAGAGGCTGTGCGGGCCATTCGCTCAATGTTATCGATATTGTTTTATAAATATTGTTAAAATAAAACCATTTGAAAGACATCAACATAAAAAGCGAGGCACCAGGACGAGATACAAAGAGATAAGTCGTTTTGAATAAAATTTTTGATATTTGAAACTGTTATTAGGACTTATAGTGCATAGAACTAATTTGAATGAAAGAACTGAATTATTTTTGATTTCATGATTTTACTGCATATTTTTTATTATTGATTTGGATATTTTGGTGAATACATTTTTATATGAGTGAAACAGAGAAAGCTCAAATGGCTGAAATTCGAGCAGCCAGAGGTCGCGTAAAGGCATCTTTGACCAGGCTAGAAAATACTTTTGAAGAGATAAATACTCGAAATGAAATTTCTATTCGGTTATCCAGATTGGATGACTTATTCAAAGAATTCGAACGATTAGATTCGAATTTGAGTTTAGAGGCATCTGAACTCCAAGAGTTCGAAGAGAGATACTTTTATTTGAATGCAAAATTTAATGATAAATTAGATGAATTAAATGTTCAGAATCAAGGTAGAACACAAAATTCAGTAGCGAGTTCAATTACTTCGAACTCAAATGTTGGTAATTTTAGGTTACCAAAACTGAGTATACCACAGTTTAATCGTCATTTTAAGGATTGGATAAATTTTAAAGATTTATTTGTTTCTACTGTGCATTCACAAGTGTCAATATCGAAAGTTAAAAAATTCCTCTATTTGAAAGGTCTACTTCCTAATGAGCCAGCTTCGTTAATTAAGCGTATGCCTATATCTAATGATTCGTATGAAGAAGCTTGGCAAAAATTGTTAGATAGGTATGACAACAAAAAACAAATTGTTCAGTCATTAATTAAAACGTTTTGGATCAAAAATCTATTTCCGAAGCTAATTGTTTTAATTTGCGTAAATTATTGGACACGAGTGATGAATGCCTAAGAGGGCTTAATGCTTTAGGTGAGCAAGCTTCTAGTAAAGACTGCTGGTTAATTTATTTATTATTACAAAAAATTGATCCAGAAAGTAGACGTTTATGGGCTATTATATAAATCATCTGAAGAAGAATTTCCAAACATGAAAGCTTTCCTTGATTTCCTAAACGTGAGGTGTTCTTTAGAATTGATGTTACATAATGAATCTGAATGTAAAATTCCGATAAGAAGTAATTATGAAAATTCTAATACAGAAAATGATAAGATATTAAAATGTTTGAAATGTAAAGGATTAAGTTACCCCTTTTATTAGGATTTTTAAGGTTTACACCCTTTATTTAAGTGTATTCAATTTAAGAGCATGGATGTTAATTGTAGAAAAAAATTTGTAAAACGTTTTTCATTGTGCTTTTTATGTTTAACTAATCATAAATATAAATCTTGCCCAAATAACCATTTAAAATGTTCTCTATGCTCTTCAAAGTTCCACAACACTCTTTTACATGAAAAAAGGCCTAACGGAAACGCGTTGTGTACAAATTCGTTACAGGGTAATGAAACTTCACAGGGGGAGGGAGCTAACGCAGGGACTCGCAACGAAGCGAGTGAGTTCAAAGGTCAAGCGGGAGAATCGCAGATTTATTCTGGGGCTTCGGTGAACAGTGAATTAAATCTTTCTTTTCTGCCCACAGAAAATGTAAAGATATTTTATAATAATAATTCTAATGAATCAATTATCTGCCGAGCATTATTAGATTCTGGGTCTGAATGTTGTTTTATCTCAGAAAGAGTTGTAAATATTTTAGGATTAAAAAGAAAAAAGCAGTAAAATTTCTCTTTGCGGGATCGCGGGGGTTACTGCAGGTCAAACTAAAGGCTGCGTTGATTTGGTTATCGGATCACAGTCTTCGAATGAGTGTTTGGAAGTGAACGCTTTCATTTTAAATAAAGTCACTTCACAAATTCCTTCGGAGTTTTTGGATGTGAAGGATTTGGATTACTTGAAATCGATTCCTCTTTCAGATGAGGAATTTATGAGTCCTAAAGAATGTGATATAATTTTAGTATCTGATTGCTTTTTTTTTTATATTCTTCGCAGTGGAAAAATTGTTGGTCCTCTAAAAATGAACCCATTGCACAAAGAACTATGTTTGGATGGGCTGTTGCAGGAAAACTTAATGTTAAAAATAAGGAACCACATGAATTATATTCTCATTTTTTAAGTACTGAAAACGAATTAAATACCAATTCGCTTCTTCAGAGATTTTGGGAAACGGAGGAATTATCCGTTAAAAAACAATTTCTATCCGATGAGGAACAATTTTGTGAAAACCATTTTAAATCAAATTTTAAATATAATGATGAGGATAGATTTGTAGTAAAATTACAGATATACAGAGACTCCTCACGGTTGAGTAATACTAAGGGAGTAGCATTTTCTCGGTTGCTTGCAATGGAGAGAAGATTTCAAGTAGATAAGGACTTTGAAAGGCAGTATAAAAATTTTATGATAGAATACGAATCATTGGGGCATATGATACCCGTGGAAAACAATGTGGAATCTATGGACTCAAAAATTTATTTTCTTCCTCATCATGCTGTTATGAAAGGTGACAGTGTTTCAACGAAGTTACGTGTTGTATTTGATGGCACTTGTAAACCTTCAAATGGAAATTCTCTTAATTCAATTTTGGGAATAGGTAAAATGTTACAGCCTGACCTCTTCACGATTTTAGTGAAATTTAGATTGAATGAAATTGCTTTTTCCGCTGACATCCAACAGATTTATAGACAAATACTAGTTGATCAAGAAGATCAAAATTTTCAGTGCATTGCGTGGAGAGAATCAAAGGACTCTCCCATACGGGAATATAAACTGTGTACGGTACAGCATCAGCACTGTATTTAGCTACTCGCTGCTTGTTTCAAACGGGGTTAGATCTAGAAAGAGATGATCCTGCTGTTTCATCCCTTATAAAGGAATCTTTCTACATCGATGACTTAATGGCAGGAGCCCCTTCGAGTGAGGAAGCAATCTCCTTGATAAAAACACTTTCTAGCATACTAGAAGCAAGAGGATTTCATTTAAGGAAGTGGTGGTCCAATTCATCAGAAGCACTTTCCCGTATTTCCTCAAACTGGGTAGGAGATAGTTCCAATTTGGAAATCCATCCTGATGAATGCTCCAAGGCCCTAGGACTTACCTGGAATTCAATGAAGGATATATTCATTTTCAATTTAAAAGTAAATTTTCCGGACAATATCACTAAGCGTTCTTTCCTGTCCCAATCGGCAAGATTGTTTGATCCTCTCGGTTTCCTGACTCCCTGTACCGTGTCTATTAAGATTTTTTATCAACAGTTATGGCTGTTGAAATTAGATTGGGACAGTCCTCTTCCAGAAGCGCTTGCAACGAAATGGAAAACATTCCAGAAGGAGTTTGAACAAGTTTGTTCAATCCACATTCCCAGGTGGATCCACACTGCTACCGAACAAATAACTTTGCATGGTTTTTGTGATGCGTCTGAGTTGGCCTATGCATCGGTCATCTATACTGTGCAGCCACAAGCCGATGGTAATACCAAGGTGACTCTTTTGGTGGCTAAATCAAGGGTGGCACCTCTAAAGTCTGTATCAATTCCAAGATTGGAGCTCAACGGTGCACTGTTACTTGCACGCCTTTATGCAACCTGCAAGAACATCTTGAAGGAGCGGAGGCAGTATGTTAGGGTTCAGGTACCCCACTAGATGGCGCTATTTAAATTATAAGGTGTGTACTATTGTTTACGCGGGAGAAGAAAAAAAGAACGATTGGAAGGAGGCTGAATACCGGCCATTCGCTCTATGTTAGCGATACTTTTTTATATATAGTGTTTTATGATAATGTAAAAAACAAGAAATTGAAAGAGGCTGTGCGGGCCATTCGCTCAATGTTATCGATATTGTTTTATAAATATTGTTAAAATAAAACCATTTGAAAGACATCAACACCGATATATATATTCATGTATTTCAGTAAATTTGTACACTTTATATACATAATTGATTACATTGTTTTAAGTTGTTAAAACAAACAGGAATAAAGACGAAATAAGAAACACAGTAGAACGTCGTTTATCCGAATCAATTGGGATTGGACACCGTTCGGATGCGGGATTGTTAGGATAACCGAAAACTAAATGCGATCCATGCATTAAATGAAACCGGACAATATTCGATTATTGAAAATTATCACATGCGGGAAACGTGCTTGAAGAAAAAGCAAAATAGGTGCAAAATGTCGGAATTTTACCTTTATTACGGAAAATAATCACTTATTTTTCGCTGTACCGTTGTACATCTTCGTGTTTCCTGCAAGGTCTGTAATTCTCTTGAGCAGCAATAGTTGAGTAATACAGCACTCTGATTGCTGTTCGTACCACTTCATAGCTGTCTTTAACGCAGGAAACACGTCAACATTTGATGGACTCTTTTTTTATGTCAGAAATTGTTGACTTTCCAACATTAATATTGTGCTGGAGGTGCTTCACTTTCTCCCTTTGCGAGACGGTGCAATATTTCAAGTTTTGTCTCTACGTTCAAGACGTTGCGCTTTCGTTTTTAATTTAAAGCCATAGCATTTCACAGCTCAACAAACGAGCCCGTATACACTCCCTCACTAAGAAACAAACTGACCTAATATTCTGCGCAGATGTTTACCAAATCACACAACTGAACATCCCCAAATATCCCTGACCTTGGATTTTCCATTCACTTTTGGCCTCACGCAAAACAACTGTTGAGCCTTGCACTGTTCGAAAACGTATTCATGCACAGTATATGTAATTTTCAACCCCTTCCCCGTCCAAAAAAAAACTGCTTCGGATAATAAACGTTAGTATGAACGACGTTCTGCTGTTTTCAAAATGGTTTCGCTAATTTTTCTACTTATTTAGTGAATACTGGAATGCAGACTAACAAAGGCAATTTTCCTTAGATGAGACTTTTGAAGCATTACGTAATGTAAAAAGTTTTTTAATAAAAAATTGAAGCAAATTTTGGGTGATTTTTGCATATTATATTTATTCTGATTTTAACTCTGATTACTTATTTTGTGTATTGGCCAGATGAAAAGATCTTAGTATGTATGAGTAAAATCAATAATTATACGATCAATAATAATTATACGATCACTGACATCATCGATCTCGTTTTATGCAAAGTGCAGGAAGGACCATGATTTAATCTTACGTGCTATAGTATTTGGTAATAGAATAATGTTAAATCACATTGTTGAACTATTAATGACCTCTCGCATCTTAGGCTTGTAATTACAGCGGTGTTATATAACGCCGTGATTATTCAAGGCAATGAAACAGAAGGTTGTATTGAACCAATTTGATCTATAGATTCTATACAATGCCCTACTTATTAAATTGTTTCCAGGTGCTTTGACTTGAAACTGAGAGTCCATATATTTAAAATGTTGTTGGGATTAATTGCTAGAATCAACCTTTATCAAATTCTATTGCCCTTTTTTTAAAATTCGAAGCATTAAAATTGCAGTTAATGTTCATATTTGAATTTGGATTTCATCAATTCAAATGCAATTTTAATTTTTTAGAGTTATTTTATGTCTGTACAATCGGTAATTGCTTTCCTCTTATGAATATTATAATAAAAGTATCTGAAGATGAGAGAAATAGAGAAATGCTTTGATGAACATTTCGTGAATGAAGCTGAACGTTGTTATTTTTACTTTCATAGTAATCACAAGAAATGTTTAATTTTTAAATAGAGTAAGCTTTCTCAGAGCAGAATAGACTAAAGCCCTATACTCTAAATTGTAAGTATATAAAAAACGTCTAAACGATCTTCCTAGAAAACAATAACAACATTCATTTAACATTTGGTCCCTTTAAAATTAAATACAACATTTAAAACATGTAAGTTAGACATAAACAGAACATAAACACTTCCTTGGGGAACTTCCTCCATTGAGCAAAAGCTTGATGCAGATTGAAGAAAGTTGAACATTTGTGAAAATACGTCTATTTTATATAAAGTTAGCTTATTTCCTGATATCGTAAAAAATATATATATTTAGGCATAAACCTATGTTCAAGATTAAATGTATTAAGTTATGTGAATTTAGAACAGTGATATATTTGAATTAATTTATAAGTTAGTTTGTATTTTTTCATTACTTTACGCCCTTTCTGGACAAAATTATTATGAGGACCTCCTGTATTTTTTTTAAACTTTAATTGGATAAAAATCTTAAGATTGACATTTTTGTTATTCTTTTTTGAACTGATGATGAGTGAATCTTATTGAACATCAATATTACAGATTTTTTAATTTCTGTTTGTGATATTGCTAAGAGATTACAAATCTATGCTTCTACCAATATATCTTTACAGCTCAGGTGCCTTCCTCTGGGAAGTAAACTAGGGTTCGAAATTACATTATGACAATTGATATCCACCTATACGGTTCCACACTAAAAAAGTAGTACCAGCTCTTGGACAATATACTAGGTCCGAATGGCAATTACCAATCTACAGCTCCATTAGAAAGGGAAAACACCCGAATATTTTCAGCCATTTTACAAGACTTTGGTATTGAACAAAAAATATTTTCTAACATTTAATACTTTATATTTTTTATTTGACACATAATCCATTTTTTCAAATTTAAAAAGTGAATATTTTGTACTAAGCATATACTATTATTATACAAAATTTTAATCATTGAAAATATTCGAAAGCAATTATTATAGCTGCAATTAAAAATTCTGCAGTTTCTATTAGCCCTTGTTTTCTGAATAGAATTTAGTTAAAAAATTTATTACACACTTATATATTACACACAAACATATATTTTTAAATGCTTACATAGTAGTGGTAGAACCCCCCTCAGTATAGAGGGCGCTGCTTGTAAAAACATGCTTTGTTGACACCAGAGATCTTGTGTACGTGACCGAGTGCAGACGCACTCCATATTCCATTAAACTTATTATTTAATCTTACACTTGTCTTCGATGATTTATTGAATTTAATTGAGTCTAATGACTGTGATGATATGAGCGTTGATTGATATAAAAGCATTCTACCACTGATTAACTGAACCACTGATGATCGTATCAAGTAGTATTTACGTAGTAGTATGAGTAGTATTCATGTACTTTTGACTCCACTATACGCAAAGTGCAAGATGCAGGAGCAGGAACCTCTTAATCCAAAATTAAACACAACTCCAATATGAGAAGAATGAACCCGGCAAATATCTAAAAATCATTTTTTATAAATCAAAACTCGAGCACGCAACTTATCTGAAACATCATTGTATGACAAGCTTATCCCTGCTACCACTCAGCTATTATATCAACCCGCCATAACATTTATCTTGCAGTTTCATAACTCTCATATTCTCGTAATTTGGAAGTGCAACGGGGTAATGACCAATCTATCAATCAACTGCGTCTGTTCAAAGTCACAGGCGAAGTGCAACCGCATTATATTTCAGAGGAAAGGAATTATGCACGTTGTGATGAGAAACTCGGCTATTTTATTTACTTCTTAAAATCTCTAGTTATATTTTAATACTCACTAAACCAAATTAGTTTACCATACTAAAAGCCGGAAGAACGAGATCAATGTTGAGGAAGATATTTCTTAATTTGAAAGCTCAAGTAAATAGTAAGATACACCAAATAAAATGCAGGGAAAACAACTTTTGCAATTAAAAGTTTCTAGCATTTTGGCAAAACAACAGCTTTTCAATTCCCTCGATGATCATAAAGTTAATTTGATGTATTCTCGGCCCATTTAACTGTCTCTCTTACACAGCGGGAATTTCTTTTCGACAGAAGCGAATATAGGGTAAAGCTGTTTGGTAAAATCGTAACTCTTTATCATGTTCAAGCAACATCCATATTATACTTTGTAGCAGTTACAAGTAGTTGAGTCATTTTTAACGCACAAGGTTTTTTCCTTGTGTAATGGGAAATGCCAAATGTGAAATATGATGTATTACTCTAAAAATAAAACCAGATGCTTTAAAGCGCAAATGTGGAATGGAATGCATAAAGTATGGTATGGAAATACGTTTTTCTGATGTACATATTTCTCTCTTTTGGGATAAATAATAAAGGGTGTTTTTTTAGAGGCATAGAACTTTAAATTGCAATAAAACAACGATGTATTATTCGATTGACATGAATTTCTTTTATTCGAAAGATAATCTTGTGGCATTACATTTTAAATATGATCAAGCAAGGCGTAGATTCGTCGAATGGGCCCAAAACGAGATTGCCGTTGTTCCCGATTTTCATAAGCGAATTTTATTTAGCGATGGAGCGCACTTCTGGTTGAATGGCTACGTCAACAAACAAAACTGCCACATTTGGAGTGAAGCTAATCCACAAGTGTATGTCGAAACACCGTTACATCCAGAAAAACTGACTGTTTGGTGCGCTTTATGGGCTGGTGGAATCCTTCTTCAAAAACGATGAAGGCCACAACGTTACGGTCAATGGTGATCGGTATAGAGCCATGATTACTAACTTTTTCATTCCTGAATTGAATAATCATGATGTCCAGGAGCTGTGGTTCCAACAAGACGGCGCAACATGTCACACAGCTCGTGCCACAATCGATTTATTAAAAGACACGTTTGGTGACCGCCTAATTTCACGTTTTGGACCTGTGAATTGGCCTCCAAGATCTTGTGATTTAACACCGCTAGACTATTTTTTGTGGGGCTACGTAAAGTCATTCGTCTATGCGGATAAGCCACAAACGCTTGACCATTTGGAATACAACATTCGCCGTATTATTGCCGATACACGGCCACAAATGTTGGAAAAAGTCATCGAAAATTGGACGTCCAGATTGGAGTCAGCCGTGGCAGTCCTATGCCAGAAATCATAATTAAAATGTAATGCCACAAGATTATCTTTCGAATAAAAAATTAATGTCAATCGAATAATACATTGTTGTTTTATTGCAATTTAAAGTTCTATACCTCTAAAAAAACATCCTTTAGTTTGAATTGATCTACATTTTTGCATTTCATTTTCGCACTGCATTGAAAATATGTATTTATTTATTTTTTTGTAAAAAAAATTAACTTTTTATATGCAATTATATTATAAAAAGCAAAAGTAATTCTTTCATAAGAAAAAGTTTAAAAAATTTATTGTCTGGGTGCTAATTTGCCTTTAAAGTTGTTATTATTTGAATTTAATTACACACACAACAGACATATATTTAATACAAAAAAAGTCAATATATCCTCAGAAGTTGAATTTAATGAAAATTTAACTAAAAGTTTTTAGATATCATAATAAAAATTTTTTAATTTAGTAAGCCCGTCATTTATTTAATTCCTACTATTAGCTCACTCTCTCTCCCTCTACATATATATTTATTTATTTATATAAATATCTTGTTCAAACTTTCAATCGTTAATAAAATACTTTCTATTAATCCAATTAAGTTTTAAAAAAAGTTGTTAAACTTGCAGTGGATGACACTTGATGTTAATACTGTTTTTTAAATGTTAATTCATTAATTAAATTAATTACCGGTTTTTCAGCCAAACCAGGTGTGTATTGTTACAACAACGCAGATAAATCATGCCTTTATTTCAATTCTTACTATTTGTTCACTCTCTCTCTCTCTCTCTCGATATATATATATATATATGGGGGAATTTCCACATGAACATTCTATAGAGGGCGCTGTCAAGGCAGCCACTAGGAGTTAACGAAGGGGATGAAATTCAGCGAGCGGACGCTAGACGCGGAGGTCAATGATCCGAGGCTGAAGGGAGAGTGACGAGAACGGTGGCCGAGTAGGGACCCACCAATCCGTTGTTCACGAGAGAGATGCGTAGGTCACTCTCAACACTCCTGTACCTCAGTATTATTGGGAAGATTAGAATTCAGCGAGCGGACTCTAGACGCGCAGGTCGATGATCCGGGGCTGAAGAAAGAGTGACAAGAACGGTGGCCGAGTCGGGCTTAGTCGAATTGTAAATACTGCATTATATGTGTTAAACGTCTGTCGTAGTGAGTAGAACTGTGTATTTTGTCCAGCATTAAACGTTAGATTAGAAAGAAACGAGAGTGTGATCATTGAATACCCCTAGAACTGTACCATAATCCCACAAAATATGGGGGCACGGCCACGATATGAACTGTGAGGACTGTTAATATTGCAGCAAACGCGATATGAACTGTAAGGACTGTTAATATTGCAACGAACGCGATATGAACTGTGAGGACTGTTAATATTTCAACAAACGCGATATGAAATGTGAGGACTGTTAATATTGCAACGAACGCGATACGAACTGTGAGGACTGTTAATATTTCAACAAACGCGATATGGACTGTGTGAATACTGCAACTAACGCGATCTGGACTGTGAACATTTGTGTGTGCATTTCATTGGATACCTATTTGCCTGTGCATGTAGAAGGGAGTTCCACGAAAGAAAAAAAAAGGTAAGATGCCTTTTAATATCCTTCTATTTTAATAAGTTTAATTGTATATAATATGTCGTACCACAAAAATACAAGTAAGGAGGACTTAATAAATGTTTTCAAGGAATTTTTTTTTTTTTTTTGGAGAACAAGCTACGTCTAAAGAAACAATAATTCAATTGAAAACCAAATTGGAAAAATCCGCAGCTTTTAAAGACGATCCCGATTTTGTGATAAATCTGCTAAATTTGTCCGTCGAGGACAGGCAGGCGAAAGCCGAACGGCAGCTGCAAGAGACCAACTCACAACGAGAGTTCGAAAAAATTAAACTACAGCAAATTGAACGAGAAATTGAACTTCAGAAAACTTTGGCAGAAAAGCAAGCAACACAACAAAGTTCAAAAGGAGATACAAATAATTTAGAAAATTTAATTAAGAGTGTAAAAAGCTGACTATACAAATCCCAATGAAAACTGGAAATTTTGGTCTTTTTTTCCAATCCCTAGAACGGTCATTTAGAGTCAAAAATGTCCCCGAAAACTTGAAAGCAGAAATCCTTATTAATATTCTTGGTGAGAGAGCACACAATGTTTTACTGTACATAAAAGATGACGAAATAAAAGAGAACGATTTAGTTAAATCATTAATTTTAAGAGAGTTCCAGCCCACTGCGCAGGAGTGTTTACTTAATTTTAGAAAAGCCGAAAGGCAAGCAGATGAAACCCATTTGCAATACGCCACACGTTTAAGTGCGATGTTTAAATACTACTTAAAAATTAGGAACGTTGTTGATTTTAAGGTATCCGACTACCCTAAAATCATGATTTTTTCAAAAATTGACAAATTTTGTTTATGATTTTATTTTATAGGCCATCATATAAGCTTAATAAAAATACCAAGTTTTTTATTTTCCATTCACTAGAACAAAAATTACAAGTGTTTTAGTAAAAGCAGATGCCTTAACTTTATACAAGACAAACTTTAAGGAAACAGGGACATCATATACTTTCAAATAATCGATTTTTCAATTTTATTTCTAAAAATAGTGCTTATTTTTCTGAATCTAAAAATGTATAATACTTATATGTTTGTTAATAAAATAGCCCTAAAATATGAAAAATAAAAATGTAAATAAATGACCACGCCCCTTTTGACACGCCCCTTTGAACTTTAAATATGTAGTTTCCCCTGTGTTTTATCTATATTAACTTTTGATTGTTTTTTTCGTTTGAATGTTAACCCCGCTACTTTTTAGCCACGCTTGTGCGTGAGCTATTGTTCCAAGCTGTGTGACAAAATTTCTTACTTTAAATTTCGGTTTATGGCAATGTTTTGAACCGAGTTCGTCTATTCCGAAGTTTCTTGTGGCATACAACTACTTAATTTTACATTAATTTTCGTAAGAAATGTTTATTTTTACTTATAATTATTAATATTCATAAGATTTTAAAAGTATCTTAACTTTTTTTAAACGAGTAATTATGCCAAGAATAAAAAAATTTGGCAGAAGGAAGTATAGTAGCAATCAACATAAAATGTCTAAATCGACTGAAGAATTGCTTTTGAATTCCGTGGAAAGTGCTTCTAGGAGAAAAATTAAAATACCGGATTTACTAAAAGAACAAGATTCTCAAAATGTAAACATAATCGTTGAACTGGATTTATTATCTTCCCTTATGAAAAATCTCTTATGTTGTAAATATTGCTGTTCTTCAGAGAAAATTGAGCTGAGAGAAGATTTAAAAAGTCGTAGAGGTTTAGCTGTGAGTTTGGAAATAATTTGTCACAACTGTGAAGAATCGACGAGTACAATGTCATCAAAAATATCAAATAAATGTTATGATGTTAACCTAAGATTGACATATGGAATGAGAGCTATTGGAAAAGGTGGAGCTGCTGCTCGAATATTCTGTGGGCTCATGAATTTGCCTCCACCACCTGCAAAGTTTGAACGCCATAATTCTTTGTTTTTAAATGTTTTAAAAACAATTAGTGAAGACTCGATGAATGCAGCTGTTCACGAAGCAGTCATAGCGAATGATAATAATTCAAATATAGCTGTGGCTGTGGATGGCACATGGCATAAAAGAGGCTATTCTTCATTGAACGGAGTTGTATGTGCTACGTCTGTTGAGAACGGAAAGGTTATCGACTTTGAAGCTCTCACAAAATATTGTTCTTCATGTAAGGGTAAAAAAAAAACCATGTGAAAATTGTGCTAAAAATTACGAAGGATTCAGTGGGGGAATGGAATGTCGGGGGGTATAAGTATATTTCAGCGATTTGAAACATCGCGAAAAGCATGTTATACGCAGTATCTTGGTGATGGGGACTCAAAAGGATTTCTTACTATAAAAGAAGCAAAAGTATATGGCGACACAGAAGTTAAAAAATTAGAATGTGTTGGCCATGTGCAAAAGCGTATGGGCACAAGGCTGAGAAACATTCTAAAAATGAGCAAAGGCATTAAGCTATCAGATGGGAAAAATATTTCGGGACGTGGACGGCTAACGCTTAAAGAAGTGGACTCAATCCAACATTATTATGGGCTAGCAATCCGTAAAAATTTGTCATCTGTGGAGGACATGAAAAGAGCCATATGGGCTATTTATTTTCATAAACTAAGTACTGAGGATAATCCTCAACACGCTTTGTGTCCTCTTGGTGAGGATAGCTGGTGCGGTTATAACCGTAGCATTGTTACGGGGGAATTTTATATCCACAAGCATTCTTTACCCGAGTCAATTTTATTGAAAGTGAAAAAGTGTTTCGGGATCTCACAGAGAAGGACTTATTGAAAAAGTGCCTTCATGGAAGAACACAAAATCCCAATGAAAGTTTTAACAAATGTATTTGGGAGCGAATTCCTAAAACAGTTTTTGTTGGCATTGAAACTTTGAAATTTGGAGTTATGGATGCTGTAATTTGTTTTAATGATGGATATGTAAGTAGGATAAAAGTCTTTGAAGCTCTGGGCATTAAATCAGGATACAACACGGAACGTGCCTTACTTATAATTGATAACAAACGAATTTTTGAGGCTGAACGTATAGTAAATAAAGTGTCATTGGAAGCCAGAAATAAAAGAAGGTCTTTAAAAAGGAAAATGGATAAACAGAATTTAGATGAAGAAAATGAATACCAATCAGGGAAATATTAATCAAATCTATAATGTAAGGAGAAATTTTTTTTTGTTAAGTTTTATTATATTTTTTCTCGAATGTTTAATATTTTTAAATTTAGGTACACTTTAAAAAACTATTGTAGCATATTGTTTGAAACCTTTTATATATCTAAACAGGATACATGTGCATACAGTGAACAAAATATCTTTTAGTATGTGTCTAATTTTTTGAAAATTAGATTTTATATGTAAAAAAACAAAATTAAGATTTTCATAATTTTAAGGTTTTATGATTATTTTTAAGAAATTATGCAATTATATAAATATAATTAGTTAAAAACAGATTCATTATGTTTAATATGTTACTTTATATATATTTGTAAATTTTTTTTTTGTATATTCAAAGAATATTTTTGTAAGAAATGGTACCTATACATGAAAATATGTATTACAAGATCTCGAAAATTATGTTCATGTTAACTAAAACAAAGGGAAAAAAAAAAACATATGAATTTAAAATTACTTTTGTAACTCTAGAAAATGGTTAAGGATTATTATTAGTCATATAAAAATAGGCAAGGAAATACTAATTAAGTGTATAATATGTGAAAATATTGTTTTTTTTAGTTTTTTCACTTTTTCTCAAAAGCATATTTTTTTGCATTTAGGTACATTTTTAAAAAAAAACTATTGCACTGTATGATTCCTGATTTTTATACTTCTATACAAGATGCCTATGCATATAGTGAACGTAATTTTTTTCCTATTAAAATAGTGCCTAATTTTTTAAAAATTGTTTTATGCATAAAAAAAGCAGAAAAATAAAAACATTTCAAATTTCAAAGTTTTATAATTTTTTAAAGAAACTATACTAAAATTTTACTAAAAAAGGGTTTCACTGTATTTTATGTATTGTTTTATATATGTGTAAAAAATATTTTGCATAAAAAAGGATACTTTTTAAAAAATGGTACCTAAACATAAGTATATATTACGAGTTCTCAAAAATTATGTATTACTTTAATTAAGTAGTAAAAAAAAAAAACTTTTGGAGTAAAAAGTTATTTTTGTAGTTCTACAGAATAATTAAATTATCCTTATTATAGACATAAAAAAATCTAAGCTCTGTTGGAAATTTTAAATGATATATGTCTCATAAACAAAGGGTCTTAATTTTGGCATTTTACTCTTTCGAGCATGTCCTGGTTCCCTTAAAAAGATGTAATACGGGTTCACTGGATAAAGCGTTCTTTAGATTTTAAAAAGCTATTTTTTGTGCATGCCCAAATTCAAAAGGATTTGTTCCTCTTAACAAGTCACTAAGGGGCCTAGCTATCATGGCGTATGAAGGGATATACTTTCTAAAATACCCTGTTAGCCCAAGGAAACTTTGCACATCTTTCGCGTTTTTAGGCTCCGGAAAGTTACAAACTGACACCTTTTCCGCCGAAGGTTGAATTATACCGTTCTGGATCACATGCCCTAAAAAATTAATCTTTCCCTGCAAAACCTGACATTTTTTTAGATTTAGCTCAATGCCGTATCTGGACGCGGTTTCTAACACACGAGCTAATTTTTTATAAGCCTCTTTTTCATCAGTAGCCGGAATTATTATATAATCTAAATAAATAATTAATGCACCGTCTCTTAGCAACTCTCTAAACACGTAATTAATGTATCTTTGGAAATAGTTACTGCTAATATAGACAACCCAAATGGCACTTTTAAAAATTCATATTGGCCAGTTTCTGTTACAAATGTGGTATATTTTCTACTGGCTTCATCAACATCTACATGAAAAAATGCATTCTTTAAGTCAAGCGTCGTGAATATTTTCCCATTCCCTAACTTATCTAAAACCTCTTCAATTATAGGAAGTGGATATCTATCCTTAACTATTTTCTTGTTTAATTTTCTGTAATCTATACACAATCGCATTGTTCCATCTTTCTTTTTACACACCACAACCGGAGATGAAAAATCGGAACAACTCTCTCTAATTATTCCCTGCTCTAACCACTCATCTATTTGCTTTTCTACCTCTCTCTTTTCAGGCAAAGATAGCCTACGTGACCTCTGAGCAATGGGTTTTTAATCCGATAGAATTATTTTCATTTTCAGAGCAGTTGTGACTGTTTTATTTGGACTGTAATTTTCTATTAACGTCTGGACTTTATCCCTTATTCCACTATTCGAAATGTGTGAAACATCATATAAACATTCATCAAACGTCTCCGATACCTTAAGTAAAAACAAATTAGACCCATCAGTGATCTTCCCCCAGTTAGCTACACCAACTGTCAGCTCCACGTCATCTTCTCCCCCTGTTTCATTTTGTAAACACACCGGCTTGCACGACGCGTTCGTCGACACCGCTTCCTCTGACTCACTCTTTAAGAACTCAAAAACTTTTGAGGGTAACAATATTGCTGCCTCGATCCTGCACACTGCCACTAGTACTTTTTCTTTTCCCCACCCTTCAATGAGATCGTAAATTCTGAAACATTCGCACTTCTCTTTTCTCCAAAACAACTCGTCAACACGATTTGAGAATGAATTCTTTTTCCTTCCGAAAAGTACTTTGAATTGATAATTACTGAATTCGCGCCTGAGTCCAAGGTTGCCCTTGGGGGTATCATCAACAATAACGTCTACGTACTGCAATTCATTAAATAAAAAGTTATTTTGATTAGAAATAGAAGTTTCAATTTGATTTACGGCATGACCTGTATCCGTATTTCTCTTTTCTGAGTTCATCGTTTTCTTCGTGCAATTCCTTGCGAAATGCGGGCCTCCACAAATATAACACGATACTGTTTTGTCTGCTCTAACACTTTGGTTATGTTTTGGAAACTGTCTTTGGAATTGATTTGTATAACCCATGTTCGCGCGGTTCTTACTATAAACATCATCGTTTTTACTCTTAAAAGTATTTGGGTTCCGAGAGTCATGTAGCGATCTGTTTTTCGAAATGAAAAATATATCGCACGCTTTTCCTAATTCATCTGGCGTCATCCATTGATCCGCCTGCATAATTTTAATATGTGAAGCACTTTCTGGCTCTAAAGTATCTAAAAATTTATCACTTATCATTAAGTCAACTAAGGATTTAAGGTATCCGACTACTTGCGACAACTTTTTTTTGAAAAAATGGAAATATGAGGATTTTTTTGTGATTTTTAGATTTATTTAGTATATTTTAAGGAAAAAATCTTAAAATTGAAAGCAGAAAAAAATTTATTATTATTAAAATGGGAAAAAACTGGTAAAAATGTACAAAAAATTACATAAACGGGGCCCGCTCTGTACAAAAGTTTTATGGGAAAATTCTAAATTTTTCAATTTTGATGTGTTATTTTATTATTCGTGTTTGAAATTACCTTCAGGATAAGAAATATTTCAATTTTTACAAAACCTAGAGCACTTTATCTTAGTGATTATACGAAATTGCTTAAAAAGAAAGTGATTATATCCACATAAAGGACTGTAAATTTTAAAATAAAGCAGCGATTGATAAATCTGAAGATCAAAACACTTCTACTGTTATACATAATATACACAAAAAATTTCAGTAAATTATATTCAAAACTTTTTGAGCAATCGCTGTCCCCGTTTGAACTTTTCGTAAAAAACACATTTCGAGTAAAACGCATTTTAAGGAAGGTGCTAAGTTAGAATTACATACGGATGCATGCAAACTAGGGCTAGGTGCTGTACTTTTAAAACAAGGTGAATATGGACGTTTCTATCCTATTCATTACACGAGCAAAAAGACTTCCATTCAAGAAGAGAAACTTTGTAGTTATGAACTAGAAGTACTGGCGGTTATAGAGGCTCTGAAAAAATTTCGAAATTAACTACTGGGAAGGAAATTCCAAATTCAAACGGATTGTGCAGCATTTGCGAAAACCCTCGACAAGAAGGAATTAACACCAAAGATGGCTAGGTGGTCGATTTTTCTAACAGATTTTGATTACGAGGTAGTCCATCGTCCTGCAAAACAAATGCAACATGTAGATGCGTTGAGCAGACATCCTGTGATGCTAGTGACTAGTGATGAACTAACGTACAAGATCGCGAACGCTCAAGAATCTGATGAAGGGGTCTCAGGGGTGTTAAATTTCTCTAGAGGTCTGAAAATATAAACGATTTTCAATCGGATATATTTCTTTTAAATTTAAATTAAAGGATTCGAATCTTTTACATATTATTTAAAATAGAATGGGGTTTCAGAAAAGTATAAAATGTTTAAAATATAATAATAATTGTAAAAGTCATAAGCATATGAAAATTTTATAATAAATATTAAGTATTTTTTGCTTTGCGCATGCTATTTTCTAAAATATTAGCCTTTGATGTATAAAACTTTATAGAATTATACACACACACACACACACACACACACACACACACACACACACACACACACACACACACACACACACACACACACACACACAATGAATCATACTCTTTTAACCCTACCTAATTTTGGTATTATATATATTTTGTATTTCAAAATATTTGTTAAATATTGCAATTTTTTAAATATTTTTTAAAAATGTAATTTTTTATTCATTAAAATATGTAAGTTATTATTCTATTTATATAAATTATATAAAAGTAGCTACAAAGTATTAAGAATACATTTGTCTTTATAAATCAACTTATATAGCTAGTAATTAAACCTACTCTTTCAGAAAATAGCATGCGCGACGTAAAACTTAATAAATATTTCTTATATAAAAGTTTCTTATTTTCATATGCTTATAATTTTTAAAATTATGATTATATTTTAAACATTTTATACTTTTCTGAAGCCCCATTCCTTTATAAGTAATGTGTAAAAGATTCGAATTATTTAACTTAAATTTAAAGAAATTATACCTGTTTCAAAATTGTTTATATTTTCAGACCCCTAGAGAAATTTAACACCCCTGTGACCCCTGAATATATTAGGACTGTTAAGAAGCTGTTGCAAGAAGGTAAAACTTCTGAATTCATCGTAAGTAATAAAATCTTGTACAAGATAAGTGAGGATCAGGAGTTGCTAGTCGTTCCAGAGATGATGCAAGTAGATGTGATTAAGAAAGCTCACTCATTTAGACATTTGGCAGCGACAAAACTGAGGATTTGGTGAAAAGAGATTATTATTTTCCGAACATGAGAAGGTGTATCGAAAACGTTATTAAGAACTGTGTTGAGTGCATATTATTCAATAAGAAGAGGGGAAAGGGAGAAGGCTTTTTAAACCCTAATCCTAAAGATCTACCGTTGTCGACATATCACGTGGACTTTATTGGACCATTACCAACGACCAATAAAAATTATAATCACATATTCACTGTTATTGATGCATTTACAAAGTTTACGTGGTTGTATCCAACCAAAAGCACAACAGCTCAAGAAGCCATTGAAAGACTGAAGTTGCAACAGAAAACTTTTGGGAATCCTTCGCGAGTGATTAATGACAAAGGAGGAGCGTTCAGATCTAAAGAATTCGAAGACTACTGTGCTGATGAGCAAATTAGCAATGTGCAAATAACAACGGGAGTACCGTGAGTGAATGGGGGCAGGTTGACAGAATCCATGGAGTACTAATTCCAGTATTGACCAAGATGTCCATAGAAGACCCGACTAAGTGGTTTAAGCATGTAGATTCACTACAACGTGTACTGAACAGTGTGCCTTCACGCAGTACAAAGTATTCACCATTTGAATTGCTCATAGGAATTAAAATGAAGAATCCTGAAGATGTCATAATAATAAATCTGCTTGAAGAGAGTCAAGAGCAACTCTTCCAACATCGAGATAACCTGAGAAGAGAGGCAAAGCAGAACATTTTGAAGATTCAAGAAGAAAACAGGAGAACTTACAACCGAAAACGGAAAGAAGCGCATCTATATAAGAAAGGTGACTTGGTGGCAATCATGAGGACTCAGTTTGGAAACAAATTGAAACTGCGAATAAAATATTTTGGACCATACCAGGTGACCAAAGTGAAACCCCATGACCAATATGATATGGCTAAAATTGGAGACCATGAGGGGCCCAATGTTACGTCAGTATCAGCAGACCAGATGAAGCCATGGAATTGGCATTGATGAGAGAGGAGGAATGAACTTGTTTCAAATGTTTGTGTAACTGTAAAATTAACCTTTGTTCTTTTTTTTTTTTTTTTTTTTAGTTTGTTTATTTCAGATTCTTAGTGCGTGAGCAGTGAGGACACTGCTTGTGTGGATGGCCGAGAGTTGTGGGAAATTTCCACATGCACATTCTATAGAGGGCGCTGTCAAGGCAGCCACCAGGAGTTAACGAAGGAGAGGAAATTCAGCGAGCGGACGCTAGACGCGGAGGGCGATGATCCGGGGCTGAAGGGAGAGTGACGAGAACGGTGGCCGAGTAGGGACCCACCAATCCGTTGTTCACGAGAGAGACGCGCAGGTCACTCTCAACACTCCTGTACCTCAGTATTATTGGGAAGATTAGAATTCAGCGAGCGGACTCTAGACGCGCAGGTCGATGATCCGGGGCTGAAGAAAGAGTGACGAGAACGGTGGCCGAGTCGGGCTTAGTCGAATTGTAAATACTGTATTATACGTGTTAAACGTCTGTCGTAGTGAGAAGAACTGTGTATTTTGTCCAGCATTAAACATTAGATTAGAAACAAACGAGCGTGTGATCATTGAATACCCATAGAACTGTACCATAATCCCACACACACACACACACAATCCCACACACACACACACACACACACACACACACACACACACACACACACACACACACACACACACACACATATATATATATATATATATATATATTCAATCTAATAAAATGCTTTTTATACATCCATTCAAAGTACGAATTGAATTAATTTTTTTCTTATGTTACTTGTTAATTTTAAGTATCATACGGATTTTTAAAAATACTAATACTAATAATCTGATTGTATGTTAAATCAGTGATAAATGATTAACCAAGCGTTTTGAAATTCTTTGTGATGATTCCTCTATTTTTGCATTTTTAGTGACCTACGCTAGGAACGTAAGATGACGAAATGTTTAAATTCTATTTTTTCACAGAATTATAATTTTAAATAAGTTAATCTCTCAGTCCAATTATTGATGTTTCAACAGAATGAAAAAATCTCCTGAATGACTTGCTTGATTAAAACACCGAAATATTATTTTTTTAAATTAACCCTTAGAAGTTAGTCAAAATTTTTAATGTAATTTAGTGCAAAAGTTTTAAATTGTAAATTTAATAGCCTTATGGAATACTAGCATTTGCTGTATTTGAATATTCAGTGGTTAACCAATGCAAACTTCTCCAGTTTTCGGTAAGCTCTCTTGATTGATGATGTTCTTATTTTATGGGGAGGTTGATTCTGTATCTCGAAGCTCTAATTAAATGAGTTCGTACACTTTGGATGAAACAATAACATTTAGAAGGATTTTGTTGTTTTTAAACGTTCAAAATTCCTCATATTTCTTTCATTTCGTGAAAACCCTCACTATTCGGTAATAGAATATCACTTCATTCTTTTTGTCATTATTGTCGTAATAGGATTTATTAAGAAAAGGGACAATTTTGTGTATCTGAAACAATTAACCTTGAGTATTTTCTTTTCAAAACAAGTATCTCCTAAAACTTAAACATTCCCTAAACTTTCGAGAATCCATTTATATGGTGCTAGGTTCATCTTTTGACATTTAGGAGAAATTTATTTATTAAATAAGCAACAAAATATTTTCTCCATTCCAAATATTTTATCTATATATATTAAGGGTTATTAAACATAAAATATTTTTTAAATTTTTGTTCGTGACGTAAGTATAAATATTCTCTTTGCAAGATAAACTATACTTTCTAAGATCTTTAATAAAACTATACACTTGGAATAGGATATATGGAATGTAACGTTTAAACTCCTATTTAACATATTTAACTGGCACTTTCCTGCGAAATCGACTGGAATTCGAAGCCAGAGGAAAATATTCAACTGTATCCCATTCCTGTCATTAATGTATGACTGAATTTTAACGAATATAAATGAGCTAATACGTTGAATGTCAAGATCATATGAAATCTCTGCGTTAGATTTGAATATTAACTGACATATTTATCCAACTTTAAAGAGTTATATCAGAGAATTCGTCTGTGTCAGATTGGTTTTAGTAGTATATATAACTGAAATTTTTTTATTAGATAGATAATTAATGATTTCCCCTTATAGTTCCCTAACAGTTTCATGTTTCAGTAATAATATCTCTCAGTTATATTATGATTTATAAATTAAAATCTTATTTAGCTGTGATATAGATATACTTACTTTATCTTTTGAAAACATTCATGCAATTTTTTTAACCCCTGATGTTCAATCAAAACGCAAAATTTTTAGTAAAGCATCCAAAACACGTGGAAATTTCATTGTGTATATATAGAAATAAGATATACAACTTATTAGTACTTCAGCGTAGGCGTATATTATAGTCACCTATTGCGCTACTAACAGACACTATCGAAAAGGAGAACATAATGTTGATTCAAACTACCTGACTTGCTTTTCGTGTGGTGACATAGCCTGAGAAACTTCAGTACACCTCAAAGAAAAATTCAAGCATCATACATCAGGTTTCTGAGTTCGACTGAGGAAAAAACGTTATTTGTAGATAACGTGGATTAAACATTCGCACAATCGATGATCACTTTGAATATGCTAGAATGATATGAATTTGTAACCAGTAAGTACATACTAGAGTGACGTTTTGACAGCACTGTTCTCGTTGCTCTTCTACATGTAAAAATGGACAAATTATGCTAATGTCAGAGATTGATCGTTTGGTTTCTTCTGAAACCCTATCACAAGCCCTAGGTTTATGAAAGTAACATACTATTTATTTGCAGCACAGTTGAATATGCACAAGGAGTTTATTATTGTGATTACTGTTTCAAAACTGCTGGTGTTTGAGCCTGCAAGAGTGAACAACCCACGTGAATCCTGTTTCTACCTGCACCACGACAATGGTCGGATAAGAGTCTGGAGATACAATGTATACAGTTTAACTGTTTCCTTATGCACCGCCATACATGTTCCAGAACTCAGTATTAAGATTTCAGACAATATTGGATTTCTTTGTCCTCTCCCCGTTCTAATGTTTATCCTAATGAGTGCTATATATTTGAGGTTTTGGAACGTGTTGTTCTCTCATACCTTTATAAATTGACCGCCGCCACATTTGAACATAGTAATGTTCGACTACATGTTGCACGCCAGATTCAAGATTTCTTCGACCACCAGTTTATACTGCTGCCTTAACCCGCCTGTTCTTTAAATCTATCATCAAGCCAACACATGATGATGATTGAAAAACAATTGAACATGCATCACCATCTACTATTACATAAGATCAGTTTTGATAATGTGAGGAGGTAGCATGTATTGTGCCATACCTTTACAAGTCATCCAAAGACATTTCCATTCAATTCCGAGGAGTGTATGTAGCAATGTATATAGGGGCAACATAACTCAATTCTTATTTCAGTATCCTTTTCAACTCACAGAAGACAGCATTTTCCGTCATTTCACCTTTGTAATGTGCATCATCCATTTAATTAGCTTTGATATTTCTTAGACTTCTTGTTCTTTTTGAATTGTTAGCATAGTTTCTATTAGCAAATATATCTAATTATTTTGCTGTATAAGAAGTTTTTAGAATCCTAGAATATTCTTTCTGCCTTATCAATAACAAGGAAAAAGTAAGTAGTTATTTATATAATAAGCATAGCAATAATGTCTCAAAGTTAAGCAATTTACAGTAAAAAAAAGTTAAGCAATTTCAATTAGATCGCAAGTTTTTATGTCATGTTTCATGTTCTTTTATTTTCCTTCTCATCACTTAAAAGGATTTAATATTGTTTATTAAACACATCAAAAGTTTGCTACAGTATTATTTTTGCTTTTAATTGCAAATGCAGAACAGAGAAAATCTACCATTTTGAAACATTTTGCTAAATATTTTTAATCCATTATGATTTTAAATATGATTTTTTAAAGATTGCAGGTTTATGAAGATTATATCTAAGTCATGTAAATGAATAAAATTTAATGAATAAATAAATGGTATCGGGAAAAGGAACTGTATTATTTTCCTTTATTTGAAAAAATAACATAAATATATTTTAAATTAATAAATTACTCAACTGTATTATGTCTCACAATATTTTCTGGGCTGCTTTTATGTATATAATTGTTTCTTCACGTTTTTTACTCCGTCTTCCTTGAAATTACACATCTCTTTAAATAAAAACTTGTAAGATGTCATTTGTTATCAGAGATTGTAAATCTACTTATCAAATAATTATCTTAATTAAGTACTATATATTTGATGGTATTTTGCAAAATAATATGGTTTATATTTCCAAATAATTCTTAGAACTTTTAATATGACTCTATAGTTATATGTGCGTTACTACCTATAAAGAGCGAAATAGTTCACAAGATAATTTAATCGTATACTTTAGGATTAACAACCTCAAATTATCACGTTTGATATCTTCTTTTTTTAAGAACAATTTTACCTCCAAAACTGCCTAAAAATTATATACCTTATTTTCTTATTAAAAGAGCAATGACTTTTGTAAAGTAAGTATTACTTTTTTTTATAAATTTGAAAAACATATCTCTTTTCGAACAGTTATCGATGATAACATTATTTTTATTTAAATTATATCAACTTGTAAAGAAGAGTTTTAAAATTGATTTCTGGGTGTTTTTTTTCAGCTTGAGTAATGTAACATGTTGTATATTTATTTAAAAAAATCCTTGCGGCACAAATGATTTGGAAAATTATTTACAGTAGAGTATAATTAACGTATTTTTTGTTTTACTCTACTAAATTAATACTTTAAAAGTTAAAAAATTCTATCACTCATTTTAAAAAATCTTAATTTTCTGAAATAAAGCACTAATTAATGTGGAGGAAACGGACAGATATTATATTCTAATTTCTTGACGAAACCTTTTGAGTAATTATTATTTATAAACAAAATAATTCTTTTACTCTGACGATTTAGTTTAATATTTTTCTTCCTAACAAATCAAAAAAAGTACGCATTCTATTTTTAAAAGGCCAAAGTTCATTTATTTTTGTTTCAGTACATAAAAGTGCAGTTTTTGTTTTATTTGATGAATCTCATGTTTTCTAGCAAGAGAAGTAAACGACTTATTTTGCATACAAGGATTTTTTTTCAAGCTATTTTTAAACTTTGAATTCTCACCAAAAATTCAAAATTTACTTCGTTAATCTATTTAATGCGTTAATCTGGCATTTGTTTCAACTTATTATATATTTATTAAAAAATTACAGAACATTGTTAAAATATTGCGAGATATTTTATCAAAAAAATTATGTTAAGCATGTTAATTCTAAGCTTAATCTTTAAGCTTTTACTTTATTGTTTTTAAAAAAATAATGGTCCTAAATTAAAATACAATTTTTTACTTATTAATGGATTTTTCAAATTTTATTAATAATCTAATTATAAGTATTATTTAAAAAATGGTTAATAGAGTTAACTTAAAGAGGAAAATTAATGATAAACTTCAAATTTGGATACTAAGCAAATATGTAACTGTTAAAAGAACATTTTCCAATAATTTGATGCGAAGTAAGAGGACGAACGATTCTTTCATCAATTTTAGATTAAGAATGAGAAATTTAATCTGTGTTTGAAATATGTTCTTTCGATAAGTGCTATTTAAGAACTTATCGATTCTTCATTGCAAAGTTCTTCGAATAATATGCTGAGCAGACATTTTCAATTTCGCATTTCGGTGTTTAAATGATGATTAAATATGATTAAAATTCCTGCTAGTATAAATTGTTCCCTTTTTGGTTTACAAAATTCGTAATGCAACATTTAATGATGCCAATTCAATGGTTTGATTTTTTAATAATTTGTAAGAGCAAATTATATTCTTGTAATGACAATATTGTCATTAAATGTAATAAATTCCTTAAATTGTAATGCACGATAATGACTATAATGATCTAACACGATATTTATGTAGACAATTGCTTCTTAATTTTTTTGTGTATCTATTGTACAAAAAAAAGTAGATTGCCGCTTTCAGATACATCTATGCATTTATACATACGGTAGATTCAAAAGGTTCCATAGGTTATATCTAGTTTGTGTGTATTAATGCATAAAAACTAAATATCTCTTAAAAATCAATCGAATTGTAATTTTATTTTAATTGTCTTAATTTAAGAAAAATAGCTTTTAACAATACTTTATTAAAAATAATACTTTCGTAAAGAGAACAAACTAAATCCTTTTACTATGAATAATCTAGTCACGTAAAATTTTACAGTAAGTAATAATTTGATTTCGATTGTTTCTGTTAAATGAATTTTTTGAACAAATGATTCATTTGACATCACTTTATTAAATAATGAAGCGTAGAATTGCTTCGTTAGAACTGTGGATTAAATTTTGTTCCACGTAAACGAATAGTTCCTGAAAATGAATTGATTTTGAGAAATGTGTGTGTTGAAAGTTACTACGAATTAGTGAAAGAAGATCGATCGGAATATATTTCGTAGAAAAGGCTATTATTTAAAAGATTTTACAATAGAGTGTGTAAGTGAGAAGAATTAGAGTTCAGGTGCCTTCTTTCACATCCCCTTGGCTAAAAATTACATAATGTACCTCCAGTAGTTTTGAAGCAATTGCAGAGTGACGTTGGTTCAATTTAATTTAAACTACCTTAAACATTTATAACATATGAGTATTAAAATATTTAGTTACAATCTTTGGGAAAAGGAACACTTCGTAAAGTGTGTGTCAGAGATTTTTTGGAATTTTTTTCAAGGTAAAGAAATTCTGCATCGGCTAAAAGTATCCAACTACCCTAAAATCATGATTTTTTAAACAAAATTGATAATTTTTTATGATTTTGTTTTATAGGCCATCTTATTAGCTTCATAAAAATACCAGGTTTTTTATTTTCCTTTCACTAGAACAAAGACTACAAGTGCTTTTAGTAAAAGCAGATGCCCTAACTTTACATATGTCGAACTTTAAGATGCGTTTTACTCGAAATGTGCTTTTTTTCGAAAAGTTGAAACGGGGGGGGGCGGGGGACAGCGATTTCTCAAAAAATTTTTAAAATAATTTGCTGATATTTTGAGTGTATGTTCTGTATAGCAGTAGAAGAGTTTTAATCTTCAGATTTATTGATCATTGTTTTATTACAAAATTTGCAGTTCTTTATGTGAATATAATCACTGTTTTATTACGAAATTTACAGTTTTTTATGTGAATATAATCACTGTTTTATTACAAAATTTACAGTTCTTTATGTGAATATAATCCCTGTTTTTAAGCAATTTCATATAATAGCTAAGATAAAGTGCTGTAGTTTTTGTAAAAAATTATCCTGAAGGTCATTTCAAAAAGGAATAGCAAAGTAATACATCAAAATTGAAAAATTGAGAATCTGTTCATTTATTATTTGTACAAGGTGGACCACATTCATGTAATTGTTTTGTCACTTTTTACCCTTTTTTCCCATTTTAGTAGTATTAATTTATTTTTCTCTTCTTCATTTTAGCTTTTTTACTTTGTAATGTACTAAATAAATCTCAAAACCATAAAAAAATCTCCATAACTAATTTTTTTTTAAAAAAAAGTTGTCGCAAGTAGTCAGATACCTTAAAATCAATATTTTCTATATAAATGGTTAAACTCTATCATTTTTACATAAAATTGACATCGATTGTTCTTGAAATAACCTGCCTATGCAGATGATAATTTAATTTATATATCCCTGTTTATAGATGCTGTGTATGCCCATATATCTATATTTAGGTATACCGTAAAATCCTGCGTATGTCACGCACCTGTACTACCCGCATTTTTTAAAAATTTTTAGGCATATTTGCAGTAAAGCGCGCATACCCCTTTTGACGAACAAACCTGAAATGTAACTGTGAAATGTCCTTATGTCTTATGCTTTCATTCCAGGCTTTTGAAAAAAAGTATACTTTTAGAGCTACAACCCTAAAAACAAAACTAAAAAAAAGGGGAAGGGAGACCAAATGGGCACCGTGGCTCGGGAGTTTCCCACGCATTTCAATAAACATGATTCCTCCTTCCCTTTCGTGTGGTGGCCGTGGTAGACTAGTGGTTATGTTCCCGAACTCGTGTCCAGAATGTGTGGGTCATTTAATCACTTAGGCAATCAAGATGCACAACTGCAAACACAATAATATGTAATAGAACAAATCACCAAAAGAAGAATCATTAATCCTCTTCTAGGCACGCAACAGAATGTTCCATACTTGGGTAAGGCCATGGGTAGCCTAGTGGTTAGAGCATTGAACTCCAGACCTGAAGGTCTGGGATCGATCCCCGATGCCACCAAATAACCTCCGAGTGCGAGCGGAGAACGTGCTCAGTGGGTCTGAAAGTATTGTGGGCTGAATCACAAGTGCAGGGGACTGGAGAATATTTCCCTCCCATCCAGTTCCATGGCAAAATTGTAGAGGTCGAGATAGGTGGTGGCACCATCTATCGTCCCTTCGGGGACCACCTGTAAGGATGCCACCTGTATGGAGCTCAAGGCCTAGGCCAACGACAGGCGTACTTCTAGCCCCTTGCCACGATGAATTTCGTAGGCCTCGTTCTGACTACGTCAGACAGGTGGCATTAGCAACAACAACAACAATACTTGGGTAAGAGAGGTTCCATCTTAGTCGTAATGAACGAGTTTTGTGAATGTTACTCTCATGCCGTCTTTGCATTGCATCTCGCAGATTTGTATCAAACCTCACCAAAAAAACACAACTTTAAGAAGTTTCAGAATAATTGTTTCGAGTTATTTTAGTGTAAAACTGAAAATTACAGTCTATGTTTCAGAAAAACACGAAGATTAGCGAAAAATTGGAAAGACATTAAAAATTACATGATTGGGTGCGCTGCATCTACCAAATTCAAAAGAGCTTGCCGCCCGAAATGTGAAACGGTTGACTGCATCTTTAGCACGGAATCCTGGTGTGAGTGATAAACAACTGACAGAAGAAGGAAGGGCGCGTTCCCGCTCACCGTGTGGACGCGATAGCATTTTTTTTACTATGCTTCTCAGAGATTCCCGCGTGTAATAGAGGGTTAATAAGTAAATATAAAACATACTCTTAAGTATAAAAAGAAATCGTAACATGTATTTAATTAAAAAATCAGATGGATATAAAACAAATAAAATAGAGTTAAATTTTATGAAAATCTATCATGAACAGGTCCTGGCGAAATCATAGCTTCGTCCACATCTTTAGCAATGGAAGGAAAAAGGGCGCCAAATTGTACCAGCATCTTCTCGTAGGGAATTTTTATTCAACATGGCAACATTTTTATTTAAATTGAACACAAATATAAGAATTGACTAATGCATAAAAGTAGTAATATACACTAGAAAGTTTAAAACTGGAAAAGATATCGCACAAAGTTAACATTAATTGAAGGGAAAAAATATATCAAACTGATAACGTTGGCGTAACTTTATTCAAAATATGAACAACAGTGTCAAGGTATAAATTAAAAAGGAGAAATTACACTGTATAAATGTCAGTTTAATTTATAAGTAATCTAAAGTAGATAAGTCAATATAAAATTTAGCAAAAAATGATTCTTAATAAGAAATATAATTGTTCTTTCTATCGAATTGTGCACAAAGTGCAAGGGCAGCTTTGTTATTAAAAGTATTTCCAGAACTAAATAGCTGTTGAAAGAATAATTTTAGAAGATTTATTCGAGAAACAGTTTCAATTCTACAACAAAGAATAAATAAATACATAATGATAACGATAAATAAATATAGAGTGAACCAAAAGTCTTGCCCTGATTGTAAACATTTATTGTGCTTAAACTGTTAAAATTAGACAATGTTTATTTGGATAAGGTATAAATCAACGATTCTCAAACTGTTGGGCACGCCCCCTAGGGGAAGGGATGTTGTTGTACGTAGTACGTAGTCGTCGTTCCACGTAGCATTTTATCACTGCCCCCACGTGGGAAAGCTCGAATTTATCGAAAGTAGAAAGTAAATGAGTTTTTAAAAAATTATTAATTTACTCAATGCAAGCAAACCAAAAAACATCCAGACACTATAAAAATAAAAAATGTATTTGCACAGATATAATACATTTATAAATATAATGATTAAAGGGAAAGTAAGCAATGATTAAAGTAATTTATTTAAAATCTCTCTCTCTCTCTCTCTCTCTATTACTTAAAAGTAGCGCATATACAAAATTTAATACTTGTCTTGATAACCTTACAGTTTACAATTAAGGTTATACTGTAGCTTTATCGTCAAAGAATTTCATTATTGCTTTTAATATATTGTTAATATATAGTGTGCGGGACGCAGGGAAAATAATGCACATCGTCGTTTTATTGATTTCAAATTAAGAGGTTTGCTTCTATAAGAATGTCGACATTTTTACTCTGAGCATTAATGAGCGATTTCGCTTCCGGAAACCAAAAACAACACATTATGCTTGCTTATGAATCGATGTCATTTTGGGAAAAAGGGACGTTTTCTTTATAAATGTTTCCCTGGACATTTGTGACATTTAATGTACACAAAAAAACAACAAAAACTGACCTATCCAATGATGAAAAAATTATATTATTACATTAAATTGCTATTTTGTAATGAATTTTATAATTCCTACTATTAGCTCACGCTCTCTCTATATTTATTTATTTATCTTATCGGAATTTTCAAACGTTAATAAAATACATTTTAAAGCTGAAATTTTCTATTCACTATTGTTTTGGGTAAAAATATGATAATTTATAATTATTAATTATAATTAACCGACTGAAACTAATTATTTAAAGAATTACAGATACAGCTACGTTGGTTTAATTTATAGCGACTTGGAACAAGACTTTAAAAAAAATTCTCACCTTTTGAAGCATTCAGTTGAACTGAAATTTTACATACACGGTTGTTTTGGATAATAATACGATACTGTAATGATAATGAATAAAAGCTAATTACCACTTAACGTTGTGATTCTGTCATATGTATATACACATTTGTATTAATTGTAACTATTTAATAAAAAGTAGCTAAAATACAATTTTCCTTTGTTCATCTAAGTAGGAATTGACTTATTTTTTTTTATATTACTGTGTGTGTGTGTGTGTTGTTATAATCAGGACAAGGCTTTTGGTCAACTCTATATGTTGATAGTGCAAAATATGCTAAGATCTCCAAAATATTAAATGAAGATTATTTTATCGCATTTAAAGATATTATGTACCATCATTAAAAGTATAAAAAATATTTTAAAATTTTATTTTTAAAAAAAATCAAAAGTATTTTTTTTAAAATTATCTCTATTATTTGCAGCATAAATAGTTTGTGAGACGGGATAATCTTGTATTTGCGCTACATTGAGCACACGCAATATACATACTGTACCCTATACTAGTATACATTCGCAGCAAAATTTGGTCCATGGAGAAAATTAACTTCTTTATCAAGCGTTTTACAAAAACAAATGTTATTCCGAAGATTTGGCAATTTATTATTTTAATTAATTATAACTATCAAACCATTTAAACAAATTACAAAATTAATCCCAAAAAATATTTTAGAAGAAATCTTTGAGATAGATATTTATTGTTTTTTACGGTTATCGTTCGTAAAAAAAATTGTCTGGATATAGTGTATAAAAAATCTTTACTGTTAAAAAAAAGTACTGTGTAAAACAATATAAACGTAATGGAAATTAAAATATAAAATTAGATTACTAAAAAAAGAAAGAAAAAATCATGTTTGTAATTTTACAATTTGTTTAATAATGAGCTGTAAAACTTGAAACTAATATAAAAAAGAGAGTCCATAAGGAATGTTACTAAAAAATGTTTTTTCTTTTCCTATAGGAAAGGCTTAGGTAAAAAAATAATTGGAATGAAAATGGTTGTTATTATGGTTAATTATGGTTCTTTTCAACTTTTTATTGTTTTAAGAAATATCAAAGAGAAAAAGTGCTTTTTTACATTTGAAGAAATTAATTTCGTTGATTTTTTATTTTACTTTAATTCGAAATTATAGAAACTTGTCATTAAATATCAGAATGAAACAAATTATTAAAAAAATCTTTATATGCATATATATAAATTTTTTTTAAAAAAAGAGTGTAATATATATACATTATAAATTTTTTAGAGGAATTTTTTTTAATTTCATATGTTTTGAAATTTTAAAGTTTTTTTAGGATTTATTCATATTTACGTTTTATCAATTTTAATTAATTAATAGATTTAAGTAATGGAAAGTCATATATTACAATAAAAATAATTAAACTACTAAGAATTAATTTTGATTAGAACAATATTAAACTATATAAATATTATTATAATTTATGTGCCATATTCTCTTATTATTGCCCTGTACTAGACAAGTATATAAAAATAAAAAAAAACGAGTCTTACAGTAGTCGCATATGATGTGTAACATTTGACATGTTATCGTGGTAAATACGCAATATTAATTCTTTTCCTGAAAAAAATATGAATCGAGATGATTGAAATTAATTTTCTGACCAATACTTATGCCTTTAATGAAAATAGTATTTAATTAACAAAATGAGTAATGTAATATTTTATCAAAACTAATTATTCTTGTTCAATTTGGGGAAGAGTGGAGACAATAGACTTATGACAACTAAAATATGACACATATACTTGTGATTTCAAAGTATTTCATCGTTGGGTGAATGACCTGAGTACCCAGCTCTTTCGAGCTACAACCTCATATCAGTAGGTATTTGAGTGACTGTACATTATTAACTTTTGCCCTTTGTTAAGTTTAAATGCTTTAAAAATAAAATAAAAATACTGGGGATTTTGGGGAAATAAAAATTTAAAACATTAAGATGCATTAAAATTGAGAAAAGAAGCTTCAAAGTCAGCACAAAGCACCAAAAATAAAGTTAAAATTTCGATCTTGGGTAAGCGGGGCTAAAACGACCAATGGGAATACAGCTAGGATCATGAAAAAGTAGTTGAAAATAAAATAGAAAACAGCTTTTTTAAAAGCTATTAAAAATATTCTATCAAGAATAAAAATAGTAGAGAAACATTTAAATAAAAAGAGATCAATCGGAATAATTTTCCGAGAAAAATTAAAGAGTGAAAAAAAATCTGGGGATCGAAAGCGATGTAATGTATTGTGCGCGAATGACTCTGACCAGTAGACCATGGGGGACACGTGAAAAGAGGTGAAATAAGCATTTAAGATGGAGGAAGCGATATTTGAGAGGAGAAAAATAATTACATGAAGAAGGGGTCTGAGAGAATACTTCTAGGTCTGTGGAAATTTGGATCAGTGATATATTTTTCAATATCCAAGATCGAGAGATTACTAGAATTATGAATGTTTTGAAAGAAGTTTGTTGCAGTCTTTTTAATGAACTGTCAAATTGACAGCTAATTAGATTAAATGTCTAATTGAACTGTCCAATTTTACTTGCGGTCCTGATGTCAATTTCAAAGTATTTAATAACCGTTGAAAAACAGCGTCAATAACAGTACCACTGTTAGCAGTCGAAACACTCTAATTTGTGTTCATTTCGAGCTTGAGTTCATAATTCATAAAAACTATGAGCGGCTCAGCTTTTGGCAAACTGAAGTTAAAGTTAAAATCACCACTAAAAATCAGGGGAAGCGAGTGAATTTTTTTTTAAAGAGCAGAACCACCTTCATTATATGGTAAAAGTACAAAATGCAGGAAATCTTTAATTTTTTTAAACCGTTTGATTCGAAGAAATGTATACGACCACCGAAATTACTGTAAGTACATTTTCAAATAAGCATTCTGCCGCACTTATGTCTCCCAATATCATGACTAACGGATTTAGAGCCAAGCGCTCGAGTGCTTGATGGCAACTTGAGTTGGACCCTCAAGCGAGGGTAGCGAAAAAACAGAGCCACGCACTATCATTGGTCAAATCAAGTAACGTGCGCTTACGTCACTTCCTGTTACACACATCCGTCCCTTTTCTAGAAATCACTCCCAACAAATATCCAGCAACCGAGAGAAAAGATGTTTCACATCAAAAATTCAACTATTTTAAACTAAATAGATTGTGCATTATAAAATATTTGCGCATGTAATTAAATAAATGATTGTACATTTTCTCATTTATGAAAAAAGAACAAAGCATAAATTAACTATAAAACAAATTACTTGTGTATGTGTCATGATAAAAGTAATTATTCTTAATTGCTTTGTTTGTAAAGAGGAATGTTTTTTTGTTGCTCATATATTGATATATTTAAGGTACATTATGAATTAAACAATTTTATTACTTAATGCATATAGTCTAGACGTCGGATTGTGTGGTTTTTGATAGTTTTTATGAATTTTGCTTTTTATATCTCAATATGCTACATGCACTAGTTTAAATTATTGCTATGACAAAGCAATTTGTTGAAAAAAGTTAGAGATTAATTTCTGTCAAATATTCATTAGAATATTATTTGGTTTTTCTTTATACTTAAGCTTTTGCGTTTTGAGATAGTTCCTTTTTCTTCATTAAACTATAAAATATTAATTAAAGTAAATTGTAAACAACAGTAATTAATTTAGATCTGCCGATGTTTAAAGGGGAAAATGATTTAAAAGTGCATTGCTGACTATTAAAAGGGCGACACTATAAAGGAAAGTAAATACAAAATAGATATTCCTTTGTAAGTAAATCTAATCTAATCTTGTAACTAATTTTGTTATTCGGCGCGCCAGAGAGCCCGTCTCTTTCTGTCCTGTATAGCCAAGGAAAGTATTGGTCGCCATATTGAATGTGTATGCTGTTGCAAACATTGGCACACCATACGAGCGGGTACTGGACACGCTACAAACTTGCCCATTTCCTGACGAATTGTCCGTAATAGGACAGTATGGCTCTGCAGGGTTGACCTCATAAATATCCGTGGGGCATCTACACTATTAAAATCCGAAGGTAAACAAACGTATCTATGTATGAATCTATGCGTCACTATTTTCCCACGAACCACACGACAAAGAAACACGCCGAAGGTACCCAAATTTCGGGAATGATCCAAGGAATCCATTTTGACCATTTATACTCCAATATTCCAATTAGTTAAAAAGATATTAATTAAAAACCTTAAAACACATAATTAGTACCATGTTTCTCCACCAGGGGACACGTTCAAAAATTCGGAACTTTTTTTAGACGTTTTTAAAACGCGATCTAATTTTTTTCAGGAGACTCAAGCAAAAAAATAATTACATATTCGGAAAGATTATTTATTTCGCCACAGTACGGTATAATTTATTTTACAAAATAGTTATATTTTCTATTTTTTACGATTTTTTAAAAATGTGTCAAAATTGATATGTTTTTATGAGTAAGATTTCTAAATCGTTCTGTTTGCATTTTCTTTCGCGCTGATGAAAAAAATATTTTACACTAAATAAGTTCATGCTTTTCTCTTTTAGAATCAGTCATTTAAAAAATTTAATGTCAAAAGCTGTTTTCTTTTTACGATTTTCCAAAGAATACTCAAAATTTTATTTAAATACTTAATAACTTCTTTATTTATAAAATTAATCTCACGAAACTTTTTTTCCGTGTGTAGAACGATATTTTATTCGTAATCTGTACAGATTGAAAAAGTACTTAAAAATTACTGTTTCCTTTTTAAAAAAAAATGTGTTTTTATTTTTTTTCTCCTTTTTGCTAGAGATTTAATAATTATTTTTGTTACATTTTTTGTATGAAAATTACTGCGAAGTTTTTGTTAACTTCCTCATTTATATAAAAATAACTGTATGAAACTTTTTTCTCGTGTATCGAACATTTCAAAAAATGTTCACAATTTTAATTTAACATTAAATAAAGTTTTCCGTTTTTTCCTCTTTTTGCGAGAAATATTTAAAAATTACTTTTTTTTTCATTTTTTGTTTAAAAATTACCGTTGTTTGCAATCGATGTGTTAAGATTGAATGCATTAACTTAAAAATGAAGCCCGAATTTTTTTTTTAACTTTAACAAACAACGCTATGCGTAATTGAACATATCTTACTTTATTTTAAAGGTCGATTCAATGTTTTCCCCCGTAGTTATCTACAGTGTGGATATCAAAGGCGCTTCTCTCTCTTTATATAACGGTGGTTTCTAGGTTCGAAACTGAAAAGGATATTGAATTTCGCATTGCTTTATTTGATAACGTTTAACTTTTTTTCGGGCTTCATTTTTAAGTTAATACCTTGAAACTTCATATGTCGATTGCAAACAACGGTCGTTTTTAAACAAAAAATGTAGCCCAAGTAATGCTTAAATATTTCTCGCAAAAAAGGAAGAAAACGAAACAAACACCGTAAATTATAATCTGTACAAATATTGAAAAAATTACATAAAAATTACTTTTTTTTTAAAATTTTGTTTTACATTTTCCTCCCTTTTTCCAAGAAATATTTAAGCATTATTTTTGTTACATTTTTTGAAGGTTAAAATTAAAACAAAACATCAAAATGTTTTTTTATTAGATCGGTTTTATTAATGTTTTTTTCAGTACATGTATATATATATATATATATATACAGGCTTTCCCCCATACTGTTTTTTCTAACTTATATATATTTATATGTTTAATCAAACATTCAAACGTTCAGAAAAAGCAATCGTTTCAATACCTATCTGTAAATTTTCTTTTTCTTTATTACTTAAAGAAATTTAATTTTAATATATATATATATATATATATATATATATATATATAAATATAAATGATAATATATAATATATATATATATATATATATATATATATATATATATATATATATAAATGGTGTTTTTTTAGAGGTATAGAACTTTAAATTGCAATAAAACAACGATGTATTATTCGATTGACATGAATTTTTTTTATTCGAAAGATAATCTTGTGGTATTACATTTTAAATATGATTTCTGGCATATGACTGCCACGGCTGGCTCGGATGTAGTCCAATTTTTGATGACTTTTTCCAACATTTGTGGCCGTATATCGGCAAAAACACGGCGAATGTTGTCTTCCAAATGGTCAAGCGTTTGTGGCTTATCCGCATAGACCAATGACTTTACAGAGCCCCACAGAAAATAGTCTAGCGGTGTTAAATCTCCAGATCTTGGACGCCAATTCACAGGTCCAAAACGTGAATTTAGGCGGTCATCAAACGTGTCTTTCAATAAATCGATAGTGGCACGAGCTGTGTGACATGTTGCGCCGTCTTGTTGGAACCACAGCTCCTGGACATCATGATTGTTCAATTCAGGAATGAAAAAGTTAGTAATCATGGCTCTATACCGATCAACATTGACTGTAAAGTTGTGGCCTTCATCGTTTTTGAAGTAGTACGGACCAATGATTCCACCAGCCCATAAAGCGCACCAAACAGTCAGTTTTTCTGGATGTAACGGTGTTTCGACATACACTTGTGGATTAGCTTCACTCCAAATGTGGCAGTTTTGTTTGTTGACGTAGCCATTCAACCAGAAGCGCGCTTCATCGCTAAACAAAATTCGCTTATGAAAATCGGGAACAACGGCGATCTCGTTTTGGGCCCATTCGACGAATCTACGCCTTGCTTGATGATCGTTTTGATGAATTGCCAAACCAAACTGAGAATAAATCACTTGACAGCTGTTAAATCGGTTGCCATCTTGGAAAGTAATGCCAACTTAAACTTCTATACCTGAAAAAACACTCTTTATATATATACATATATATGTATATAATCCTTTTAAATATATATATATATTTAAAAAGATTATTTCTATTATATTTTACTACTAAATGAATTCTTTGTTAATTATAAAGTACATCGTCTATTATTTTGAATCAAAATATATTTTAGAGACATTTTTAAGCTAACTATATGTAATGATTGATTGATTAATGAAAATCTGAAATCTATATTTTATTTTTTTAGAAACTAACTATTATTTCAAACGTTGAGAAAAAAAAAGCAATCGTTTCAATAGCTATCTCTAAATTTTTCTTTTATTTATTACTTATAGAAACTTGACTTTAATATATATATATATATATATATATACATACATAAAGTTATATATATTTAAAATGATTATTTCTTCTGAATTAGGATCGATGTTGCATTTTATAACTTCCAGAATCTCAAAATGCTGACGTTGGATGTTAAAAAAAGGATTTAGTAAAGCAGCTCTCGATCTTGTAATTTGACTGTGCCTCAGAATTTCAAAGTTCGTAGCCAATAGCCCTCGTGTTGCTCTAACATTACATGAACTAAAGGTAATCGTATAAAATAAGATATTGATTTACCTATGTGAGAACCCCCTGGGTTCCACCCTGGACACTAAGATCAATTTGAGGCAAAGAATAACCAAACGCCATTGGTATAATAATAAATTACATTTATTCACTTAGTTCAATATATCAAACTTCTAATGACAAATATTAGACTATATGTCTACTTCAAAAAGGGATTTACCTTTAATATTAAATTAAATTACAAAATATGAAACTAATCAATAAATACGCTCAATATCAAAAGGGTTTACCGGAATAGGAGGTCTGAGAAATACCCGCAACTTGAATTATTAGCTTTCATTAAACTTGAACTAATTTTATTAAACTAACGCTTGTGGTTAGTGGTACGAAGCTAGAATATATCACCTGGTTGTACTTATGATCTCTTCATGTAGATTAATCCTCCTAAGGCTTCTTCGCTGAATGATAACAGCAAAACTCCCAATATCTTAATCCAAATGAATCCTCTAAATCTCGTCGCTACTTCTGCTGGCTCCATCGTTTCTTCTACGCTAACCTACAACGCTCTCTTTAAATACCTTATCTGCTTTACATATCCCATTTTCTTATTTTAGAGGTGATTGTAAATATCCGCGAATTTACAATCCCCAAAGACGCCTAAGAGTATCAGTGGAAATGTACCGTAAGGATTCGTCACACCTATAATTGAAAAGTATTTCTTTTATTTAGGCTTTATAAAATAGACATATTTTATAATATATTATAAAAAACTTAACCACTATTTTAAAGGAACATTATTGATTCAGTGAAAAGAAAAAATATTACTTGATACATGCCTTTATTCCATTTAATTATAATTGTTAATTATTTTATTATTGGAACCTATTAATTACCAGTATATTATTGGTAACTATCACTTATCTTACATGCATTGCATTTAATTTTGATATAGGTTGATTTATATTATTTCTTTATTTTCAAATCACTAACTAATCTGATAAAGTTTAACTTTTCATGCAATGGATGCGAAGTAAAATGAAGAGGAACTTATCTAATCCATTTTAAGTTAATAAGGAAAACTCAATCATTGCATGAAATATTCTTTTCCGATATCTATTACTGAAGTAGTTAAGTTCATGGTCTTCTGCTTAGGAAGAAGCTCGCCGCCAGTGATTTCCAATTTTGCTTGAACATTGAGGAATGAGATTTCCAATATTAAGTTCAAAAATATTAAATAACCTTACGTTAATGTGTGTGGTAATGCATTTGAATAATATATTTCCTTGTAGTTAATGCAAAACTATCGATTATATATTTTTGTGGTTTTGACAGTTAAATTCATTAGAATCATTCCTTTGCTTCGCAATGAATCAGATTAATTTTCAGACTGTAGCATTATTTTCAAAGCTCCATTGGTTACAGAATATATTCAAAGGCAATAAAATTTATAGTGTGCCCTAAATTTTTCATTCTTTCCTTACCCTAACTACATTCTGCCGGAAAAATATTGAATTAAGATCAAGGTTCTTGTGAAACTTAAGAAATCTGCAACGAAAATATTTCAAATATTAACCGAGGCCTATGGAGATAGAACTTTGTCTCGTGTACATGTGTTTGAATGGAATAAGAGAGTTTCAGGGGGAAGGGTCAGTGTGGAAGATGATGAACTAGCTGGGCACCCAAGGTTATCGATTGTAGACTAAAAAATAGCCACAATTCGTGATAAGAGTGGGTTCCTACTCACATCAGTGGTCAAACAGTCAATCGTCACTACTACATTGAAGAGCTAAAAAGACTTCTCTCGGGAAAAAATTTGGAAAAAATAACAGAATTGGGCAGTGATGGATGGCTTTTGCACCAAGAACACGAACCCGCTCAAATGGTCCTATCTGCCATGCTGTTTCTGACCAGCAAAAACATTAACGCGATGTGGCATCTTCCTAATTCACCTGATTTGGCCCCATGCAACTTTCTTTTATTTTTTGCAGTTAAATATTGCTTAAAGGGAACCCATTATACCTCAGTTGAAGACATTCGGATAAAAAAGGTGAATCTCCTGAAGGGCCTTCCAAAAACAACGTTCCGGAACTGTTACCAGTTATGACAGCACCGAATGCAGAAGTTTGTGAATGCTGAAGGGAACTACTTTGAAGTTAATACTGTCCAGGAGAACTGATTCTGTAAGTACAATGATTTGTTGGACGCCTCTTACAGGTTCGATCGGTATTTCGCATTAATTATAACTTTTAATAGAATTTATTTAATACAATCTCTGATCTTCTTATGAATGAATTACTTTATTTAAATTTCAAAAATCATGAAAACTGATATATATACACATCACTTTTAAATTTTTTTAAAAGTATTTTTGCCAATTGAAATTTTATTGAAGCATTTTGAGCCTAATCTGACTTTATGTCAAATAATGTATAATATAGAACCAGTTGTAAAATTTTGGTACTTTTTGAATCTTTGTTTGGTGCAGCTTGGCCTAGTTTGGCTCTTGTGCCATAAAATCAAACAATCAATCATTTGTACAAGTGTCCTTCGTCCAACAAGATTCTTGTAAAACACGTTTTTGATATTACACGGTACAAAATTTGCGATTATTATAAAACGGATATGATATTACAGGGCACAAAACTTGAATTTAATACTATACGGTAACATTTGTAATATTGCGTCTGGTGCTAAGTTGGATTTAATTGATCTTCAAGAAGGAATAGCTTTAGAAAAAAAAGAATTTTGTTGTTGCTGTTGAAAAAGACCCTTCAGTAGCGCTTAGCATAAATTTGTAAGAGAATTCAAAGTTCCTTAGCTCCTTATACAGAAATTCTGGATAAATTGCAAGATCGAAACAGACAAGTGATTACAACTGCGTCAGATAACTTTTGTAATGATAACAAAAAAACTAGTGAAGAGCAGTCTCAATCAACTTTGAGAAAAAAAGAAGAAAAATGAAAGATTGGCTCACACAGCGCTTCTCAAACTGTGGGGTGTGATAACCCTAGGAGGAGGACGCGAGCATCTTTAAAATTCGAAATAAAAGATTATTTTTTAAAAAAAAATTATTAATTTTTATTCAAAGTAAACAATCAAAATACACCTGACATAATAAAAATAAAGAACAACATTTAGTCTGATATAAGGCACCTATAAATGTGTCAGTATGGCACAATGCATTTTATAATTAATTTAACAATACTAAGTTAAGAACAAGTTTTATAATTACCAGTGGCCCCATGGGCTTGTCCTATATAAAATTATATGCAAACATTAATACTATCTTCATAGTTTGTACGGTTTATAATCAATCTCGTAACTGCCGAGGAAAAATTACACGATTCACTCCCCAATGCTACCGTTTTGCTGGTATATACGTGTATCTGGTGTATTGGGGGAGGGGCAAGGGAATAAATAAGTAAATCCTCTGATAAAAGTAAATCCTTCGTAAACACTGCCAAGTTCATTTTATTGCACTTCAGAGCCTTCGGATTAATTTTATAGATAGCAGTGAACGGAAAAAAGTCGTATTTCGGAAAGACGTATATATACGTCCATGACAATTTACGCACTGGCTGAGCGAAACGTTTTTATACGCCGGTGGCTCTTTAGAGGTTAAAGACGCATTGTAGCTTTAGTGTCTAAGTACCGAATTATGGAATTCAATGCATTATTATTGTTTGAAAGAGGGCGCGATAAAAATTATGATTGAATATTGGGTCGAAAGTATATTGAAAATTTGAGAAGCACTGGATTTTCAGTAATTTCTGATAAGAGTGATGATGAAAATTAGTTTTGCGTTCTTAATAAGCCCTTTTTTTCATAAATTTCGTGTAATAAATTTCTTTAACGTAAGGTATGTTTGGTAAAAATGGGTCGTAAAAACTTCAATTGAACTAAAGAGGAGCGGCAAGGCTGAATTTTGCGAAAAGGAAAAAGAACAAATGAAAAATGCTTATGAAAGACAGTAACTTTTTTAAATAGTCTTTACTTGAGTAACTACATATTTCTCTAAACAAGTATATAGCGTAATTAATTATTAATATTTACATCAGAAGAATAAAAATGAAACAAAATAACAATAAATATCAAGAATTCTTCGAATGCTCCCTTATTTGAATTTCCTGAAATTTGCTAGAAAATGAATGATTTAACATAATTTATTTCTTATTATTTTATTGGAGGTTATGATTTTCTCTTTAATGTTTTCTCTTTATTACTTTTTGAATGATTTGTATACTTATTATGATAATAAAGAATTATTTGATTAGTTTTTAAAAACATATGTTTATTATTAATTACAAGTAATTCTTATTGATGTTACTAATATAGTAATTTAAATTCTACTTAATAACTGTAAATAAACTATAAACATAAGATGTTCCCATTTTTCTTCTAACCATATGATGATTAAATATTTGCCTCGTAAAAATTCTCAATGTCTTATAAATCTTGTTAATTAAAAGATTATACTCATCAAAAAATTCTATAGTTTTTCCTAAGTACTTTTTGCCTGATCGTATTGTTTAATAACTTTAAAGGCCACATAGATAATGTGATTGTAACAATACTAGTACACCATTTAGACTACTCTAAACAGATTAAATTTAATATATAGATGAAATTCTATCGAAACAGAGTGGTTATACAGAGTGCAGTTATTTTGGATTTTAGTCAAGAAATATTTAAATCATTCGGTGCGCTTGTTTCTAATTAAATTCCGTATAAATCAATTATTACGCGCGAAACTATGGTTAGTTAATTAATTAAGCTACAATTTATAGAGTAAAGTTTTGTAATTACAATTTTAAGTATGATTTGTAGAGTATATTTTGAAATCTGTGAATCGTTTTGATTCATTTCTCATTAAAACTGCAATTTTCGCTGTAAGAGCAGAGGTCACACATAGAAATACCTAAGTTACCAATTATATGGATTACGGTTCTTTTCTTTTCTTATGAAACGTTCAAGGATATTTTAGACTATATATTTACAATACAAATACCCAGGAATTCTACACTTCCATTTTTACGTACTGCTTTAATCTCCATTTATTTGAAGATTCCAAAGGAACATATTTTAAGAATATTCACCCTTGTGATGGGTTCAAAAAATCGAATTTCTTTTTTTTCATAAAACGCTTCCTTGACATGTGTAGAATATGGGAATATAAAGTGATTTTTTTTTAAATTTCAAAGTCGTTATATAAAGATACATTAGTTAGGAGAAGCAGCTGTTCAGAGAGCTGAGTTGGCAGTCGAAGGCTGGCATATCATGAGTTCGAGCCCAGTACCACTAAAGACCCGCCGTGTAAGGCAGCTATGCACGTTAAATCTGTCGAGAGCTGAAACGTCCTCCCGTTGGTGTGGTGTGGTAGTTAGGAGAGGGGGTACCAGTTTAGGTGTCGTCCACGTCACTTGACAATGTTACAAAATTACGTGGTCCGTCACCAAAAGCCCTCGTGTAGAGCTGAACAGTGCGACGTTAATATTCACTCACTATTGTGTAAAGGCGGTTTGATACCTGAGATACCCTTCTGTGCAAATATACGTTCATACAAGTATAGACAAGTTTTTACAGGTTTAAAAGGAAATATCTATAGTTATTGAATATTATGCCGAGCTTGTTTTAGTCTTGGTTTAGCTTTGAAGAGCATAACAGCTACAAGTTATTTATTTTCGCAATGAGTTGTCGAAAAGGAAGAACGACTGGAAATGTTCATCCTGGTCGTAATAAAAAGCGAAAGTTTAGAGGAGAAACCGTTTTACCACCAAAATGATATGGAGCTTACATCAGCTTCTCCCAGAAAACTAAAAGATCAGTATACACATAGAGGTTCCCATCACTCCAAGTCTTGCGAATTTTGAAATTTGTTTCAGTATTTGTGCTGCTATTTCTGAAATTGTTATGTGTAAGACTCGTAAAAGTGATTTATCTTTCTCGTAGAGAAGCAAAACAATAACGAATCTATAAATTCATTGATTTGGATTTTTGTTCCGAAGCATATACACTCTGGCCCCAAGATCGTTGAAACTTGCAACATACTTATCTATCATCTTTAACGAAGGTTTTGAAGGAGAATGAGAAGCAATGACGACTATGGGATATCCCATTGGCCGCGAAGCGCATACTTATATTAGAAACATGATGAAACGCGCATCTTCAGTTGTGAGCGGCGCACGAGTAATGCCGTTAAACAAGGAAGGATTAATACAAGAACTGAACAATCTTCTTTGAAAAAATTTCGGGAGAAGGAGGAACGAGTACTTTATGGACCAGGCATCACCAATTGAAGATAAGTTAAGATTTTCTTATTTTTAACTAGACTTGGAACTTTAAACGTATTTTTCTCAAAAATGCGTTTTTCAAACTTTTCTCCATCATATCTCAAAAACGGTATGACCTAATAACTTCAAAATTTATCAAATTTATAGGGTAAATTTAGCACATGTAGACGCATAGAATGGATTATGGTCATTTTAAAATTTTCAATATTTCTATTTTTTTATAAGAAAAACATAAAAAGAACCCCATGAAATTCAAACTTTTTCTTCAGTGGTCTACCAAAACTCCAATCTTTAGTATTTTCAATTGAATATAGTCCATTTTATGCATTTCCGCTTACAGATTATATAAAACGATGTTAATTTTTTTTATTTCATGTAAACTAATAAGCGGATTCGTGGAGGAAGGGAGCACCTTTTTTTTTCGAGTCGGATGTGCTCAGAGCACTATACCTCACGTTCTCTATTGTATATTTTTGCTTAAAATTTTATACACATTCTCTTAAAATATATATGAATAAATGATAAAAAACATAAAGATCAATTCTGTATGGCAAAAAAAATCCCTAAAAATGATTGAAAAATAGGCCATCACGTGGGTGAACCTCCTTATCCCTAAAAGCTATAAGGTTCTTTGCTTTGAGTAGAAAATCGCTTTTGTGTTGTAAGCTTTGTGCACGTGTTTGATTGCAGCTTTTATGCATTAATATGTGTTTTATAGAATAATGTATTGTTAAGATATTCAATAAATTCATATTTATAATCAACATGTGTGAACGTAAATAGCCCCAATATAAATTTCAGTAAATTTGAAGCATTTTGATGTAAAATGCTGTATGTAGTCTGGAACAACAGTGGAATCAATGGCATTCAAGGTACCACAAGTATATTGCTATTTGATTTCGAAAAACGTATAATCATCAGGTGCTACAGAAATGACCGACCTGTAAGAGGCATATCTAGTGAACTGAATATCCCCAAATCAGCTGTGGCGTGCAGGGTTCAGAAAAATGTCTGGCTTATTCTCTTCATTAGCTACTTAGTATTTATCCGGAAAGGAGAATTTTGAAAGTTGTCCGATCCCAAAAAAGCAACTGTACATCAGACTGAGGATAATCTTAATTAAGGTGCAACTGTGAACGCCTCTGAACGCAACATTCGACCCACATTACACTGCATCGCCTATGGTAACAGACGAACTGTGTGAAAACCTCTACTACCAGCTTTGAATAAGAACCTATGTCTGCAGATTGCAAAGGAGCATAAGGGTTAGAAAGTAGATGAATAGATAAGGATGATCTTGAACTCGATTAATCATGTTTTTAACTATACCATTTAGATGGCAGAGTGTGAATATAAAGCAAACAGTATAAAAACATGGACTACAACTGCACTGCCATAACTTTTCAAGCTGGTAGAGGCAATATTAAGATTTTAAGGTTTACTTGACTTTATAGAGGCCAAATCACCCATGAAACCGGCGTTCCTAAGATGTTCTTACACATAGGCTTTGGCTCATGTAGAAGAACGTCTGAAAGCCGAATGGTATTTGTGTTACAGCAGATCAAATACAACTTATTATGCTAAGAGTATATGCTGAAGGAAATGGATACTTTCAGCAGGATATTGCTCCCTGTGTTACAGCTAGCCTTATCCGAAGATTATTCGAAGAGCATGGCAGATGCGCTTTTCCTTGTTAGTTGGTCTGCACAATCACCAGATCTCAGTACATCTGAGAATCTGTGGGATGAGGTCAAATGGAACATCAGGTAGCCATATCCAATACTTTCCAATCTGAAGGCTTTGGAAAGTGCAATTCGTTGGATTTGGTCTCAGATATCTTATACAACCTACCAGCATCTTATAGAATCCATTCTAAGAAAAATCAATGCAGTATTAAGGAAAAAGGGTTCCAATATTGTACTGAAGTGGTGGAAGGGGTGGCCATAATATTGAGCTACTCAGGTATATATATATATATATAACAAATTTGATGAAGATAGTAAGTATTTGAATATCACCATGAAAATATATGTTTCTATGGAAATTTTTAAGCAATTAACTCATGTATTTTTTTATTGCAACCTTAGAAAATATTCTGATGGGAACTTAGTACTCTTTGAACTGCTTTCTTTCTTTATGTATTTAAAAATTATATTTTAACGTTTTATATAATTTTTCTATTGAAGAAAATGATACAAGAGGAAATTGTTCACATATTATTCACACAATTTTAAAAATTTAGTCTTGTAGAAAATTTGAAAACATTTTAAAATCCTACTCTTTTTGTAATTATTAATTTTTTGTAATAGTCTTATGGATGTTATAAACAACTTTAGGGATCGATTTTACAATAACTTAATTCGTTTTTGAGAAAAAAAAATAATATATTGATATGCATGCTAAAAATCAGCGAAAAAGCCAATATTTCTTACATTTTAATTTTTTTTTAAAAAAAGTATTCAGTTTACAGTAAAATGGATCGCTAATTTTGTTACATGCTTTATGTGCAATTCACAGGAAAAAAAATGGAATTGATTGGTAAATAGTTGTGGAAGGAGTAGCATTTTGAATGCACTAATGTTTCAAAAAACACAAACTGAGAAAAACCCCTTTAAAGTTTATAATTCTGAAAAAAAATTATAATAAGCTTTAATAAACTTAAAATATCACTTTAAGATATTAGTTATATATTTTTCTATAAAATAATTGCGTTTTCGTATTTTTTCTCTTAACCCATACATTTTTATAAATGACCAATTTTAAGAAGTTATTAATTGCACACACACACAAGAAAATTCAACAAAAATGTTAAATGTTTTTTTTCTGTCACGGCAGAAAGTTTAGTTTTTTCTTCACATATTGAAGTATTACATTTGTATGAAAAACATAACAGGAATAAGAACTGAAATTATGAAATTATAAATATAAAATGCCTTAATTCAAAAATTTTACATGCACACATTTCACAAAGAAGAAAAATTACAATATTGTATTGCCAAAAAAATATTCTGCTTTATACATTACACATTCTTTTTTATAGTTATTATTTCTTTTTATATAATAGATTTTTTTTTATCATAACACTTTTTTTTCTAAAAAAGGAGGTGTGTCCAAATTGTCTAATTTATTTTCAAATGAAGTTTTATTCAACTTCTAACTTCCCGACTTGCACAAATGATATATCAATCGAAAGATAATAATCCAAAGAACAAGATTAAATAAAATTAAAAATAACGATAGGTCGGTCATTTTTAGGGTACCACGTCCTCTTAAAATTGCTAAAGAAATCTGGTAAACGTGGTACTATACTGAATTATCATTGTCGTATTATATTTTTATTCAATTTCCGAAGAAAGAAATTACCTTATTTTTTTTGAGGAAACACACTTTCTAAGTATTCGAAATATTATATTCCCCCAACAGTGACTCGATGCTCAGTATTGAAGAGTTGAATGTAATTTTTTCCCCTCTTATATTTACCAATAAATGCAGTCAGATCGCATTTAATTAACTGAATTAGGGAAATTAGAAAAAATATTATAATAATGCTAATAATGTCCCCTTCTTACATTGATAAAAGTTTGAAATTATCAATGATACACTTACAGAAAACGAACATACACAAAGCATTTTTTTTTAATAATAAAAGTATTTTACTACTAAATGTAGCATCCAGAAAACACAATTAAATTAATTTCCTGTAGTTATTCTGAAATTAAATTCTGATAGTTCTCAATATTTTTATTTACGAAATGTAGGGGATAGTCTTATAAGTTTAAAGATTTAATTAATTAATTTAAGTGCACATATTAAAAGAAACAATTCTCGTATTTCCAGCACCTAATTTAAATTTCTTTGAGCTATAAAAGAAAGAAATCACCTACAAGTCATTTTTATAATTAAACATTTGTTATTATGAAGGTAACAAGATATTTTAAAATCCCTAATTAATTATAAAACTAATTTGATGATTCGACTAATTTAACCTTTGAATTAGTAGAATTCATCAGATTTTTTCTTTTCGGTTAGTATATTTTTTTTCCTTTAGTATTTAGAATGGATTTTATGAAAATCAAAATAAAGATTCTTATTGATGGTATTTAATGAAAATATTTTAATACATATAATAAAATCAATAAAGTAAAGCCTAGTTATAGTCATAATTAGTAACCTTCATAAAAAAGATGTTAATGCATTTATCACATACAAAATTTCAGTTGCTGTATGAAATTATGCTGAAATCAGACATCTATACATAACAAAAAAAATTGACAAATATTTATATACGAGGCTGAGTCATTTGAAAGTGAGCCAATGTGAATATATGACTTAATTTAAAAGTATTCTTCATGATCATTGATACATTTCTCTCATTGATAAACGAGCCGTTTGATTCCCGTCTCATAAAACTCAGTGGGCTGTGGATTCAAATAGTCTGTAACTGATTCCTTCACGGCTACATCCGATACGAATCTAGTACCCCTGAGATGTTTTTTCAGTTTCCCAAAAATGTGAAGGTCACATGACGACAAATCTAGGCAGCATGGAGGATAATGCAGCGTTTCCCACTTGAACTTTGCTAGTTGTGTCTTAACCACATCAGCGACATGGGGATGGGCATTGTCGTGTAACAAAATCACACCCTTCTTCAATCTGTCAGGTCGTTTGTTCTTGATTGCGACACACAGATGTTCCAATATCGCGAACTATTGATAATGTCTCCATGTTTAGCAAATTTCATCAGTAATAGTCCTGACGATCGGAAAAAAAAGTCAATAGCACATTTCCGGTGAAAATGCAGACTTTTTTTGTTTTCTTTGGGGGTGATGAATTTAAATGCTTCCACTGTAAGCTTTGCCGCCATGTTTCAGGTTCGTAGTGGTAGCACCATGATTTATTTCCGCGGTCACAATTGCAGACAAGAAGTCGTCACCCTCATTGTGATACCGGATGAGATGAATCAAAGCAGTGCCGAGCCTCTCAGTCTTCTCGAGGTCGTTCAAAAGCTTGGGACACAACAGCCAATAACTGAGATGATCATGAATTATGCTGTAAACCGAACCGTAACAGATGTTCATACACTCTGCCAGTTAATTGATGCTTATCCACCATTCTTGTTGAATCAGCTCATCAACATACGCAATTGTGTCGGGGGTAATTGCGAGGTGGCTATAGCCCAATTTTGGATCGTCTTTGCAACTTTCACTTCCTTCTCTGAGCCATTTGCTCCAATGCTTCACAGCGGACAATGAGATACAATGTCCACCGTACACGGCAGTCATACGGTGATTAATTTCTTATTGGGAAACACCTTCAGCTGTGAACAACCTGACCAGATCCTGCTGTTCCTCTTTTGGAGTGTCCATTATGCCACGCTACCGTCTTTAAAACTGAAAAGAAAAACTAAACTTTAGAAGCAAACCTGTCTATTTCTTACTTAAATTATAGCCTCATTTTTATTTTATACAAAAATGTTTTGTGTTTCAAAACTTTTGTGAAAATATTTTGTTAGGATTAGGCTGAATTATTGGTCATCGTAACCAATACTATCAATATTATAAAAAACAATATTTTGAATTAAAAAAAGTTATTTTCAGTCATATTGAATTAAAATAGTCTTTTATTAAAACAAACACTGGAAAATAACATACTAAAAATTAGAGCTTTACGAGTATTAGAGCTTTTGTACCGGCTGGGTGTCGTGGTTGGTTTGTCGCTGGCCTTCTGCACCCAAGGTTGCGGGTTCAACCCCGGTCCAAGTCAGTGTATTTTCATGGTGCAGAAAATCAACACAGCGGCCATGTCATCTGATTATACGGCAAGTAAAAGATCCCTAAATTGTCTGTTTGGCTTGGATGCTCTCGGCAAAATTAAATCCTGGTACAAGTTTGCACCATTAGAGCTCAGGTGCCTTCCTCTAGGGAGGAAACTGGGCATCAAAATTACCTGCGGTGATTGGTAGCCGCCTATAGGGCACCGCACTAAAAAGTTATACCAGCTTCTGGGGGATGTACTAGGTCTGCAATGGTTAATGATAAATTTGCAGCCCATTAGAAATTAAAAAAAGGTTTTGTTCTATGCCTTTACAAACTTTAAATGAATTTTTATCAGACTTCCAATTTGAAGGTATAAGTGTTTTCTAAACCCTAAGGTTTTTTTTCTGTTCATCATACAGCCTTGAAATTGTTTGTGTATACTCCCAAACGTATGTTCTATAAAAGGTAGTATGGATTTATGGCTGAAATCTCTAGTTATTTTTTAAAAAATTTCTGAATTTACTATTTGTAAAGTTTTCGTGTTTTTTCCAGGTTTTTGCAGAAAAATAATTATTAAAAATCAACAAGGAAATAGATTTTCCAAATCCATAGTAACTTTTGTTCATGATAATCTAATAAATTTAAATAAATTAAAATGACTAAAAAATTTTAAATGTGAGCATTTTATAGGAGTTTGAAAAAACTCTTAATTTTTTTAAAATTATAAGACGACGACTGATCAAACTGACTTTTAACTTTCAGAATCACCTTTATAATATAATCTTAATATAAAACATAAATTGTTTTTAATGTTACTGACTCCAATTTGTTTTTTAAAAAAAGGGTACTGTGTAGCCTTAAGGAGGTATTATATCATTCCATCAGTAATATGTTGCATAAGATTTCATGTTCATTGGAACATGAAATCGACAATCTTCGGGATTGGAGTAAACAGTAAGGTCCAAGATTGGGACTTGTACAAAGGATTTACGATTGAAACAGTCAGCCTTATGGTATATAGGGTTTAGTGGTGTTAACGGCAAAGCCGTAGGGCATGAGTTCGATTTTGGAAGAAGGCATAAATGTTTGTGCAAGTATTATGCCTGTGTTGCAAGAGGGAGGGGACTTTAATTATTTGTTGAGCCACAAGTCGTCTCGTGAGGTTGGTGGAACGGAAAGAGAGTTGAAAGCTCTTGCCCACACCCATTGTGTTCTCCATCAGAAGAGGGTTGGAACCGAGCCAAATCGTTCTGTCACTTGTATGGTGATAAAAGCAGTGGCAAGCAACAAACGTAAAACTAGCCCCTAGCCGCGATTAATTTCATGGACCTCAATCAGACATCATCTATCAGTAGACATTAGAAACCACAAACAACAATGCTGTTGAAAAAATAGAAATTTAAGCACTAAGCCATCTCGTTTTCCACAATTCATTGAATTATTTCTGGAGCATTTTATTGCTGCGCTATAATTTACTGTGATGTGAGGTTTCCTTCCTTGAAATAACTAGGGCCTTTTTAGCAGTTATTAAAAGATCTTAATTGCTACCTTCTTACAAGGAAACGGAACATGCAGATGTCTAGCGATAAATATATTGGAACGATAGAGACAGCAAAAGGAAGAGTAGATGATATCGCTACTCAATTTATTATTGTGATAACGACGTATAGTGATTACAAAAGCCATTAAAAAGGTAATGAAGAAAAAAAGTTGAGATGGATGTAATTTGTGTTATATCCTGAAATTTAGCAATGAGAAACAAAATCAGAGAGATATCACCTCTTTCTTTGAATACAGAAAAGTCTATTCTTACTATTTACAATTACGTGATGAAGTTGATCTTTTATTCATATAATGAACATAATAATATATAGTGTGTTAATTATATCTTTTTCTTTTTGGTGTATTGTATTATGTTCACTATTCTTAATTCAGTGTCGACTTAAGGTCACGAACTTACTACTACGGGCATTTGAAGCTGTCTAGTTAAAATAGTTGGAGGAACCATTAAAATGTTATCAACAAAGAAGTGGTAAGATGAGATATTGAACAGGTATGTATAAATATTGCAGTATTTTTTGAGAATCTATTTATATTAAAATAAATAAAATTATTTTAATGCTTTTTTTGAGTTAATGAGTTTAGAAAAAGTAAGTAATGTATAGTATGTATATAAATACAATGATAATAAATAAAAAAGAAAATTCTACTAAAAATACTTTACAAATTATTCTAAAGATATAGAATTTTGCTCTGAGTAATATACACACAATCACTTTATTGATATATATTTTTTAAAAAAATTGTTTTCAAGTATTTGCTTTTTCACGATACCATGTACACACTCATGGATAAAAAAAATTAGCTCACCAAGAAATAATTGAGGGATCGTACCGAAACTTCGCATGAAGGTACATGTCGGGGAGATAGGTAAATTATTAGAAAGTTAGCTTGATCCAGATTCAATCTCAGCAGTGATGACAATCGTCTTCGTGTGTAGAGCCCCCGGGGTGAACGCCTCAATCCTGCCTTTGATTTATAGCGACACACCGCTCTCCACAGCTGGTTTGATAGTATAGGGTGAAATTGTCTGCAATACACGGTCACCCCTAGTATTGATCCGTGACACCATGACTGCCCAGTGGTATGTCCATAACATCCTGCAACCACATGTGTTGCCACTCATGCAACGCTTCTCAGGAGCCATTTTCTACAAGACAATGCTTAGCCTCACATTGCAAGGGTGTCACAAGACTGTCTCCACATTGTTACAACCCTCACTTGGCCTGCTTGATCCCCAGATTTGTCTCAAATCGAGCATATCTGGGATCATTTGGGATGGCGAGTTGGGCATCTCACGTGTTTGAACGAATCAGAGGAAAGGATATAGCAAGCATGGAATGAAACGTCTCAATACATCATATAGAACTTGTATGCCTGGATGCCCGATCGTATCGCATCATGCACTCGCGCTAAAGGGGTTTCTACAGGGTATTAAATAATCCGTTCTTTTGCTTTTTTTTGAATAAATGATCTTTTGTCTTTGATTTTACTTATATCAAAGTAGTTATTACGTATGTAAAATTTCGTTTCATTTTGACAATTCCTAGGTGCGCTAATTTTTTTGTCCATGAGTGAATATAAATGCAACATAATTTTAAAACTTCCAAATTCACAATTGTTTTGTTTCAACACAGGAAGGGAAAAAATGTGGTTGAACATTTTCTTTTTAAATGAAAAAAATCACAAAATCAATAAAATAAACATATATTATTTCTCATATTTCTTTATTTATTAGGACGAGTCAAATGAAAGTGAGCCCCCTCCCTGCACAAGAATGGTTCAGTCCATCATCTGCGACGTAGTGCGTAACACAGAGACATCCTTCATTTACGAAAGTGACGTGAAATTGTGAGGTTAAAGTTTTTTAAGGAGCTCATACACTGGGTTAAATCGGACAGTTTAGGATGTTTTTAGCTCTTGTTGTACGACTTCAAAATACTAACATATAGGACAACAATATGTTTAGTATAAAGCAGTTTGGTACATCAAGGGAATATTCCGTTTTATCTGCAATACTTGAATTCAGAATACTTGTATTCGGAAGTCTAATTTCAGTGTCAGCTGAAGACTGATTTTTAGATACATCATTTTCAGTAGTATATTCCATCTTTTCTCGAAATATGGTTTCTCACAGCAACCTGAGAATGTTTTCGCCATGATATTTTCTCAACAGAAAAAATTAATGAAAGCCCCTAAGTTATATAACTGTTTTTAAAGCAAAAATTGGCCAAGAAATAAAAACTTGAAGTAATTAATTAGGAGAATTATAAAAAAAATCAAAACATAAACAATCAGAACTGATTTTAGTAATGGCAATTGGAATTAATAAACATTTCACACTAAAAGAGTTGATTGTGCTCAAAAATATTTTTAATTAATTCAATTTAAGAGTGGAAAATGTTTTAAAAGGAAACCAGAACCAGAAACATATTTCTGAAAAGTTCAAATATCTTAAAAGCTAAACTGAAATTTGGTTGCGAGTTTTTCAATGATATAAGCCATAAGAAAATCCACACACAAAAAAATCTTAAATATAATATTTGTAGGGTACTATGTAGCCTTAAAAATCACATTATTCCGTAAGTACAAAATTCTGGTTAATGAGTAATCAGTTAGCAATCAAGCATACCCAAGCTTTCAAGGGACACACATTAAGGGACTCTAACATTAAGAAAATATTAAATAATAATAATCATGTAAAGGTGTTTTACATAGTTGTACTTCCATCCCTGAGTTGCAATTAAATTTTGTAGTAATTGTTTTTACGTATAGTATTATTTTGGTACTATATTTTGAATCTATATTAGATAAAACCGTGTACAAGATTTATAAACATAGAAAGGCAATAACGATATATAGTTCATATTTAGAAATTAAAAAAAAAGTATGTCTAGAATAATTAATTAAAAGAGAGATATTTATAAATAAGATTATATAGATTGAAAAAAGATGTGATTTATAAAGACTTATACGATTATATATTACGTAAAATTAAGTTACATATTAAATATTTTTTTTAAAAAAATACGGTTTAAATTATATTAAAATTTAAAGAAGATACGATTATAAAGTTTTCAGATTAAAAAATGATAATTTTGCATTTATAATTATTTAATTATATTATTATGATGTTGAATTATCAAACATACACAAATTTTATATGAAATTTTCACGTTTTGAAATTACTTCTACAGAGGTGAAGAGAACCAACGATATTAATGCGTCGTTAATTTTTTAATAATATCATTTAACAAATTCAATTACTTCAGTCTTATGATGTTCTCATTATTATTTTCGTATTGATTCTTGGTTCAAATATACTTCAAGTACTTGTCAGCATTTCTCTGATGAAAAAAAGGCACATATAGAAAAAAAAGTATGAGATGTTCCATTTTTTGTACTTATTTAGCTTAAAAATTTTACTCATTCTTGTATTCTCAGTTCAGCTATCTATCATTCTCCTTTATATTTCCTTATCTGCTTATTTTTAGTATGAACTTGTATTTTTCGACTTATGTTACTTTCTTTTCTATTTGCATCGTTTTAGCTAGAAAAAAATATATGTGTAAATATTTCTTTCATTTATAAATAAAGATTATAATTCTTTGTGTTTCAGTTTTGATTTTCTACTATTAAAAACATATTCTATATATTTATATTATAGTCGAAAGAACACCAAAATAGCAGTACTGACAATTTAAAAAAGAAAAAAACCCCTTAGATTTGTATTTATTTGTCACTTGTATTTGTAATCTATCTTATTTTTACATTTTCGCAAAGTTGAAATTATAAATCTATTCGCTTAAGTATACATCAAATTCCACACGAAGTTACAACAATTGGTATTAAATTCTTCAAAAGAGACATGCTCAGAAAAAGAATAATCTTCTTTTGTTAAAAGCTTTTTCGCGGAGATTGGTATGTCCTTTATTATATTGTTTAAACTAAGTTATTTAGAGTTAAATGGGATAAAAATTGTTTGATGTAAAATGTATATCTTTGCTTTTTCTATTTATAAGACAATATTGTTTAAGTTGCACGCACTAAAAAAAAGAGTTTAAAGAATATATTGCTCTATCTAACGAAACATCATATCTATAATTTTGATTTTTTTGGTGAAGCAAAAGATTTCAAAGCATAAATGAAACAGAAAATGTTTATTTCTATTTTTCCAGAAAATAATCATTTATTTAAAAATTTAGGAAATATTTCAGTTTATAATGTTAGAAGTAATGTTATAGTAAAATACATAACGAAACATTTATGACTCAATTTATTGTTTGATATGTATATATATTTACATATTTTTCTAACTTTTAATTTTCTTTTTTTATATTAAAACGAGTAAATCTTTCCCTTAACTTGATAGTCATTAATATATATGGATTATGTTCTATTCTTAAAAAGCTACCAAGTCGGAAATAAATTTGCATTATTGCTTAAATAAGAGAAAAATAGTTATGTAGACAATATCACATGTGTCTATACTCCATGCATCAAAAGCAAAAGACATTCATTTTAATAATAATATATTTAAGGTTGTAAAAATAGCAAACAATAACGATAAAATCAACTTTAAATATAATGTTATAACTGGTACATATAAAATATATCAGAATAATGCCTTAGGTATTTGGTGGTAAAATTGAAATTCGAACTCTCTTGAAGACATTCGAAAAAGCATAAAAATCCAATTTAAGATACTACCGGGGTTGCAAAAATTCCTCTCATTATTAATAACAACAAAAACAAAATCATATTTAAACGTGTTTTTTAGTTACATAAGCATTACATGATAATTTGTTACACATAAAATATATCAAATCTGATATTATAATAATTCAACAATTTAAATGTTACAATGTTTGTGTGTGTGTGTAAAAAGAATAAGTTTATTTAAAACCATGCCTTACGTTTTAACAAAGCAGAATCTTGCTACTGATATTTGGAATATATAATTTCAGTGTTAAAATATTAACTTAAATTATTCAGGTTAAACACAGCTAAAATATAATACCCTATGGACTGCACCTACACACAAACTGAAATCATGCAAATTCTTCGAAGTTATCTAAAGTAAAAGGTTTTTATTCAGTACTAGAATGCCTATATCTTTTATATACTTTAAATCTTTGGCAACATTTCCTATTTTTCATCCAAGAATTTCTTGAAAATAATTTCTATTGTAGAAATTTGAAGGATTACTTTATAAAGCATGATAAATAATATGATTGGAATAGTTTTCTACTACAATTTTAAAATTATTTATTACATTTCTTGCGTCTATAATACCAACTATTACTTGGCATTCTATCTATATATACTAGAAGGCATATTTTTGCCCTTTTGAATAATCACATATATAGGGTGTTTTTTTAGAGGTATAGAACTTTAAATTGAAATAAAACAACGACGTATTATTCGATTGACATGAATTTTTTTTATTCGAAAGATAATCTTATGGCATTACATTTTAAATATGATCAAGCAAGGCGTAGATTCGTCGAATGGGCCCAAAACGAGATTGCCGTTGTTCCCGATTTTCATAAGCGAATTTTGTTTAGCGATGAAGCGCGCTTCTGGTTGAATGGCTACAACAACAAACAAAACTGCCGCATTTGGAGTGAAGCTAATCCACAAGTGTATGTCGAAACACCGTTACATCCAGAAAAACTGACTGTTTGGTGCGCTTTATGGGCTGGTGGAATCATTGGTCCGTACTTCTTCAAAAACGATGAAGGCCACAACGTTACAGTCAATGGTGATCGGTATAGAGCCATGATTACTAACTTTTTCATTCCTGAACTGAACAATCATGATGTCCAGGAGCTGTGGTTCCAACAAGACGGCGCAACATGTCACACAGCTCGTGCCACAATCGATTTATTGAAAGACACGTTTGGTGACCGCCTAATTTCACGTTTTGGACCTGTGAATTGGCCACCAAGATCTTGTGATTTAACACAGCTAGACTATTTTCTGTGGGGCTATGTAAAGTCATTGGTCTATGCGGATAAGCCACAAACGCTGGACCATTTGGAAGACAACATTAGCCGTGTTATTGCCGATATACGGCCACAAATGTTGGAAAAAGTCATCGAAAATTGGACGTCCAGATTGGACTACATCTGAGCCAGCCGTGGAAATCATATGCCAGAAATCATATTTAAAATGTATTGCCACAAAATTATCTTTCGAATAAAAAAAAATTCATATCAATCGAATAATACATCGTTGTTTTATTGCAATTTAAAGTTCTATACCTCTAAAAAACACCCTATACTTTATTTGAGTTAATTAATACTGACACATAAAGTTGTGTAATTCTTAATCTATGCTAGAATTAGGCATAAATCAATATTTCTAATCAAAATTTTATGTAATAAAATTAACTAAACATTAATTGCTCAAAAGTACTTATTTCTAATATAAATTTTTAGCCATTGAAATAATTTAAATTATTAAGTAACATCCTATAAGTATATGTGGTGGCTGGCTCTGTAACATTTCCTTGTATATATTTTATATTGTATCTGACAACCCTACTGGTTCAGTTTCAAGCAGTTACTCCGAAACTATGAACCGCAGAGGGTCTTGCCATTCTCGAGATTAATAAATGTATGTTTTATATTATCCGCTGGTATTAACTTAAACACAAAAGACACTAGTAATTAACAGACCAAGTCACTACCATAAGTAAATGTGATGTTTTAATGTTTTCTGTAATTTACAACCTTATGCAAAAGAATAATTTCCTTACGTAAGACATCTTCAGTAACAAAAAAACATGTCTACAATTTGTTAGCTTAAAAAAAAATGATAAATTTACAACCAATTTATTTCATTATCTTTTGATAATTTCAAAACATTACTTTCGATAACTAACGTGATTCAGTCTTTACATAAGAAATAAAAGAAATATATATTATTATTTCACTCATCAATTCATCCAAATTGGAAATGGGGATTTGATATCCACGTGAAGTATACGTTTCCAATAACTATTGCTCAAGTAATTGGCTTATCGGTTTTTCGAAAGTTCATCGTATAGAAGCAGAGATTTTCGAATTTGAATTGTCAATAAACGACTTAAAATCTTCAAAGAAGAGTCTTTGTGGAACTTTCATAGCAAATCGTTAGGAAAAGTAATTTTATTCTGTGACTAGTATAAAATAATTCATTTTCTTTGAGAATTTAATGGTGGCAATTTATCAGAGGCATACCTCTTTAACAATGGAATAAGATACTTTTTTCAATATCTGTCCTTAAATTACGATTATTATTACACAAATATAAAATATTACTTTAATTGTTTGATTTTTCTAAATAAATAGTATCCAACATAATGCGTGCATTCTTATATTTGTTTAGATAAATTTTCAAATTATTATTTTTTAAAACTTATATATTGGGTGTGTGATTACACACACACCACACACACACACACGCACGCACGCACGCACACACACACACACACACACACACACATATATATATATATATATATATAATTTACTTTCGATAAGTCGTAAAGAACATTGACTTGAATGACCTATAATTCGAATTGAACATACGTCAACAAGAGGAGTTTGAATGACGAAAAGAAAAAAGTTTGAAATGTTTGCAACATAGGGCGTTGTATTTATCGTAAAAAGTAAGTGGCTTCGACTACAACACTACATTAGATCCACCATAACGTGAGTTCAAGACTAGTTAGTTTGCTTTATCTAGTCATATCAGCTACTGTTCAAAGTTCACGATGCTTGTGATTCTTTTTACCAAGAAATTCAATGAATAAAAAGGGGAAAAAGTCATTTTCCTTTGTATATATTTCCTTTCCATAAAGTAATTTAAAATAATCTATGTTACATATCTAGAGTGTACAGGACCATCTTACGAGGTGGGCCCAGGCCACAATGGAGGCCACGTCTCGTTTTTGACTCTCACGATTTGAATAATTTCAACGGTCAAAAATTATATATTTTCGATTGTATTCTCCAAAAAACTTCGAATTTCGTATATGTCAACTGGCTTTATGTGATGACCATCATCCATGTACAGGCATAGGCCTATCTCCATACACCATCATTATTCATTCAATAAAAAGGCAGCAATTAGTCCAGCCGGTTTGTGCGATTGTAAGCCATAAACATTTATTCTTTTCGGGTTATGGCTTATACGAGTTTTTGACAACATATAATATGTTTTGTCTACTTTTAAGGGTTATAGGTGAGTCCTACAATTGTGCGTGTGTAAGGACCCAGGGTCTACTTTTGCGTAGGCATCCAGGGCCTCAAAAAGTCTTAATGCGTCCCTGTGAGTGTGTGATCTAATAGAATTAATCATTTTTAAAACAGGTGACATTAAATAATTAAAGCCAACTGTTTTTTAGCATAAAGCTTCTTGATGTATAAGATAATTCTGTGACATAAATTTAGGAAATGAAGAATCTAGTATGCATAAAACGCTCAATCCATTTTTTACCAGGCATCGAAGCTTCGTCCTCATCTGTAGAAATGGAAACTAATTTCAGCAATGGTAATGAGTTAGGCTTTGGAAATTCTTTAAAGAGGGAATATACATTCACATTGCTTACATCCCTTTACGGGAAAAATTGTAAGGAAATTTTTTATTGTAGAACCTTTGAACACAACATTTTACACAAACTACTAAGTAATACGTCTGCTAGGTCTTTTAATTCATTCAACAGCAGCGAAAATAAAACGCATTTTTTAATACTCTTTAATAAAAGTGTTCCAAAATAATTTGGAATTGCTTGAAATTTTGAACCAACTTATAGTTACTGGGGATGGACAGCATTGCAAAATTTTACCAAACGTTCGAAAAGGTATGTTTAATGCTCGGAGAAAAAAGTATAGATGCATTGTTCATTCCCCTGACGCAACTCATCTCTCTCCTTCTCTCTCTACATCCACGACTGCATTGTTTACTTTCCTGCCTCAGCCAGATTTCACGTCAGATGAACAGGTGTGTTAGAATTTATAAATCATTCTCTGCACACATTTGTAAGTCAGGGAACGAGAGGCTTTTCTAATGTCCATGCGATGGAATGTGGTTGCAAACTCATTAATTTTTCCTCAATCTCCGTCCTTGCAAAATAAATTTAGAAAAAGAGCCGAAGTCTTCTTTGATATAGTCATGAAGAGCTAAACGAAAGCAGCCCCGTATATCGATAAAATTTTGAACTATTTATTTGTTTCATTAGAAAAATTCACATTTGTTCACACATGCTCATGTTCATCTGAACCAATGGTTCCTTTTTTCAATTCCTACTATTAGCTCACACTATCTATGTATTTATTTATTAATTTATTTATCTTGGTGGAATTTTCAATCGTTAGTAAAATACATTTTAAAGCACTCAATTGAGCTTAAATTTTATATACATGATTATTTTGGATGACAATACAGTAATTTAATTATAATCAATAAAATTTAATTGATTAAAACTAATTATTTAAAGAATTGCAAATACAGCCACTTTGGCATTATTTTTTGTGACTTAACGACCATTTTGGTGACTTGTGTTCAAACTTGAAAATGTTTTTTTCTCTCGTTTTAAAGCATTCATTTTGCAAGCATTTTTATACACGATTGTTTAGGATGACAATACGATACTTTAATGGTAATTAATAAAAATGAATTACCACTTAACGTTGTGATTCTATCATATGTATATACATATTTATATTAATTGTAACTATTTAATAAAAAATAGCTAAAATAAATTTTTTCTTTGTTTATCTAAGTAGGAATTGACTTAATTTTTTTTAATACTACTTGTGTGTGTGTTTAATATTCTCTTCAAACGGAATTGCAATTGCAACATAAATCGCGATGAAGAAATTGTTGTGATAAATAGTCTTTGAATTTTAGCAGCTATATAGTTTTCAATGTAATCATAAATACGAAATACTGTGTGCAGATTTGAATAAAAAAATTTCATCACCAATGAGTTTTATTTTTCATATAGGGCAAGTTCCAAAAGACTAACTTACACAAATTACTTTTTTTCTGATTGCCTTCGAACAATCTGATGCGCGAATAACTTTTCAATATTAATTATACAAATAATTTTTAGAGATATATATCTTAATGCCCCTTATCTAAGACCTTCAATATCTGAAAACTATTTTGAATGTATTTAAATATTTTTATAACATTCACACATGACATGGAATTGATCAAATGATCTACAACACTTCAAGATATGAGGTTGAATTATGCAATTCAGTAATTAAATTTTCCATTGTACTCTGGGCGCAAATATCATACAATTTGATGGAATATACAACAGTGCTTATGTTGACAGCTTTTGTTTGAACATGGACTAGTACTAATCACAATAATCTAATCATATGGTTATAATAATAATGTATTGTGTCATATGGAATTGTTCTAAGATATGATAAATGAAATTTAAATTAGGTGATGTACCGAAAGTATTTGTTGGAATTGATTCGTTATGAAATTATTAATTGCCTTAACTGAAATAGCTTCATGAATCATTGCGACTTATAATACATTTAATTACGAATAATACATGAATCCCAAATGACGCATTTAAACCTACCTTGATAAGAAAACAATTACTATAGATTTAATTATCAGGCTAATTATAGGCTGTGATAGGTTTTTTTTTTTCATTTTTTAGAACTGTTTTATTCCTCTCATTTTTCAACAGCAAAAAAAAGACAGAAAAGTTAGTTACCATTTCAAACAGGAAAAATATATTTATATTAGCAATAAAATATTATAAATAACGGAGATATATTTTATAATTCCTGTGGGTAAATGTAGGGAATTACCAGTTCTATAATTTGAAAAGCTGGAAAATTCGAATAAAAAACTTTGGGAAATGATCATTAATGCGACAGAAATATAAGAAAAACCAATTAAGTATGATGATACTTTTTATGATATCAATATTTGATGATATTTTTAAAATTTATAATCCCTTTTCCGGTTATTGTTAATTTAGTCAATAAAAAAACTATCTTGGTATTATATCTTTCGAATATTTTCAGATTTCAAACTACAAGAAAAATTATAAAGCAAGTAAGAACGAAAAATTATTTTTTTTAAATTTGTATTCATATATCTGATTAAAAATTGTTGCGTAATGTTGATTAAGTACTCATTTCTAAAAATATTATCTTGTAGGAAAAGAAATTTATAGTCATGAATAGCAGTAATCGGATTATAAATATTCTTGAACAACAATTGTGTTGAGTGAGTGGGTGTATATTAAAAAGAAACAAAACCAGAGCTTTTAACGACGGACCTCGTTACTTTGAACCACTGTCAAGGCAATTGTTAAAAACTTCGTTTTAAAAATTGTGGAGCACAATTTTGGTTCGAATTTCCTGAAATTAATTTAACATCACTAACAAAACAAGTTTATATTTATCTGTTTGTTTCTCCTTAAATCTTTTATGTACTGCTAATAATGATAAATACATTACATAAATGTAAGTAATATTGTGTAGGTAATTGCCGTGGTTTAGTTCATTTCGTATGCTTGATAGAACACACAGAACAACCTGAGATTAAAATAAATAAACATTTCACGCATAAGGTAATTATAACAGAAGCCGATTGTCGCCCTGCCAGTATGGTGGCAATGACCCTCGGCTTGTAACCGAGTGGGTTCACGTTCGAATCCCGAGTAAGACTTGGTTGTATCTTCTTCGGGAAAGAAGTCGGTTTTTCGCCTGAAATGGATTCCCGTCTCGAAAGGAAAAGCAGCGCAACTCTTCTTGTTATATGCTGGGATCATCATTTGTAATAAAAAATCTGTATTCTTCTGTAGTTGTGTTATATGTTTCTGTTCAACTATCTCACGTCTTTCGTATGTATCCCAGTAATAAACACACGACAACAACAACAGAAGCCGATTAGTAATGTATTATTACTTCCATCTTCTATAGATAATAGCATGCGTTGTAATTCTCTATGAAAGTTTGGATTTTTTTGTGTGCTATGGTTGCATATAATTAGAAATGTAAACGACAACATAAATTGATGTATTGTTGCAAAGAGTGCCTCGAAAGGTTTTGAAACAGGTATTAAACTAATTTAGAAATTTTGGGATTTTTTTTATAACCTGGTATTATACTGGAAGAGCACATTTACAAGTTTATGTACGACATGCAGCTAGCGTCTGTAATATACATATACTTGATAAAAACGCGTGTATGTGGGGACATTAACTTGTTCTGGGCTACTTATAATGCACTGCTTCTTCACTCGCAAATCCCATCTATAGATTGACAAGGTTTAAGAACCCCAGACATCTTTCCGATAGCATCACCATGCTCAATTAGTTCTGAATCAGAGTAGCATACTGGACAATCCATTCAACACGTATCTCTACTTTCTGAAAACTTCTAAATAGCATGAGATCTGCTAAAGGCCCCCCTGATTTAAGGGCCCTTAAATCAGGGGTGGTGAAACTTTATGGATCAACGTGCCAATTTTTTTAACTAAATGTTTAACTCTTTCAAGGCGGGTCGATTTTCTGCGAGCCACTCGCTAGGGACGGGGTGAATGCGTAAGGACTACTCCCTTCAGGACGGGGTGTTTTTGTCGCTAAGCCTAACTTAAAGAAAAAAAAACACATAAATAATAAAATTATAGTCCTAACATCATCATTTTTGGTACCCCTTTAGATTATTACACAAGTTGTCAGTTACATTAAAACTAGAACATAATGTTTTTTCTTTAACTTACATGAAATTATATAAAAAAAATATGACTTACTTTGGGAAATAAATTTTGTAAGCCCTATTCATTTTTTTTTCCAAAATTTTCATTGACAAAACACTTTAATACACTTTCAGATTAATAAAAAAAATTATGACAAAGATTATTTACGAAAAGAAGTAGCAAAATTAAAATGACTTCAGTTACCCCCTTCCCCCTACTCAGGTGATGTGCAAAATATCAAATCCAGGCAGAATATAAACTAACTGAAGGTCAGGTTATTCTAGCTACGTTCGATTTCAATATAATGGACATAGGATGTCATCTAGGCGTCAAAAAAAACGTTCCACTTGAAAATGCAGATTTGCACCGCTCGGCTCTGAGATGCGTCCGTAAAGAATGCATATTTGCACTGCCCGTCGCGAAGGGGTTAATGAGGTATATAAGTCCCGTCAAATAATTTTGATTTGTGATTTGAGAAAATAAGAAAACTAAATACTAAACAATTCAAAACTCTATTTACTACGAAAAATACCTTTTGCACTGTATGGTAGAAAAATGTTTTAGTTATACGTGTAATTCAAATTAAAGTAACATTAGTGTGACTTGTGTGACTTTTGTTGTTGCTTATTAGATGACAAATAACTTATATTAGGATTATAAGATATTACTTTTAGCAGAATGCATTCTAAATTGGAGTCATCTGCCAAACGGTTTCTAAACAATTAATTCTTTTCTCTTTGGTTCACTTTTTTGACAAAAGGATATATTATTTGTTTCACAATGCTGTTTTGCCAACAAAATTCCACATACCACAGTCCCAGAACATGAAAAACACACCGTTTTGTCGCATTTACTAGCCCTGCCAAATTCTCTGTTATACTTGCATTCTTGCACGTATTTTTTTTTTGCTGAAATAGCCATGTTAAATAGCAGTTAAAAATCATATATTAATAGATATATAACAAAAATAAACTTTAAAATATAGTTTTGTCAAAGAAATTGACAATACTATGCACAGGCAGACTTTACATCATCTGCAGTTGTAGTCCATGTTGTAATTAAGCCAAGACAATAACAAACGCATATGCGTCCTGCGACCGCTCACTCGCGTTCGTTCGTAATACTTCATAGTGAATTTTATAAGTTAAAAAAAATGTTAACTGTTTTTATCGATGGGGCGTGCACAAAATATTGCATTGCGTGTCATCACTGGCACGCGTGCCACTGGTTAACCATCGGAGCAGATGCATGTGCGGAGAATAATTTCACCATAACGAAATCTTTTAAATGATCTTCTGAGGAAATGTGAAGTCTCGCCTATCTCTTCATCCTGAAGTTTCCCCACGCAAGCACACCTGAAATACCACCGAAAGTCTCTTCTGATGTTAAAACACATGTCTCTATTGTTTTTCATATAAAATGAAGCAGATAATTTTTAGCCTCATCAGTGAAATTGTTATCATCGGTGAAGAAGGCATGACTTCATTGATGAGAGGTTCAGTATTTGTTTTTCCTACATCACTGTGGATGATGTTGCCTACAAGTTTCTGTCCATGGTATGTAGTGTTCAGGACATTAAGCGAATAGGCCACTTTTATGTAAACATCTTACTACAGTAAATTTTTCCCCCGGTTGACGTATGGAGCTGCTGAACATTGCTATATATATATATTCAATGCCTGTTTCCGATCTCTTTTCCTCTGCTGAATGATATACTGCTAATAACTTGTCGTTGACTTTCTATCCTGATCATCTCAAACTTTTCTAACAGCTATATTTGTCATTTGGAAGGCTACCCAAGCTCTTAAGGTATCCGACTACGTTCGAAACCGTAATTTTAAAAAAAGGGCATAAATGGATAAGTTTCATGATATTTAATATCACTTAGAATATATGCATAAAATTGTTTTGAGGACATTTTGACAAAAAATTATTTAAATACAATATTTTAGCAAAAAATTAACTTAGAATAATCTTTATTCAAAATGTTCTTTGTAAAAAATGTTTCTTAAATAAAAATATTTCGCTTACATAAAGTAAAGACTTCTTCAGAGAGCCTGAACTATTTTTTTTAAAAAAATTCACATTATTTTTAGAGTTACAACCAATTGAAATAATTATCGACGTTGTTTTCTTAAAATTGTTCCCCTCTGTTGTCGTAAAATATGGTTAAGCGCACTTCTAAGTTATATATTTCAAAAATTCTAGTGGAGCCTCTTTACAGAGGTCTGAGTTACATACAGGAAAAATATTATAATAGAAGCATTTTTCACAAAAGGCGAATATTTTGAAAATTGGTCATTATATGATCATTTTTTGTTAAAATACTGTACATAAATAATTTTTTATTGTAATAATATTCTTAAAACAATTTTATATACATTTTCTAATCTATGTAACTATAATTATCATAAATATTATCCATTTACATACTTTTGCAGAATCACGGTTCTGAACGTAGTCGAATACCTTAAACCTACACTTTTGTTAATTCCGTGCTCTTGTGCAACATTCGTAGGGCTACAGCTCTCTTAGAGCTTGCCGAAGATTCTACCACTGTGAAGGTATCCTGAAGTTTCCTTTAGCCATATAGCCCGTATGATCTCATTTTCACTAACAGCGAATTCCTGGAAGAGCACTTTTCCTTGTATTTGAATTACCTTACAGTATACACTATAACAGTGCTTCTCAAACTTTCAATATACTGGCGACCCACTTTTCAATCATAATTTTTATCCCGCCCTCTTATACAGTAATGATGAACTAAATGCAATAATAAAGCACTTTGACGCTAAAGATACAAAACAATCTTAATTATAAACCATAAAAATTAATAAGATAAGTATATTAAATTTTATATATGTGACTTTTAAGTAATATATATTTTATTTTTCTATCTCGAATTTTTATATTGGAACAGATTGCAAAATGCGGTAGCTGCTTTCAAGACAAAATATAGATCTCAGCCAAATATGGAAAATATACTCAGAGTGTCAAACTCTAATCGTAAACCTTCCTTTGAAAAACTTTCCTCTGCAAGACAAGCCCATGGAAGTCGCTAGTACTTATTAAACTTGCTCTTAATTTAGTATTAATAAATTAGTTATAAAATACCTTGTGCAGCACTAATACATTAAATTCTGAAGTACCCACTCTTAGCACAAGTCCCTTTTTTTAAAAAAAACTAAAACACTTTTGATAAATAGCTGAATTATCAGGAGAGTAAACCCAAATGCACGACAATGTTTACGAAAATGTAAAATGATATTTTAAAATGAAGCTCATACTATAATTAGTTTTAAGCGAACTGTAATTTTAAGCCTCGCAGAATGAGCATTTAGAATTAATATTAAATAATGAAAAATAATATAAAATTCCGATAAAGAATAAGAGTGTTATTTTTAATATTTAAATCGAGAAGACTTCAAAATGTTTTATAACGGGGGAAGATACACACTCGATACTAACGTTAATGGGCTCGCGGGGTAACTGAGTCTCCCTAAACCTATTTTTTTAAACTATTTTTATTGTACAAGATACAAATCGTGATTCCAGTAAATAATTTAACTTACATACTATCAAGGACTTTTCAATTTTTCTTTTGTAAAAAATAAACATTAACGATTAACGATTTCATGATCAGTGTGCCCCGCGCGACCACTTCCTGGTCAAAAGTTTGTTCAATACATAATATGGATGTTAATGCTAAAAGATTTTGTAGAACGTTTTTAATTATGCTTTATATGTTTGAGAGTACTCATAAAAATAAATCTTGGCCAAGTAATCCTTCAACGTGCTTTCTGTGATTTTCTAAAAATCAAACGCTTGTACATGGAACTCCCTCCCCCCCTCAGAAATACATTAGTTAAAACTTTTCTAAATGAGAAACAAACACATAAGAGAAGAGACATGACTAAATGTACCCATAACTTAGAAGGCCAAGCAGATGTTGAGCAAATATAATCTGCTGCCTACAGCTTTATGTACAGTATTTTATAACAAAGATAAAATTTTATGTTCCTAAATTTTTTTGATTCTGGGTCTGGTTTTGTTTTTTCTCTGAAAGAGTAGTATTTTAGGTTTAAAAAGAAAACGTAATAAAAATCTCTCATCATGGGATTACAGCAAATAAATTAAAAGTTTTTTTATTTGGTTATAGGATCACAGATAGCTAATTATGTATTCAAGAAGTTTTTATTTTTGATGACTTATATCACCGATAATTTATATCAGAGTAAAAGTGCATTTTTTATTATGTCTGATAGTATTTTGTTTTAATTCATTCCAGTAAATTAATTATTTTTTAAATCTTTTATTTTCGATATGCTCACGCACCACAGTTTGAGAAACACTGCATTATAACTTTGATTGCCATCTTTTCACCTCTGATACCATACTCACGAATTTGTGCATTAAAAACTGCGTTTATACTCGTACAAGCATAACTTATTTTACAGCTTATTTTCCAAATTCATATTTAATATACATGATCATTATAATGTACTTATATTTTATCATTTATGCTCAAGTATCTTACAAAAAGCTTTATGTAAAGTAATGAAATTACATATTTGGTATTCATCGTTAGATGATTCATATTTTTTTAGTTTGTGTGCATATATGTATGTAATTTGTACTTATATAAAAAGTAAAAAATGGTTGAAAGTATGTAACTTATTTTGTTTAAGATTATTTTCCTACAAATTAAATTGTTTTTTTTTTACATATTTTTTTTAAATTTTAAACTATAAAAAGTTTGAATATATTAAATTAATTCAGGTTGTAAACAATATTTCATTCCTCGTTAATTTTTTAAGTAAATTTAATTAATGAATATCATTAAGATGATTTTAATAACTTTTTTTTAATTTTATTAAAAATGCATGAGTGAGTTTTTAATTAGTTTTTATCATATTTTATTACAGGGAGATAATTTCACGTAGTTAAAAGTTGCTTTTAATAGGGATAGTTGAACACATCATAAATAAAAGTAACATAATTAGAAAAGTTTTTGAAACATATTTATTAGATGCTTAAGGAATTTTTAATAGGAATTAATTGTATTCAGTCTTTAACCGACACAATATTGCTTGACTTTAAATAAGACTACTGCTGTTAGAGCCCCGAAAAGAAATGCATATCAACTTCATCAAATATGAACATTAATTATATATGTTGAAAATTATTTTTTTATGTCTGTTTGTGAAGAAATTTGAAGACAATTTCTTATTAGAATTATAATATACATATACTGATAGTGCAGAATCATCATGCTGATGTATGTGAAAGAATTATCTTACGTTATCTAATTACATATTATCCTATATCCATATGTTGTAAGATAATTTTCTAGGTATATGTTGTAGAAATAGCTTACTAAAACGTGTGTAGAGATATCATACATTCTGTAACTATTTCTAAATACGTGTTATAGAAAAAAACGTATAGTTGTCTTGCTGGACAATTTTATACAACCAGTCTACCAAACTGTACCATATAGATATTTATTAAGTTATTTAAGTATCCAGTGTACTATAAATACTGAATTTTTTACAATTATAATTATGTGACCTAAAACTTTACCTTATATTTACATCCAAGACTGCCTTTGCTTGATTTTAGACTACCTGTATCAAAATGGATTTGGAGTTTTGTTTTTGTAAGGAGTCATGGATTTGCCAAAATAAATAGTCAACAAATTCTTACAAATAATATCTGTACTACGAATAATACATTTACTTTTTCCTTTCTATACATAAGGCAATTTTATTGTTTTATTTATTAAACGATTATATTTTTAAAACTTTGGGCAGAGATCATGTTTGATAAGATTTTCATTCCGAAGTGTTTCCATTTTATCCCCTAATTTCAAATGCCTCAATAGTAGAAATGTATAGCATACTTTAACTCTGAATATATGTTTCACTCACTAATATTCTATTTAATTAAATACAATTATATATATATATATATATATATATATATATATAACATAACACTCATGACAAAATGAAGAAACTATTGAAAAATTACCAGATTGTGGTTCAAAAGAAATTAGAGTATGACAGGAAAAAGTAATATTGTTTATCAATCATCAATTTTCTTAAACCTAAAATAATTGCTTAGTTCAAAATGATTGCTTCATTCAATTGCTTTCTAAAATATTTTCTTAATCCCGAAGCCTGTTGCTCTTGTCAAATTATAATCTTTCACTTTTTTTCTTATCATCATATTATTACGCAATATTACATGTAAAATGTAGTTTCAAGAATTGTCTAAAATACGTGCAAGTTAGGAGATGGGCGCATCTCAATTAGTAATGTAGATGTTATGAAATGTATAGCTCACCAACACAGATTGAGCAGGATGTAAAAGAGAAAACCTGCAGAGGGCAATATTCACGATGTTCCTTCAGCTAGACAAACCAATTTCGATTTTTCTTGTGTAAGAGAATAAACTTTACTAGTAGAGAATTTTCAGGCTGATGTCAATGGAGGCAGCTACAGCAGTCAATATTTGAAGGAACTTTTTGATTGAACAGAAAAGTGCAGGTTGATATATACGTCATATTTTCATTTACTCTCAAACACATCCACGATGCAGAGACTGTAGCAAAGATAGCTAAAACAAGAAAATGTGGCAGGTTTCAGGGTCAAGCACGCGTGACTCGACGCATCCACCGACAGGTCATGGTGACTCCGCAAATAATTTCTGCACTATTTTGCAGCATATGCAAGGCCCTTTTAATGTTCCCAAATCAAACAAAACTATAACTTGTCATATTGTTGTTTGAGATCCGCACTCTTTGTGTTCGTTACAAAGACAGACATTGATACCATTGAAGTCTTTCAGTCTGCAATGGTACCGCAATGATAATGAGGAAGATGGAATGGGGTAAGGGGTCGTTTTCTCAGATGATCCATGCTTCTGTTTGTCATGTGATTGACTTTATGTACAAATGTAGCACCAACGTGGAGATAGATTTGTTAGAGTTGCATATGCGGAATATCTCACCGCTCAATAAAGGGGTATCGGCGTTTGAGGCACCATCGGGTATGATAGTATGTCTCATGTGGTCCATATTTAGATTACTATGACGCGACCAGTGATACTCTCCTCACATTTTGGTAGATAGGTACAAAATGCATTTTTCAAGCAGTGACATCTGACCGCACATTGCATGCCTAAGCTAACGTGCTCTGTATGACATACATGCCACAGGGAAATGGAGAAATTAGATATCTCATGAAATCCCTAAGGCAGTGTTTCTCAAAGTGTGGGGCGCGCCCCCCTGGAGGGGCGCGATGACCCTACAAGGGGGGCGCGAGCGTATCGAAAATTTAAAGATTTTTTTTAAAAAAGATGACCGGAAAGAGAAGTAAAACAAAATGCTTTCTTCCATAATAAAAAAAATACACACAACAACACTGACATAATTTATGTTTATTATCTGGCTTTTTTCCGTCATCAAATAGCTATCTTTGATCCCAAAACCAAATTAAAGAGAGAAAAACATTTTGTTTTATTTGCTGTATTTTCTCAAAGAGAGATTTTTTTATTACGTTTTAACATAAAATATTACTCATTAAAAGAAAAACGAAACCCAGACCCTGAGAAAATTCTAAGATAAACAATTCACCACTGTAATTATTATTGAAATACTGTACATTAGTTGTAGAAAAAGAAAAGGAAGTCATGATTCACTTTTCAGCCAGGCTGCATAGTACGTTTGCTAATCATTTGATTGACTTTCAATCTCATGGTAATTGATTGGTTTAACATTTCTGTAGGATAATTGAAAAGTGTCTGATTTGCGTCCTTTATTATGGTCTTGTACTTTTGAATCATTTTAGTTCAGTTTTATTGTATTTTTCTCAAATCATCAAAGAATTGAATAGTCCTTGAAAGAAGGTAAGTATACTTTCTATAAATTAAAATATTCACTGGAATTACGATTTGTATCGTGTACAGTAAAAATAATTCTAAACAAATGATTGGGGTGACTGAGTTCCCCGCACTACCATTAATGTTAGTATCGAGTACGCGCCTGCTCCCGGGTTAAAACATTTTGAAGTCTTCTCGCTTTAAATGTTAAAAAGTAACACAATTATTCTTCATCGGAATTTTATATTCTTTTTCATAATTTAACATTAGTTCTAAATGCTAATTGTGTGAGGTTTAAAATTACAGTTCTTTTAAGCAGTTATTTACAATTATAGCATTTATCTAAAAAAAAAAATATTTTACATTTTTGTATACAATGTCGTGCACACAGTTTTACTCTCCTTACAGTTCAGCTATTATATCAAGAATGTTTTATTTTTTTAAAAAAATGAACTCGTGCGAAGAGTCGGTGTTTCAGCCAGTATACGTTTGATGTATCAGTACTGAAGAAGGTATTTTATAAATAATTTCTTATTACTGAATTTGGCCGCGGTAGCCGAGTGGTATAGGTATCGGATCGTGGCTTGCCTTGTCACGAGTTTGAGCCCAGTACCACTAAAGACCCGCCGTGTAGGGCAGTGATGCACGTTAAATCTGTTGATACTTGAAACGTTTTCCCGTTGGTGTGGTGTGGTAGTTAGGAGAGAGGGGTGCCAGCTCAGGTGTCATCCACGTCACTTGACCATGATTCAAAATTACGTGGTCCGTCGTCAAAAGCCCTCGTGCAGCTGAACAGTGCGACGTTAATATTCATTCAATCAATCTTATTACTAAATTAAGAACAAGTTTAATAATTATTAGGGACTTCCACGGGCTTGTCTTGTAGAGGAAAGTTTTTCAAAGTAAGGTTTAATATCAGAAAAATTGACACTTAAAGAGTTATTTTTCTATATTTAGCTGAGATCTATATTTTGTCTTCAAAGCAGCCACCGCAGAAAATATCGGTTTCAAAAAGGTAGGATGTTGAAAATGGTAATAGTATACGAAGTGCTTTTGTTTTCAGTACAGATAATTCCTCATCCACCTCTACCCCAAATTCAAAGAGCGATTTATTACAAAATTGCCTTTTAATTTTTCACTGGATGTGAAATCTATGAAGATTTCTTCTTCGGAAGTTGAGAGCCCTTCTGGAGTATCTTGAAATAGATACCTAATCCACTCGTAACTTGCTACCAAGCTGTCCTCATCCAGAAAATACTTTTTAAAATTCTTTGCCAACATAGCTAAATGATTTTACATGTTTTAAAAACAACTTTCACATGTTGTTCTACAGATTTGTAAGTTTTAACACATATCGAGCTGGAACTTTTTTTTCCATCATTTACTTCAGTAGTGGTAAATCCAAAATTTAAGTATTTTTGAGAAGATCGCCTTGATTTAATTTTAGGAACCATGCTCGTTTGTCTGTGTACTTGTTGATTCTTTATTATGGTCGAATGTTTCCTTACGACTTAAAAATGTATGTATGATATTGTTCTAATCTACTGCCGTAAATACTTAATTACCGTGAATTACAATTAAAATGGAAATTTAAAAAAATGTACATTCACACACAAGCTAGATTCGGTAGCTATAGGAGTATCGAGTCGACCAAAACTGACTGGAATTGTACGAGGAAAAGCATTTTTACATGTTTTGCGCAGACGTCCGATAGGTTGCCCAGACTCACGCAAACGTACCCTATAATGCCAGATGTGATGGATATGATAGAGAGCGACATTGACTAGACTATTTTTCTAATGACATTTGTACTTTGAGAAATGAATGCTGAAGGAAATAAATCTTTAATTAAATACATCATTTTGTGATCTGTTCCAATTTAAAAATTAGAGAAAGAAAAATAACATAATTCTAAGTAATATATATTTTAAGTAATTTTCTTAAAATATATATTAAAAGTTACATATACACAAAATTTAATATACTTATCGTATTAATTTGTACGGTTTATAATTAAGATCGTATTGTAACTTTAGCGTCTCTCTCTCAAAGTGAATTTTTATTGCAGTAAATACATTATTGTTGTACAGGGGGGCGAGACAAAAATTATGATTGAAAATTGGGTCGCCAGTATTGAAAGTTTGAGAAACACTGTTTTTAATGTATGAGTGGTGCACAGAGTATTTTATGACTAATTAATTAATACTAAATTAAGAACAAGTTTAATAATTATTAGCTACTTCCATGGGCTTGTCTTACAGAGCAAAGTTTTTGAAAGGAGTTTTAAGATAAGAAATTGACCCTCTGAGTTCATTTTCTATATTTAGCTGATATCTATATTTTGTCTTCTAAGCAACCACCGCATTTTGTAATATGTTCCAATTTAAAAATCAGAGAAAGGAAAAATAACTTAGTAATTATCCTATTACTTAACTTTTTTTGCTTAAAAGTAACATATACAAAATTTAATTTTTATGTCATGAATTTGTACGGTTTATAATAAAGATTGTTGCTTTATCGTAAAAGTGCATTATTATTGCATTCAGTAAATTATTATGTATAAGGGGGGGCGATAAAAATTGTGATTGAAAAGGGGGCGCCAGTATTGAAAGTTTGAGAAACACTGCCCTAAGGGATACGATCACTTGACGGGATATGTTAAAATAACGTATCTTCAAGGTCATTTCGCTGATGATTGTGAGCGATTTTATCTAATCCCTGAACTGTTTCAGTGAAACGATGAAATGAGTCAGGATTTGCATTTGCAAAATACTATATAGGGGGAGGGACACCTGACGGGGGTGGGTCAAAACCTTATGTTTCCTAACCATACAGGTAGTATTATCGATCCCCCCTAAATATCAACTCGATATCTTTAAAAAAATGGCACAATATGATTAACATAGGGGGATTGATTACCAGCCTTTCTAATTATTTGTTAATTAGTTTCGAATAAATAATTTGTATTTCTTTGCCTATAGTTGTATTACTTACTTCTACGTCTAATAATGCACCATTTTTGTTAAATAAACACTTTTAAACTCTTGACAATATGATTTCATCATTATACAGAAATAGATCAGGGATTCGTTCAAATCTTTACCTTTATAAGGGAAATGACCTTGAAGAGACATTATTTTAACATCTACCGTCAAGTGATCATCTCCCTTAGGGATTTGATGAGATGTCTAATTTCATCATTTTCCTGCGACATGCATATGCTTCCTTGGATATCCCTTGATTCTCCATATTCTGGACGTAATTGAACATATCTTGCATGTCTTGTAAATACTGCGATCAGAAGGCAACCGGTGGCCTATGGTTGACAAAAAAGGAATTGTCATCTCTCAGTACATTATTTATACTTTCATCGACTGCGTACCTAATCATATTGCAACACTTATTAAATTCCACTGTATCTTTCAACCTACCTAGCTGATGTACCTGTTCTGTGTTAAGAGTATCATTTAAAATTAAACATCACTTTATATCCGTTGTAGTTTCTCTTCATGTACCGAGTCTCGTGACTTCCTTGAAACTTTTCTTCGGTGTTGCATTTTCAGTATCATGCAGTGTATATATCTTTTAAGACAATATTTAAGAGAACAAAATAACTCTTATAATAATATAGCTCGGAATATTTTAATGAGGATTTTGATGCTTCTTTTCCTTACTTTGTGTAATGTTCCCAATTGATAACTATTCTCATTTTTTACTCCGGAAATCATAGAAAATTTAAGGTACACAGTCAAAAATTCAATATTATAAGATTTTATTCCGCGATTTTGGAGTAATGTATTGTTTCTTAAATAAAATACAAATTTATTTTTAAAGTAATAGGAAGTGAGAGATGGTAAACAACAATAACAACAAAAAACCGTGAAACAATTTTAAACACTAATCATAAATATAAATAAGGATTATACAAAGAGAAAATAACGAGGCTACAAATCCTGGTGAATATTTATATATAGTTTCCTTCAAGCATAATTATTGTATTTATAATGTAAAATAATTTAAAAAAAACATTCTATACACATTGAAAAATGAACTTACAATTGAAATTTATGAAATGAGGCTGTAGTATATATACATATATAAACTTTTCTTCGTCAGATTTGAGTATTCAGTATTTTGAAGTACTTTATGGAAAATGATTGATAATTAAACTCATTTTATTTTTTTATTAGTTGTGCATTGAAATATTTCTTCAGTCTAATACACAAGTATTTACTAATATTCATTTGCTTAAATTGCCTTAAATCGAAGAATTTATCTATTTTGTGCATGTTTATATAAATGTGTGAGATTGAAGATGAGTTGAATGTTAGTGAGTAACGGTAATGAATAATGGAGCATGGCAAATTTCCAAAAAAATAGGAATAAATTCAATACTGAACGTCTTGGTGAAATAGTGACAACATTTCCTTTTTATTTATACATTCTTCTCCGGATGAAATAGCCTTTATTTTCCATTTATTTTTGTATCTTATTCTAAAAGACAAAGAAATCGATTCGCTATGTTTTTAAAGCAAAATATGAGTATTTGAGTAAACAGATCTAAAACGTCTACTATACTCTGAAGTTTTTATAATTTAAATGAATAAGTATTTGTCATTTATAATTATGCTGTAATTGATTTTATGGGCTCAGATAAAACTTAGGAATTCCTGAAGTTCATTAAATGGTATAAAACATATTTCCAATGTATGAAAAAAAAGCAATCTCAGTGAAGTTAAGTACTTCACTGAAATATATTTACACTCCGTGAATAATTAAATACGAAATAATTAAAAGGATGTATTTAGTGTTTGATAAGCTAAGGAATTTAGAAAATAGAAATAAGATCAACCAAATGCAATCCTCTCCCCATAATCGTAATTAAGATTAAGTTAAATAACGGACCTTTATATTATCTTCATATCTAATGAAGAATTGCTTTTTAAAAAATGTTTTCATTCAAAAAGCAATCATATTTTTGTGATTCGATTCAAAATATAAATTTGAAATATACTGACATGAATTGTGTTAAAATTTTATTCAAGTATTTGGAAATTTTATAATGAAATTGAATGCTCGTACTTGCATAATTTTATAACTAAAACGACAGTACTTTTTATTCACACATTAATAATATTCTGAACGAATTGTAAAAAAAATCTTATTTTAATTCTTTTTTTATTTTGAATATTTATAAATTGTAAAAATATTTGCAGTTTCTAATTTTTTGATAATATATTAATGTTTATTTTTAGTTTTTTTTATTTTACTTTCTGTGATACTATAAATATTTATATACATTCATGGATAAAAAAAATCAGCGCACCAAGGAGAAGGATTCAAAATGAAACGAAATTTTACATATATTCTACATTAATATAAGTAAATGGTTAGAAAATCAAAGAAAAACCATTATTTATTTCAGAGAAAAAGTTAAAAGAACGGAGGATTTAATACCCTGTTGAATCTCCTCTAGCGCGAATGCACGATGCAATGCGATAGGGCATGGAGGCATACAATTTCTGTATGATGTCTTGAGACATTTCGTTCCATATTTGCTGTAACCTTCCATCTAGTTCGTTAAAACTCGTAGGATGCCCAACTCGCCGTCCCAAATAATTCCAGATATTCTCGATTGGAGACAAAATCTGGGTATCGGGCAGGCCAAAGAAGGGTACTAATAGTGCTGAGACAATCTTGTGATACCCTTGCCGTGTGAGCTCGAGTATTGTCTTCTTGAAAAATGGCTCCTGGGAGCCGTTTCATGAATGGCAACACATGTGGTTGTAGGATGTCATGGAAATACCACTGGGCTGTCATGGTGTCACAAATCAATACTAGAGGTGACCGTGTATTATAGGCAATGACATCCATACCATCCCACCAGCTGTGAGAGCGTGAGTCGCTGTAAAGCAAAGGCAGGATTGAGACGTTTACCACGGGGACTTCACACACAAACACTATTGTCATCACTACTGAGATTGAATCTGGATTCGTCACTAAAGATGACCTGGAGAGACCATTCCACTGCAGTCCAGTTTCCTCGTGCGCGGCACCACTCCAAACGGAGGCGTTGATGGGCGGATGGAAAGGGAAGCACACGTAATGGGTGCCGCGATCCCAAATGTCCTTCAGCCAGGCTTCTTGGTATGATTCGAGAAGACACAGGATACCCAAATGAAAGTTCTACCTGTGCCAGGATGGGGGCCAATGAAGCAGTTGGCAGTACGCATGCATTTCTTACGATGTGGCGTACTTTTTGACGACTGGTCTGTCGAGGGCGTCCTGGGTCTGGTCTTCCTGTAAATGACATTTCGCGGATTTACTGGTCCCAACATCTCCTCACAACACAATCAGAGCGGCCTAATTGACGAGCCACTCGCCTAGCTGACCACCCAGCTTCCATAATGACGATGATTCCCCCCTCTCAAACTTTGACAGCTGCTCATATTGTCTGCGAAATTGGCGTAATGGCATGTCTACCTCAGCTCTTGATTTGTAAGCGATTCAGCACATTCAAACAAGCTTTGGTTACCTTTTTTATAATCCACGGAAAACGACGTTGAATGCCCTCTACTGGCTATACGTAATGTGCAATCCACATGCATTTCTAATCATTTGCATATCTACCCGACACGTACTTTCATGCAAAGTTTCATTACGATCACGCAATTATTTCTTAGTACACTAATTTTTTTGTCCATGAGTGTATATTATTTAAGCTGAAGGCTCTGTAAAGTATCTTAAAATTTACTTTATATAAAAATGATGAGATTTAAATTTTTATTATTTTTGTGTTTTCAATAATATTTAAATCGTAATTTGGTTTCTGGCACTTAGAAAACACACATACATGTGTGCATAATAAATAAAGATATTCTGGATAAATTGACATGCATATTTATGTACATACAGAGTATATCAGTTCAACGGTTACCAACCTTCCGAACATATAGAGTGAACCTAGAAGATGAGAAATCACGCAGAAATGCATGGTCGGAAATTCTATTTTGTCGCGGTAGGAAGGACACAAAACACAACAAATAGGACACGAAGAAGAGGAGAAAACGCGTTTGTTTTCCTTAGTATCGCGAACGAAATTGAGGAAAAAGAACATTGAAAAGACAAAGATTGTCATCAAAGTAGGTGTTCGAAATTACGACTTCAGGCCTTGAAGCAATCCTCACATTTCCAGCTCATTGAAGATCAAACAATAGCAAAAATATCGAGCTAGTCCCAGATTTCTCCAACAGTCTCCACGATACATGCAACAAGATCGTTGGCACTTTTAAAAGCAATTACGTACACCAGTGACTTAGAGTATACCCATAAGAACTAATTAAGGCAAGTGAAGTCTGGTAATCATATGTGCAAATATCCTGAACCGCTAATGCTTCGGTTTATGTGGCGCCATCTATCGCTTATACGAGCGAAAGACTTCCCAGAATTTTTCGTGCACCAAGAATTAAAAAAACAATTTTCTTCTCCGTTTGGAGTTCTGTCTTTCTTATGTTTTGCATCGTGACTACCACTCCAGGAAAGCTTTTCGAATCCTGCATTCTAGGTGTACTCTAACTGTCTTGAAAATTTGTAACGATTGTTCTGATACACCCTGTATATGTATGATGTATATATATGTGTGTATGTATCGCTGCGAATATGTTTTACGCGAAATCATAATTTGAAGAATAAACAATTATACTAGAACATTTTTTAACTTTTCATATTTATTCTTACGCACATAAAAAGGACGACTATTAAGACATCTGAAATTATGTAAGATTTATTTTTCTTTAAAAATAAAGTTAGGTTATTACACTCATGTCCATAAATTAAGCCTAATGAAGTTCAGGCAAAGAAAGAGACAGAATCAAAACAAATTTAACTTATTTGTAAAGTCTATTTATTAAAGAAAAGGTAAAGAGCAAAAAAGATGCTATATGTTTGACATAATTAATAAAAAATATTACTCCCTGGAGCAAATTTCAAAAAAGAACCTATTTACAAAAAACAGTATAACATGGTTAGTATGATGGTTAATACAGAGTGTGTCTCCCAGACGATACAATACATGCCTTGCAAAGCCTAAGCATGCTGAGTATAAAATTATCAATCTGATCTTGGGGAATATTACACCACTCATCAAGCAATGCCCTCCGAAGTTCCGGTAGACAGGTGGGAGAGTGTTGATGGACTACAATTCGTTGGCCAAGCATATCTTACACATGGTCTATTGAATTCAAGTCCGGTGAGTATGCTGGCCAATCCATACGGGTGATATCCTCCGATTAAAGGCATTCGTCTACAATGTTTGCACGGTGAGGATGGGCGTTGTCATCCATAAACAGAAATTCAGCACCCATGGCATCAGTTCTGGAACCAAGAATAATTCCTCCCCAAAACGCGCGCGCGCGCGAGCCATCCTGCACTACCGTAATGGTGTCGTTCAATGGTGTTATCTTGGAGGTAACGAGTCACTGGCGCTCTCATATATTAAAGTTCGGCAAGAATCAGACTGCAAACTAAATGTGGACTCGTCGGAAAACATCACACAAGACCACTGTTGTGGTGTCCACAATGCATGCTCTCTACTCCAGGTTAATCACAGGCGACAGTGAGTTGCGGTAAGTGGAACACATCTGACATGCCTACGAGCATATAGACCAATGTGCCCTAAGCGTCTGTATACGGTCTGCCTTGAAACTGTTGTACTGGTCGCAGAAGAGAGCTGACGCGACAGGTCTGATGCTGTTCTCCATCTGTTTCTTTTGGCAGTAGCTGCCAAATACCAGTCCTCATTCGGCGTAGTAACTCGGGGGCGATCTGTTCTGTAACATGTACTCACATTACCATCACCTTGGAATCTTTGCCAAAGCCTGGAGATGACACTCTGGGTGATTCCAAATTCCTCGGATACTCCCAGGTGGGTACGCCCACATCCCAGTCGTCCAATAATTCCCTCACGTAAAAATCATACAAATGCTTCATTTGTGCCATAACTACACTGGTGTGCAAAAATTAAGAACGAAGTCGAAAAATTAGCATATCAGCTGAACGAAGAGGCAGAGCGGACAGAAAAACCAATCAGGAGATTAAGTAAGGGGATGTACGGTAGCACATGCGCAGATATGCAGGTAGACGTAATGGGGGAATGTCTGAGTAGTATAAAGCATGTTATGGGTGTAAGATCAGTATTTCTGGCAAAGTGATTGCACGCCGTATAGCAGTTAAAATCCCACCGAGTTGCTGCCTCAGCGAGAAATGGCAAATAATCAATCTGTTAGACGACATCTGGATGCTTTTACCCGAGGTCGAATCATTGGGAAGCTGGAGGAAGGCCGCAGTGTGACAAGTGTGGCTGCAGAGTTCGGAATTGCTCACAGCATCGTTTCACGACTTTGGAGACAATTTCAAACTACAGGAACAGCTATCCGGGGGTTCAGTAGTGGTCGTCCACGAGGAACCACACCCACAGATAACCGGTACATTGTCTTACAGGCCAGAAGAAACAGGAGGCAGACCGCGGGAGAAATTGCTAGACACATGACAAATGCGACTGGATGACCGATATCGCGTTTTACCGTGGCTAGAAGACTGCACGGTGGTGGTCTGTTTGCACGACGCCCTGTACGGTGTGTACCTTTAACGCCTGCCCATCGGAGAAGGCGTTCTCTGTGGTGCCGGAACACCGGAATTGGAGAGACAATGAATAGGGACGAGTACTCTGTACAGATGAGAGCAAATTCAGTTTGAGTAGCGATTCTCATCGCATACTCATCTGGAGAGAGCGGGGAAGCCGCAATCATCCCTCGAACATCATTGAAAGGGACAGGTATGGATGTCGCGGTGTTCTCGTTTGGGGAGGCATCATGCTTGGTAGTCGTACAGACCTTCACATCTTCGACGCAGGTTCAGTCAACGGGACCCGTTATTGTAACGAGATTCTTCTTCCATATGTGCGTCTTTTTAGAGGCGCTATGGGTCTGCAGTTCCTTTTCATGGACGACAATGCACCATGTCATCCACAGTAGCTGCCGAACAGCTCTTAGAGAGTGAGGATATTGAACGTATGGATTGGCCGGCACGATCTCGGGATCTCAATCCCATCGAGCATGTATGGGATTTTCTAGGCAGACGCTTGCCAGCTCATACCTTACCACCAGTAACGATTCAGAAGCTTCGATTGGCGCTGCAAGACGAATGGGCAGCAATGCCTCAACAACTCATTGACACCCTCATTCTCAGCATGGGCAGACGCTGTGAAATCTGCCTAGCAGTCAGGGGAGATCATATCCCCTACTAAAGACCGGATGTTTCTTGCTGGACACCCATCACAGGGATGTTTCGGCCTTCAGTCGCATTGCGCTCCATGCTACTTTTTCAATATCAAGCTTCTTTTTATCCCTCTGATTTCTCTTTTAGTAAGTGTTGCTTACATTACACATGTCCTGACGTATTGGGAAACTTACGGTATTAAATGTGTTGATTTGGAAAGCTTTTGTACAAAGTTATATTGAAAAAACCGTCTCGTCCTTAATTTTTGCACACCAGTGTATACGGGTATTGCACTGAAATGCTTTTAAAGCGCTTGTGAACATTTTTACTTCTTTGCCACCATGCCTTATATACCCCTCTCTTACACTCTCGTCATTGTGACGTACTATCCGCGCCATCTGGTGGTTTCCTGTAATTTGCATATTCTTCTTCAGGATGTGTGTGATAATTCTACTGGTGAAATTTTTATTTTAAAGTTCAATTTCTGTAGGATTCTGAATTTTCCTTAATTTAAAGACATGTGAGTGTATATATTTACTTATAAAATGTAAAGTAATCTTAAGTATTTTTATTCTGATTTATCTTTAAATTTAAGAAAGCTTTTGGCAACAAACCAATAAAGAAAATACGTTTTTGTATTATGTAGTGTAGTTATTTTATTCATTGCTATCCCAATGAAATATATATATACTAGCCGTCACCCTCCTGCTTCACTGTAACATATGTTTACATATATATGAATTATTGATATCTAGCATTAATAATTCAATATTGTACTGAAAAATAAATTTATACATGTAATTCTCGCCTCTTGATATAAAAAGGACCTAAATTAAAATATCTAATATTTCCTTTTATATCTAAAATAGAAGTAGAAAGATTTTTTGTTCTCACTTAACCAAATAATCGAGTCGAATTCCACCAAAGCAACTCTCCGAGCAAATCTACTCCATAAAATAAACATGCGTGCTAAATTACAAGTCTAAATCTAACAGAGCAAAAACGGAATTTTTATCATCAATACCTCGTTGAGAGCATTCTTAGTGGATTCCAATTCAACAAAAGAAGCATGCAAGCCAAATTTTATTATTATAGTCTTAGCAGTTCATAAAGGGAAATTTGTCTATCAATACGCTTCAATAACTCTCTCCGCTCCCCCCTGGAGTGGATTTCCGTAAAATCCATTCTTAGTGGAACTCTTTTCAACTAAAGGAACGTGCTCAACAAATTTCAAGTAAATGGGTTAAATTCAAAAACAGGAGTTTTTCTATAACACGCCTTAATCCCTCGCAAACCGACTGCTTTGGGAGTCCGTTTCGCAAAACTCTTTGTAAAAGGAACTCTATTCATGAACGGAACATACCTTCTTATTTTCAAGGAGGTAGGTCTATTAGTTGAAAAGCAGAAATATTTATCTATTACGCCCCTTAATCCCCGTGAGTGATCCTTGGGGATCAATTTTCCCCCAAACTATTTTGTAGCGAATCCCTATGCCATTAAAAGAATCTGCTTATCAAATTTCAAGATTGTACGTCTAATAGCTTAAAAATAGAAATAATTATCTTTAACGCCCCTTAAGCACCCGCAACACCACTTAGGGAGCGATTTTCACAAAATCCATCTTATAGCGGATCTCTACTCAATGAATGGAATAAGCTTACTCAATTTCAAGATTTTACGTCTAATAATTTAAAAAAGGAGTTAATTGCCTATAACGCCCCTTAATTCTGTATAACGCCACTTGGGAGTCGATTTTCACAAAACCCATTTTGTAGCGGATCTCTACTCTATGAAAAAAAATCCGCTTATAAATTTCAAGGCTGTACGTCTAATAGTTTAAAAACTGAAATAATTATCTATAACGCCCCATAAGCCCCCGCAACGCCACTTAGGAAACGATTTTCACATAGCCCATCTTATAGCGGTTCTCTACTCAATGAATGAAATCTGCTTAATCAATTTCAAGATTTTACGTCTAATAGTTTAAAAAAGCAGTTAATTGCCTATATATATATATATATATATATATATATATATATATATATATATATATATAACGCCTCTTAATTCTCCTCAATGCCACTTGAGTTCGAATTTCACAAAACCCATTTTGTAGCGGATCTGATCTGTACTCTATGAAAGGAATTCGCTTACCAAATTTTTTAAGACTGTACGTCTAATAGTTTAAAAATTTAAATAATTATGCATAACGCCCCTTGGGGTTCGATCTTTGCAAAATCCGTTCTTAGCTGATGTCTACTCCATGAAGGGAACCTACTTACCAAATTTCAAACTATAGGTGTAATAGTTCCGGAGATATCTTGATTAGTCTGTCAGTGAGCCAGTCAGTGAGTGAATGAGTCGCTTTTCTCCTTTAGATATATAGATATATATATTTAACAAAATTATTTTTATTAGAGTACATTTTATTTATATAGGTACGTATATATGCGTGTATTCAATAAAACCCAATGGAACACAGCATGAACTTAATGAAATTCAACACAAAATCTAGCAATACCAAAATCTTTGCAGATTTCAATTTTCGTCTTTTATTTTTGATCAGACGACTAAAGAAGCTACATCAGGGATCGGTAACCTATGGCATGCTTGCCACATGTGTGGCATGCGATACAACTCTCGTGGCACTCTGCACTACTTTTCAAATTTGTCAATTTTCGAGTGGATGGAAGTTGTACAAAGCATCTTCAGAATTAAGGGCATTTACGGAATTACGAAAAAATCTGAACAGGAAAACTTTAAAGATAAATTTACAGCTGTTTTGTAATTTATTGAATGTGATTGCTTCAGAGATTTAATTGTTTGAAGAGAGAAAACTCTATGTACTCTTCTTTCTGTTTTTGATTCAACATACCTAAGTGAATAAATCTTTCCTCATAAGAGAAATATTTCGAGTGCGCAAAGAAACTGTTTAACAACTGAATGCTCAGTATTGTGTAAAACTGAAAGTTACAAACTATTCCACTGATATTGCAGTATGAAAGTAGGGCGGTGCAAGCACTAGGTTCACATTAAATTTTTTATTTATCATTTTATTTAACTATATTGAAGGGAATTACTTATATTTTATGTTTCTTATTTCTTATTTTAATAAATATGTTTAGAAATACAAATAATATGAATAATTAAAATTTTTTTTCATTTTATTGAAGAAATAGTTGCATTTTACGCTGTTTATTTTTATTTTTGCGACAAGAAATATCTTTAAATGATGCAAAATTAATATAGAACAAAACTATATAAATCTATATTATTGACTTCCATTCTCTAACTCTGTTTGCATTATCACTGGAATCGAATTGTTTCAAAAATGTCCTTCCGTGTGGCACGTTGAATTGTATTGGTAGATTGGTTTGGTTCGCCACAGCTAAAAGGTTGCCGAGTCCTGAGCTACATCTTCTTTTTTTGGGGGGTAGGTTCACGAAACAGGATCTGTATCACAATAATGTTAAAAATAGTTATTTTTAAGGAACATTTATAAACATTCTCCATTGAATAAAAATCTCCAGTTTTTTTACTGAATATTTTTTGGACCATAATACACATACTTCAATCAGATTTTTTATGGATAGGATGTCTAGTTATTTTTTAAAAAATTATTTTTTACACAAATCTGTCTTTTTCTTCAAAAACAGTGAAATTCCATTATGTTTAAAGTTATGAATTAAGTCAGAATATTTTTTTTTAAAAAAACCCTTGATTATATATATAAAGTATGTATTAGAGTGTAATTATTAACTATGCAAAGTTATAAGCTGTTAAATGCAGTAGTCCAGGAAAAAATGTTCCTTATATAGTAAAAATGTTAGTTTTGAGAAAAATGGATTTTTGTAAAACACTTACTTGTAATTAATGCATAGCAGCTTCATAGCATGGGTTTTTTCTTTCTTCTGCCTAAGTATCCTCTAATATACATTTCTTATGCCTTTTTTCACCCTTGCTTCCTTAGAATTTTGTAAAATGTCATAATTTGCTTTCCGTAGTCTCTCCCGATCAGCTGTTTCCCTTGCTCGAGTTATGTAAAAACCTGGCAATATACATAATGTTGCAAGAACATGACTTTAAGTGATATTACCTTGTTTGTAGGAGGCAATAAATTCCAGTATTCCAGTTTTTAATGTGCCCAATTGCACACAAATGTTTTTCGGCATCCGTGACCATATTATACAATTTACACTTTTGTTACAGTTTTGTGTCTTACCTTGGAAGTATTTGGCAAGGAGGTTACGAGTTGATAATTCCCTGTACACATCTTTGGTGCAATCAATTGAGCACTTCAGATGGCAATGTGTTCTTGTGTTTATATACTTCACCTGTTGTAATTGCTCGGTTATATTCACACCAGGTATCTTCGTTTGTTGGGCACAGATCACGTTGTGGATATGCATTTGTAGATACTTTATGAAGATATGTAGATCAAATGGCTCTCTACTTTGAATTAATACTATCGGTATTGTTTCTGATAGCCAATCCATAATAACGCTGTAATTTATCAGTTTCAGTCTGTAAGTCTAACGTGATCACCCAATGTTTTTTGTCACTTAATTTCTTACCTTTTCTTTTTAGCTTTAAAGCTCGGAGTTGAGTCCACATTCGTTTCTCAACATGGCCTACACATTCCAGTTTTCAATACATGTATCGCCATACGGCAGCATCTCGTTATCTGCTTTATACGCTCTGTATTCACCATCTCCCAAACATTTGGTATATCGCAGACCATGCAAACTTTCAGAGCGATGGAAGATTTCGATGGCTTCTGAAACTTTCATACTTCCACTATTTCCAAAATGATTATCCTTGCAGTTCTCATTATGTATTTTGTTGGGAGATTTACAAAATCTTGATAAAAATGAAGCATCAATCACTTTACCGGTATCAACACTTGTTGCAATGACAGCACTATTCAAAGACGTATGCCCCTGCTTTTGCCAAGAACCATAAATAGCAACTGGTATGTCAGAATGTCCACAGGCATATTTAGCTTCTTTAGCTGCAATTTGCATACTCACCGTAGCCTCAGTCTATATGGCTGTATCTAATCCTGATTCCTTTTTATGAAATCTTTACGATGGAGTTAAGAAATTCATAACTCCACACAAAACTTTAGCAGACTTACCTTTACCAATACATCTCATTGCGTATGAAAGCCTGGCATTGACTTCATATTACATAGACTGTTTTCCATTACATAAAACCATTTATGTATCAGTATTTAGAAATGGCTCTGAATCCACAAGTTTCAAAAGAAACAGAAAATTCTGTGGCCAAGCCTTGAACTATTCTTAAAAATTTAATTTAAATGATATTATTTTCACATTCTTTACATACAACAGATATTTTTATAGATTCAGACAATAAAAAAGTCATACTTGTAATTTAATTTATATTTTCATTTTCTCCAAGAAAAATTGCTGTAATCCGTACAGGATTTCAGCTTTTTGGCTGAAGCAGAAACATTCAAATTTTTAATGGATTCACTTGCCTTTGACTGAGAATACAAACAAGTTTTTCTTTTCTTAAAAATTCTATTTTTAAAATGTGGCATAGTAAAAAAAATTGTTTAAAAAGCATAACTTACCAGCAAATATACAAAAAATTCAAAATATTATCAAATATAGATCTAGAATAAAGGTCAATTAAGTACTTTGAAAACGGAATGCCCATACCACGTTTCAAGTAATAAACAAGCCTCAGCATCACTTCATTTCTTCTACTAGAAGTTGTCATTCAAAATATTTTAAATAATAATGAAAAAATAGTAAAATTAGGGATAACAATGCAGAAAACTGTTTGTTTACATATGAGTGGACGTGGCAGGTGGACTCTTACAAGTGGTAAAACATTTTCAAAAAATTATTAAGAATACTTTTACTGCATGTAGAATGATAATTTTTGGACCATTAGAAGTGTAAAAGTTCATGTTTTATAAAAATGGGAAAAGTGAAAAATGTATTTTGGGGTTGAAATTCTGAACCTACCCTCTTAGCGAAATAATAGTTTGATCCCCCCCCCAAGCTCTTTCCTATAGTGCTCGTGAAAAATTCTTCTAAAATAGGGAGAGAGATCATTAACCAAAGTCTCTAATTTTTATTCAAACTGCTATGTCCTCATCAACGAATTCTAAAGTCAATTGATGAGAGGTGAGATGTGTTTGTGTGGCGTTTGTAGTGGTGAAGGATGAAAGTAGCTTAGATTATCAAAATTGGCTCTTGTCACAGGATATTCCGAGTGTTTTTCAAAACCGTCAGCCTCCTTTCAACGAAGCATGTGGGAATCTAGCTCTCTTTCATTTCACACACCTCTTAAATCTCGCTTGCGCAGCTGGTTTTTCTGTAATTTATTCACTCCCAGAAGGGAAACATTTTCGTATTCAGCGATTTTTGTTTCGTGTTAAGAGAAACAAGTTCATAAAAATTCATAGTAGTTTGTTGGAACCGTTGTATTATTTTGGTGTTAACCGATATTTTGTCTCAAGTGCTTTCGAGTTACACGTATTTCACTGTACCTTCAAGTAAATTTACACAGCTTTTATTAAATATTTAATTTTTGTTGCATTTTTCAAATCAAGTTTATTCCACATTATTGTTCAATGATCTGCTCTTAAAACAAGCAAGGACATTTTGTAACCTCTCTTGAGTTATTTATCTAATTAACCCCTTAATTGCCGAATAAAAGTTGCACGATTCAATCCCCAGTAATACGCATTTTCACTTAGGCTCGCGTATGTGATGTATTGTTGAAAAAAGAAAAGGCTCAAATAAGAATATTTTTCTTTGAATTATGTATATCCTTCGCAAATACTGAGAAGGTCCTTTTACTGCGTTCCAATGCCTCTGCAATAATTTTATTGATAGTAAAACAAAGAAAAAAATCGTATTTCGGAAAGCCGTATATATACTTCCTTGGACAGTTAACGCACTTATTGAGCGAGGCGTATATATACGCTAGTGGCATTTGAAGGGTTAATTAAACTCTCTCATAATAGCGGTCGTATTGCTTTATAGTAATATACAGTAAGTTACAGTATAGTTAATATACACTAAAATCCAGCGTATAACGCGCACTTTTAACACGGGAACTAAGACCTAAACTTAAGGGTGCGTGTTGTACGCCGGGTATAGAAACAATAACTTTAAAAATAACTAAATAGATTAGCATAAAAATTTTTCTACTGCTACATGTATCAAAATACTGTTTATTTAAAGGGAATGACTTGCCTTATGAACTAAAAGAGCTGTTGTTTTAAAAGAAAATATTTTCTTACAAGTTCGGGATAATAATACGAATAAATGACTTCAAAACCTAAGAACAATGTATACTAATATTTCATATTTCTTCGTAAAAAAAGGAGATGCGCGTTATACGACGAATATACCAAAAAAATTTTAAAAAATAAGCTTGAAAGTATATATATATACACCGGATTTTACGGTAGTTCTCTCTCTCACTCACTCAACTCTCCCATAAACTATTTTACAGCACAAAAGAAAAGCTAAATGAATAGGTGTTAAACTTTTAGCGAAAAATCCCTATAGGTACTATATAATAATATTTCATTCTATATATATTTGTGTCTCCTATTTTGAAACATTCATCATACTGGCACTTTCAGATGAATTTGCACACTCCTATCGGTGATTAAACTTTTTCACCACAATAAATAATAATATTTTCCCCCTGTAATGCGATTAAGATTTATAATATAAAAATAAAATTACCTGGAAAAGAGAATAATTTCAAGGAATCGTTATGCATAAAAGAAATATTTATGATGGTGCTAGATACAGCTCTAGAATTCTGTTGTATTAAGAGGATTTTATCATAAATATACGTGATCATTATAAATAATGCATATAATACATGTCATAACAAGAGCATAATATGAAATTAATGATAACATCTCTGAACATAGACTTTAATAACATACGCTGCAAATGTTTATTATAAATTTATATATGGCTTAGATAAAGGTTTAAGAAACATTTGAGATCCGCGCAACTCCTTTTAACGGGCCACTTGCATGTAAATTTTTAACCATTGATACCAAAACTAGCGTTGAACTACATTTTAAAACTAAGTTTGAAATAAGATAATAACTCTCCGGAATAATTTGTTATGCATTAATAGCAGTAATTACGAAAATTTAGCTGATAAATGTGACAGAGAAGCAATATCTGTTTCATGCGTTTCGGAAGTTCAAATAATTTTTCGACTGTTAATTAATACATTTATTTAAATTATTATTCATATATTTTATTTTAAATTTCAATATTTTCGGTTTATAACGTAACATTAAAATAATAGTGATAATCATGCGTTTTATTCGAAGATTATAGTATACGAACTGTGTTAGTTTGTATAAAAACTGTATGGATGCGAGGAAAAAAAAGTACTGCCGGAGATATCTTAAGACTTCTTCTGGCCCTAAGCCAGGGATGGTGAACCAGTGAAACGCGTGCCATTGATGGAACGTGACACAATATTTTTGGCAAGCAACTGATCAAAAGGGGTTTGCATTTTAGTTCAAAATAACAAAGTTCACTATGAAGTAATCCTCATGAGGGATCTCAATCACGCTTTCGACGCTAAATAGCATGCTTTCATAAACAATATTACTACAAAAAACTACAAATACTTCCCAAACTTGAACAAAACATCAAAGATTTAGATATGCATGAAAAACCAGAAGAAGAAAAAGTTATAGAATTTATTTCCGTAATTGATTCTTCAACCAAGGAATTTTCAGCGAGATGTTCTCAGTTCAAATAATTATCGGATACGCTAAAGTTTATTATGTACCCTAATGCGACTTTATTTAATAAACTTAAATTGTTCCATTTCGGGTTGAAAATTGAAGAATTTGAAATGCAAATAATTAATTTCCAGTGTAGTTCAATATGGATTAAAAATTTATTGAAACAAGGAAAAATAGTAACTGATATATATATATATATATATATATATATATATATATATATATATATATATATATATGCCACACATCTTGAACATCTTACACATTGTTGACAACCAACCAAATTAGAGCCTAGCAAATTTACATTTTTGACAATCAACCAATTCAAATTATGCCATATTTGATTGTCGTCTTTTTTGATATCTGTCTTTGCTGGCTGGTTTAAAAGTTAGCTCAAAAGATGTGTTTATGTATATTCGAATTTTTTAACTTGGTGAATAATTGATTTTCATTGATGTCAAGACGCTTGATTCTCTTCGTAAAAGCTCTGTGAGTAAAGAAATTTTGTTAAATTATTTTTTGTTAAATTATTTTTTGAGAAAAATACTTTTCTTTTCTTATGTAATTGTTTTAGGATTTTTCTACTTTTCTTTTCTTACGTAATTGTTTTGCGATTTTTCTACATTAAGAGTTTAAGAGAGTTTGTTACATAATAGTAGTGAGTGGTTTTATCATACTCTCTGAGTTTTTACATACTCTGAATTTTTGTTTATTTTATTTTATTTGGTTTTTCCTACCGAGTTGCAAAGGGGGAAGGTTTGCGCCTTCAAACTAGTTGAACCCCACTTATTCGGTCCGAAGTTCGAAATTGCTTTCTGACTCGCTAGGTTCTTCCTTTTCGTAGTTTCTTTTTTTATTTTTCTATAATTTTGATCTTCATGTTTAGCTTTTATATTTTTAGTACGCTATTTCTTGTTATGTTCATTATCTATTATTTATTGTTTTTGATATATAATACAAATTTCTTTCATATATATATATATATATATATATATATATATATATATATATATATATATATATATATATGGAAAATGCCAGTAATGAAAGTGTTGGGAAACATGGAATTCGATTCCTGACACATTTGAATGTCTGAAGAAGCTGACTCGTGCTATTATAACCACATTTATTATACCTATAAGCATGCGAGTCATTATTTCCAGAGATGAATAACATTAAATAGTTGCTTAGAAACAGTTTTACAGATGACTTATTTGCCATATAATCTGTAACAACAGAAGTCGCACTAATATTACTTTATATAATTTGAATTACGCGTAAAAGTAAAACACATTTACTACTATAAAGTGCAAAATGGGTTTTTTCGTAGTGAATAAGGAGTCTTGAGCTGTTAGTAATTAGTTTTACTATTTTCCCAATAATCACAAGTCAAAATTATTTGACAGCATGTCTATGCCTCAATAAACATTTCTTTAGAAAAAAATGGCACATTGATCCATAAGGGTTCGGCATCCCTGCCCTAATCTTTTATATAAAAGTATACCCAAAAAATGTGACCCTTTTTGGTAGACAATAAAATATGCATTGACAAATACTTGCGCAAATGGTAACCCGTAACAAATAAAAGTGCGTGAATCACAATTTTACAATATTAGGCACACAACAACTCGATCGACTACTGCCCTACTTTTAACACCTTAACTGCCCTCGGCGAACATATCCGTGTCGTTCAAGCGGTACCTTAATCCAGACGGATTTACAGATCTTCCCAAAATACGATTATTTTCTTTGCTGTGCTATCAGTGAAACTATTTCGAAGGCTTAGGAACGCAACAAAATGACCTTGACAGTGTTTGCTAAGAATTTACTTATTTCAAACAAAAATGTGCAATTTTATATTTTTTTTCTTTTCTTCATAATACACCGTATATATGCGTTTATGTGAAAAACAGTGGCACTGGCAGTTAAAGGGTTAAATGATGGAGTATGTTGGTAGGAACAGGCCTAGACATGGACGACGAATTTGATATGAAGATGTCGTCTTGCCACTATTGCCAGTTGGCAAATAAGTGGATATTTCCAGTTTTTCGGAAAATGTCTGAAAATAACAATTTCATGGTTAAAATTATTCGGACCTAGGCTGAAGACTTGGGCTCAGAGGTCAATGTCTGAAAACGTGCATGGCCATTAGTCTTATTCACGGATTTTCTGAATCTCCATAATAAAATTTTGTGCAATAAGATTAATATTCTAGTTCATTTATGAACCACTGCATTTTATCCAACAGCAAAACAAACGTTGGGCACATAAAATGAACAGAGCTAGAATTTTATTAACGCCATAACACAGAGCTACACGAGGGATATTGACGACTGACTTCGTAATTTTAAGGGATGGTCAAGTAACGAGGAAGACACCTGAGCTGGCATCCGCCCCTTACTTCCACACCATACCAACGGAAGGATATTTGAGCCTCGGCATATTTAACATGTGTAGGCTCCCTGTGCCTGGAGAGTATTCAGCGGTGCTAGACTCGAACTCATGACACCCCAGCCACGAGTCCTTATTCTTCACATTTTGTAAAGCGCCATATTGTTTCCATATTCGAATCCAGATGCACTGGATTGTAGCGCATATAAATGAAAATATAGATTGGAGTATGATAACTATACTTATATACACTGGTGTGCAAAAATTAAGGACGAGACGGTTTTTTCAATATAACTTTGTACAAAAGCTTTCCAAATCAACACATTTAATACCGTATGATCCCCAATACGTAAGGACATGTGTAATGTAAGCAACACTTACTAAAAGAGAAATCAGAGGGATAAAAAAAAGCTTGATTGAAAAAGTAGCATGGAGCGCAATGCGACTGAAGGCCGAAACATCCCTGTGATGGGTGTCCAGCAAGAAACATCCGGTCTTTAGTAGGGGATATGATCTCCCCTGACTGCTAGGCAGGTTTCACAGCGTCTGCCCATGCTGAGAATGAGGGTGTCAATGAGTTGTTGAGGCATTGCTGCCCATTCGTCTTGCAGAGCCAATCTAAGCTCCCGAATCGTTACTGGTGGTAAGGTACGAGCTGCCAAGCGTCTGCCTAGAAAATCCCATACATGCTCGATGGGATTGAGATCCGAAAATCATGCCGGCCAATCCATATGTTCAACATCCTCACTCTCTAAGAGCTGTTCGGCAGCTACTGTGCGATGACATGGTGCATTGTCGTCCATGAAAAGGAACTGCAAACCCATAGCGCCTCTAAAAAGACGCACATATGGAAGAAGAATCTCGTTACAATAACGGGTCCCGTTGACTGAACCTGCGTCGAAAATGTGAAGGTCTGTACGACTACCAAGCATGATGCCTTCCCAAACGAGAACACCGCGACCTCCATACCTGTCCCTTTCAATGATGTTCGAGGGATGATTGCGGCTTCCCCGCTCTCTCCAGATGAGTATGCGATGAGAATCTCTACTCAAACTGAATCTGCTCTCATCTGTAAAGAGTACTCGTCCCCATTCATTGTCTCTCCAATTCCGGTGTTCCCGGCACCACAGAGAACGGCTTCTCCGATGGGCAGGCGTTAAAGGTACACACCGTACAGGGCGTCGTGCAAACAGACCACCACCGTGCAGTCTTCTGGCCACGGTAATACGCGATATCGGTCGTCCAGTCGCCTGTGTCGTGTGTCTAGCGATTTCTCCCGCTGTCTGCCGCCTGTTTCTTCTGGCCTGTAAGACAATGTACCGGTCATCTGCGGATGTGGTACCTCGTGGACGACCACTACTGAACCCCCGGATAGCTGTTCCTGTAGTTTGAAATTGTCTCCAAAGTCGTGAAACGATGCTGTGAGCAATTCCGTACTCTGCAGCCACACTTGTCACACTGCGGCCTTCCTCAACTTCCCAATGGTTCGACCTCGGGTAAAAGCATCTGATGTCGTCTAACAGATTGATTACTCGCCATTTCTCGCTGAGGCAGCAAGTCGGTGTGATTTTAACTGCTATACGGCGTGCAATCTCTTTGCCAGAAATACTGATCTTACACCGACAACATGCTTTATACTACTCAGACACTCCCCCATTACGTCTACCTGCATATCTGCGCATGTGCTATCGTACATCACCTTACTTAATCTCCTGATTGGTCTTTCTGTCCGCTCTGCCTCTTCGTTCAGCTGATATGCTAATTTTTCGACTTCGTCCTTAATTTTTGCACACCATTGTACATTAACAATTTTTACCATAACCACACATTATGTTAAAATATCCATATATATTGCAAATGTTCCGAGTTAAATAGATTTTGAAATTGAAACATTTACAGCGGCTCCTAACATTCATAGGACACTTCAGGATTTTGTAAAGTACTGCTCTGTAAACGAAATTTATTCTGAAAAATGAAGTACAATTTTTTTCCATATAATTTATATTATGCTTTAAATAATTAAAATTTAAATCAAGTTACTTTTTAAATAGTAGCTTTTTTTAAATAGTGAAAGTACAGACAACTAATGAGAATGTCTCAAAAGTGATTGGCCTATTAAAGCAACTTCGAATACATTCCCTAACATAACCGATTGATAATTCTTAAAAAGTATTTACATTATAGTGATGTTTAAAATATCATTTGGATTAGCCCTTTTATCTTGTAAAAATGCTTTATTTAATGGTCAAAAATGCTTTATTTAATGGTCATGAATTTCTCAAAATGACCCCAAAAGAGAAAATTTTGAAAGATATTTGAAAACTAATTGTTTTTATTTCAAAGAAGTAAATCTCTTAAAAATTTCGTTTAATTTGTAGTTTGATACCATTTGACTATTTATTGTATGTTAAAGTGCTTTGAAACACAAGACAGAGAACTAGGAATTGAAACACTCGTTATAAAGCTGACTCAAAATAAACTGAAGCAAAAGCTGACAGTAGCGGCATCTACATAAGCCGGTAACAGCCTCCGGGCAGGGGGGAATCACTTTTGTCTAGTGGTCATGCTACGGCATCGAGCTTTGCAGGTTCTATCCGAACACATGCAATTTGGGTATAGAGATAGCTTTATTGTATTTTTTATTTGATTTAGATAGCATTTTTAAAAACATACCCCCTCCATCCTCTCTGGACGTTTGCCTATAATTTCTCTAGAATTGTCCAAAAATTTTGAGAACGCATCACTCCAATCATCGGTCTTAAACCTAATTGTATATACTTGATGAAAGTTATAGTTCGGTAACATGCGACATTAAGGTATCCGACTACGTTCGGAACCGTGATTTTGAAAAAGCGTATAAATGGATAGCATTATGATATTTAGTGCCACTTAGATTAGAACATGTATATAAAATTGATTTAAGAATAGTATTACAACAAAAAATTATTTAAGAATAGTATTACAATAAAAAATTATTTAAGTACAATATTTTGACAAAAAATGAAAATAGCATGGCCCATTTTCAAAATATTCTCCTTTTGTAACAAATACTTCTATTATAATAATCTTTTGCCTGTATATAGCTCTGACCTCTGTACAGAGGCACAAATAGAATTTTTGAAATATATAACTTAGAAGTGAGTTTATCCATGCCTTACGACAACAGAGAGGAGAAATTTTAAGAAAAAAACGCCGATAAGTATTTCAATGGGTTGTAACTCTGAAAATAATATGAATTTTTCAGAAATCATAGTTGAGCCTCTGTACAAAGGTCTGAGCTATTTACATGCAAAATAATATTATAATAGAAACATTTTCACAAAAGGAGAACATTTTGAAAAAAAGTTATTCTAAGTTAATTTTTTGCCGAAATATTGTATTTAAATAATTTTGTTTGTCAAAATGGCCTTAAAATAATTTTATGCATTTATTCTAATCTAAGTGACACTAAATATCATGAAAATTGTCCATTTATGCACTTTTTAAAATCACGGTTCTGAACGTAGTCGGATACCTTAAAACAAACTGTTTTAAAACATTAGTAATCACTTAACAATGAAGGAATACTGATACAAAGAACTTAAGTAAAAAAAAAGAAACTTGTGAAATATGGGATGTTTCAAAGCTGCTGGTACATCTGAGAACTAAATTGCAATTTTAATGTACTATTTGTGTGTGTTTATTTTTAATTTTCCAATAAATCAGATTTTCTTTAAAGTTGAAATATTTTTTTTTTGTATTTTTTTTGTTAAGTATGGAATTACATATTAAAAATTCTTATTGTGATACATCAAAATTTTGCTGAAGATAGATAACTAATTCATTGAAATCTGAAAATGTTCGATTTATTTTTAGAAGGCTTCGTAATACGAAATAAAATCCAGGATCCAATAAATGTCCGTCATGTAGAGAGCAAGAGAGTTTCATTTTAAATTTATTAAAGTTCTAAATTTCTTTGTTGCCATGGTGCACATTTGAACAGTGATGCTCCACTCAAGTTTCAATACATCATACTATTAATAACTGCTGATGTAATGTTGGCTTTTAACAGATTTTCGCATTTTCTTACGGAAATGGTAGTGGAAAGCGTTTATACAACAAAAGGAATGTAAATGTGAAAATATTGAGAAGGGGTATCTTGGGAAAAGAAAAACGACATGAAAAGTAATACAGCAAATAAAGTGTTTCTTGAATTATTTAATCAATCATTGACGACTTGACTTGTTGCAAAATTGCAGGACCCATCTCCAATAGTCCATGAGTTTTTTTTTTAATTGCGACATTAGTACAACAATGAAATATACAATCAGATCCGTCAGTGACTAATCTTTACCGGATATAATTTTCCAGAGAAACATTCAATTTTCCATAGATCCACTGGCTAACCTTCCGTTACTAATTACCCCAATTAATCGCTTTTACTCCAAAATGCCAGATTAAAAATCTAAGGGCTTATTCTAGGGACAAGTTCAATTGATTCGTGATAACACGGGAGAAAGGGAGATTAATTACGGCAGTCGGAAATTCCTACCCTTCTGGTCTGTTTCCAGATAACTAGGGTAATTTATTTGTTCACGTCTTTGCTAATGGTGATAAAATTACAGCCAGGAATATTTAGAAGGTTTTCTTCCATTTTTTCGGGTTTTCTAACAGTTAATTTTTAAAAATCTTTTTTGGCTGCGATATAAAAATAATTATGCAATGTTCCACAATTAGGAGTATTTCAAGTGACTTTACTCTAATGGATATTCTCTCTAAACTGCTCTATGCACTAAAATTTATAATTCTTGGAATCCATTATAGGGGGATGAGTATAATAAGCAAAATATACCCCATCCACAGTTAGGATCATAGGTATGTTAGTTTTATATATGTAAGATAAATACACCACCACAGATTCAATTTCGAAGTACATTTACATATATATACGAAGTATATTATGACGTATATTTACAATTTTCTTAGTATTAAAAAAAGTTTTATTTATACCAATAAATTTGTTACCAAACAGCTAAATGTATTACATTATGCATTTTAAATACAGTTGAACCTGTTTTTTTGCGGTAGATAGGGACCGCATAAAAAAATCGCACAGAAAAAATATTCAAAATTTTCATAAATTCTTACATATAACAAACTAATTCGTGGAAATACTACAAAAAACTTTTTTTATGCGGTGGATAGGGACCGCATAAAAAAAGTCGCATTTATAAAATATTCCAATTATTTACCATATTTATATAAGGGTACTTCCATAACAAAATAAATAATTAAATATTACACATGGAAACATTTTAAAAATATATAGTTTCTCATTGTATATACGGATAAGTCTATAAAATTCACTTACATAATTCATCGCTGTTCATCGTAATAAAAAGTCCTGTAATAATTAAAATCAAAATCGCTTTCGTCACTTGAAGGTGCAATTTCAATTGATTTATTTTTTGGTAACATAAAGTAAGAGATAAGTTTTTGTGACGATGGATGGGTGGTCAGTTGCTTGTAAATGTCTCGATAACTAGCTATACATGATTGAAGCCCTTTTTGGAATTTTATACTCCTTTTTTAAGGAGACTTGGCACCCTTTGAGCAAACTTCTTTATTTACGTATTTAAAAATTATATTTTAACATTTTTTATACAATGTTTCTATTCAAGAAAATGTTACCAGATGAAAATATTCATATATTATTCACACAATTTTAAAAATTTAAATTTTTTGAAGAAAATTGGGAAAATTTTAAAATCCTACTCCTTTTGTAAAAATTAATTTTTTGACCTGAATTTTTTTAATAATATTCTTATGGATGTTCTTAACAACTTTACGGATCGATTTTAGAATAACTTCATTCGTTTTCGAGAAAAAAAATAAAATGTTGATATACAGGCTAAAAATCAACGAAAAAGCCAACATGTGTTACATTTTATTTTTTTTTTAAAAAAGTATTCAGTTTATAGCAAAACGGATCCCTAATTTTATTACATGCTTTATTTTTAACACGCAGGAAAAAAATTGAAGTGATTGGTAAATAATTGTCGAAGAAGTAGCATTTTGAATGCACTAAGGTTTCGAAAAACACAAACTGCTAAAAACCACTTTAAAGTTTATAATACTGAAAAAATAATTATTATAAGCTTAATTAAACTTAAAATACCACTTTAAGATATTACTTATACGTTTTTCTTTAAAATAATTGCATTTTTGTATGTTTTCAACCCACACATTTTTATAAATGATCAACTTTTAGAGAGTACTAATTGTACAAGAAAACTCAAGAAAAAATTAAAAAAATTTTTTTTTCTGTCACGACAGAAAATTTAGCTGTTTTTCTTCTTATAATATTAAAGTATTACATTTGTATGAAAAATATATCAGGAATAAGAACTGAAATTATAAAATTATTAATATAAAATGCCTTAATTTAAAAATTTTACATGCACACTTTTCACAAGGAAGAAAAATTACATTATTGTATTGCCTCGGAAATATTCTGCTTTTAATACTACACATTCTTTTTTATAGTTATTATTTCTATTTCTAAAATAGATTTTTTTATCATAACGCATTTTTAGCTTCTTTTTCTAAAAAGGGGGTGTGATTGAATTGCCTAATTTGTTTTCAAATGAAGTTTTATTCAACTTCTAACTTTCCGACATGCACAAGTGATATATCAATCGAAAGATAATAATGCAAAGAATAAGATTAAATGAAAATAAAAAAAAACGATAGGTTTGTGATTTTTAGGGTACCAAGTCCCCTTAACTGGTATTTATTATAAGAAAATGCTTTTCCAATTTGTTGTAAAGCTAGATTCCTGCATATATTTATCCGCTCGCAAATAATCCGGTTCTTCTTGTCCGTCGTCATAATTTTAACAAATTATTCATAATGCCACTGTCATTGAAAGTTTCTTCTTCAATCAAGCGCGAGCTGCTGGAGCGTTGAGAGAAAGCAACTGAAAGCGTATTGTCGGGAGACCGTTTATAACAAACGAACAGAACATCTTGAAGTGTCTACATTTCAGTGGCGTAAAGTACACTTCGCATCACGGGGGGGGCAGGACTCTAGGGGTCCAAGGCCTGACTTACACTAAATACATATTTACCTAATTTATAAAATATTAAAGGCAAAACCTGATTTTCAGGGGAAGGGGAGATGTTCTAACATTCTCCGTTACACCTCTGATAAATAAATAGAAAACATTACAGTGGAGCCAAAGCCATTAAATCCTGTCACGGGGAGCAGGACTCTAGGAGCCCAAACGCTAAATACGTATTTACCCAATTTATAAAATATTAAAAGCGAAACTTGATTTTCAGGGGGCTAACATTCTCCGTTATACCACTAGTAAATAGATAGAAAACATTACAGTGGCACCAAAGCCATTGAAATTCATACACCGCATAAAAAATATCGCACAAAAAGGAAGTCGCATAAAAAATAGGTTTGACTGCATGTGTATATAGTTTTCCTTCTTTTTAGAATTAAGTAATTTGCTAAAGGAAATTAGAGCTGAATTCTCTATGTAATATAATGGATATGGATACCTTATGGGATACCTTCTAAATAATTCAACCAAATGCAATAAAATTTATAACATATATGCTATGGGCCCTTCAAAGTGTAACAAACCGCAGGTCTTAAGACAGCTACATTAAATCACAATTTACAGCCATTTTTAGCTTAGAACATGCAGTAATTTTGACGAAAAATCATGACCATCAAATTTAAATTCTAATAAAATATTTATTTCTTAAACTATTTTTATCTTGCAGTTTGTGATACTTCAGAGAGATCAAGAAGTATATCAATGAAGTTAAAGTTGCATAATGTGTAATTTATTTTTATTTCTCACGTTTTTCTTAACTTAAAAATTTTGCTAAATTTTCCTAAAAAATTTTTTTTAAAAAAAAGGGCGATATATGTTAGTTATTTAATAGTCATGACTTTTTAAGCCTATTTGTGTTCTTTAAACCAGTAAAATTATTCAGAAAATCAATTTTTGAAAAATTTATCTCCGAACCTAGTCGGATACCTTAATCTACAAAGCCATTATAAGAGAAAATAACTTCCAAAATGGGGTACATTTAAAAAGATCCATTTGTAACATTTTCAGAAGCAAAATTGTAGCAACTTTCTGATACTTCTATTTTTTTTCAGTAGTTGAAATTATCACGCGGCACTAATCACAGTTTTCCACTTCATAGTTATGAGTTATTGAGGCAGTTGAAAAAAGTTCTCTAACAGAGAAATTTTTTTTTAAGTAAAAGAATATTTTAGAGAATAATTCAAGCGAAAAATAAGAGATTTTAACAGTGAAATAAACATAAGCTTTTGGAAAACTAGTTTTAAAAGATCAACAATTGATAAATACAAAACGAAATGCTCAAAATTTAGAGTGAAATATTGAATAAAGTACTGTAACACTTAAATATTTTTTTTGTCAATTAACAATAGAACGTCCGGGATCTCGATTACCTTTAAACTTCGGCTGGTGTCGTTTCGACACAGTGATATAATATATATAAAATAGCTGCGATAACTAAATAATTACAGGACTTCTGTAAAGTAGGGCTTAGTTTTAATAATTTTTAATATTTCGTGTAACTATCATATATTAAGAGCCTTTATATAATAAAAAACTGAAGATGACATTATGTTTTTCGAAGCTTGTTGGATCACTGCTTTGTAGCAAAACATATTTCGAGTTGTTAATCTTCAAAGAACATTACTATGATGGGACATCCTTTCTGTGCTTCCTCTAGCAACATACATATCATGATTTAATGGAATATTATCAATTATATATGCACTTTCTTCAGATTCTTCGTAGTCACTTTCATTTAATCTTATGTCTTCATTGGAATCTAATTTAACGCAAGACAGCTAGCCACCATTCGATTCCTTCTCAGAAAGCTCGAGAACAAATTAGCAATTTCATCAGTGCTTAGACCTGCTCTACAAGTAATCGTTTCAGGGTGTCGGCTCTGCACGAGATTCGAAAATCGAATGCAATTTAAGTTTATGAGCAGATAAGCACTTTAACACTGAACAAAAAACTTGAACAGATATTTCTCTGCAAAAAAAAAAAATTCCCGTTGTTGATTATTTTTAAGTCTTAAACATTTAACAGGTCATCAAAGAATAGCACTGATCCTTTCTCTTACAAAGGTAGCAAAGCGCTAGAGGTACCTTAAAGCAAGATCACTGCTGCGGATGCGTGTTCACAACGGTTTGCAAATGTATTCCGTTTACAAACGAAAATATTTTTTTAAGTTGAAGAATCTTCCAACCACCATAATGTCCACGCATGTACAAGGATTGCTGAAGAAGCTAAAATGCTTTCACAGATTTCAGAATCCGGCATCGGAAACGGTTTGTTGGGATGTTAGTGATGAAGGTGTTTCAAAGACACATTTTTGTCAGGAATGAGTGAAACTGATGTCAAAAGTTTATAAAAACACTATCATAGAACCAATAGTGAAGCCTCTTAATCTAAACATGTTCAACGGAAACAAATAGACCTTTTAACATGTCTTATGCTCTGTTCTCAAGATGAAAACGATCCAGTGGTGGTCGAAAAAATAATGCGAAGATTGGACACGAAGATTAACAAAACCCTTTCAGCAGATCGGATTTAAATCCATTCGGCCATAAATGGTGGTTAATATTGAATGGAAAAATGTGCCCCAAACGGCATTCTAATTAGAAAGGTCTTAAATGTATGTGGCGGTGTGATATCTATATAAACTAGTTACAAGCATCACGCGCGAAGCTGACTGTTTTGGCGTGGACAAAAACGTACTTGCGTACGGAACGGAAGGTACCCAGATCGAATCCTTCCTTCCTTCATTGGTGACCCTGGCTGTACAAAAAAACTGCACTCTTCAGACGCAGCAATCGTGGCGCCATCTATCCACCGCAAAACAACTAAGCCGTCAGACGCAAATAACTCAATTCGAATGACGCAACCCACAAAGTGGCACAACTGCTCACATATTCACCACGAAAATAGTATTGTTCGTTTGCCTAATCACTGGTATGGGAGCATGTGGCGGTGTGCTATCTATATAAAATAGTACCAAACATTACGTGAAGCCGATCGTTTTAGTGTGATCGGTAAAGTACTCGCTTTCGGAACGGAAGGTACACAGATCGAATCATCCTTCCTTCACGTATTTTAAGGAAATCAGCGATGGAAGTTCCCATGAACGTAGTGCGTGTCTGGAAAAATGATTGACCAAATAGACTCAACGGCCGTCTGAAGTTTAAAAGTGACCATTTTGAGGAAGTAAATGCATAAAATGAGCAACTAGTTACATTTAAAGGTAAAATATTTTTATTTCCAATCGGGGTTACAAAATACCACTACACCACAAATGAGTAGAAACAAAAACAACCAAAACAAAGGAAATAACAACATGGCGAGACAAGTCTATGAACCCAATAAGTCCCTAGCTTGCCAATAAAGATCCCACAAAGAGGAGTCCTTTAGTGCTGGGCAGCGGTGAATTTGGTCATCATTCGTGTCCTCCCAAATACCACAGAGAGTGCAGAAAGGAGCATGTGCGACACGAATTCGATGGAGATGCTTGAGGAGACAGTCGTGTCAAGTAGCCGGACGAAACTCGGCAACTGTTTTACGCCTTGGACGCAAGGGAAAATTTTTAAGGTTATTCCACCAGATCTTACTGGAATTTCACTCTGTTTATTGAATTACAATCAGATTATTCATCGTTTTCTTAATAATACGCTTGACACTGTTAAAAGTGAGTTTTCCTTGTTTTGTCTGTTGAATGGAAGCTTCCTTCTTTGCTACGTGGTCTTCTAACTCATTACCAGTTACACCGCAGTATCCAGAGATCCACTACAAGATGCTTTCCTTAGAGTACTCAGACAGACCCTGAAGCAGTTTTTTACAGTCAAGAATGTTAGAGGGGGCAGAAGTAGGATTAAAAGTAAAATAAAACTATAACAAAATCTTGTTTTAAATTTGATATCAAAGTTCTTAATTTTAACCTCCTACATATTTCAGTACTTATGGTACAATACATGGTACAGTACTTATGGTATGTATGGTATATGGTACAGTACTTATGGTATCAGTACTTATGGTACAATTACGTATTATAAATAAACAATTATTTTTACAAATAAATGACTTAAGTTCGAAAAAAGTTACTATCTAATTAAAGCTTTGTAATAACCTTCTTATTCTTGTTGAATATCAATTTAAGTTAGGAGATTATAGAATTGGTTTTTGAATATAGAGCCATTTTACTAAGCGTGTTTGAATTACCTGTTAATTATTTAAAATTATTTCATAGCGGAGAGTGAATGTAAAGGTGTTTTAGAAGAAGCATATTTTATGAATTAAAAAGAAACATTTCAATCATGTAATTATTAAGGCGCTTAAATAAAAATCTCAAAATTAATTGAAATATTTTAAACAATTGGTAAAGATTAAATGTTTATTTTTTAAAAGTTACTTATTAAACAGTTGTAAATATATAATTGAATAGAATATCATGTGAAAATGCTTTCATTTGTCAAATAATTTTCATAATAATGGGAGTATTTTGAGAATATTAGAGTGAGAAAAGTATCCCCTTGAATAAATATATTATGATTTAAAATTACATCTGTTCTTAAAGATGGACCCATTTTTATACCTGGAAGCACTTATTAAAATTAATTTTGAATAAATAATGAACCCATACAAGTTTTATAGCAAGTAATGTTCAAGCCCTTTGTAAGTTGATATATTCTTACACGATTTCTTAAAGGCAATTTGAGATTTTTATCCACAAATGGTATGTTGTTAATCTAGTAAAACTAATATAATTTCTATTTCAAGGGGAAACTGTAAATAGAAAACCATATGTCTCTATTTTCGATTATAATGCATTGTGCATTTGTAAGAGACGCTAATGAATCTAGACGGGAAAAATCTCATGAAATTTAAATTTATGAATTTTTTATTCGTACAATCTTTCTAAATTTATAATAAGTAAACATTTCTTCCAAGATATCGAAACTTTAATCCCTTTATGAGTGTATTATTTTCAACTTATGTGTAAGAGAGAAACTATTATTATTTACTTATTTCTGTGAACAATGTTTTAACTCTCATTTATACACTATCAGGTTTATTCAAATCATATGAATTATAGATTGATAAGATAGTGCGGGCGGTGTGATATCTAAAGGGTGTTTTTTTAGAGGTATAGAACTTTAAATTGCAATAAAACAACGAAGTACTATTCGATTGACATGAATTTTTTTTATTCGAAAGATAATCTTGCGGCATATTACATTTTAAATATGATTTCTGGCATAGGACTGCCAAGGCTGGCTCGGATGTAGTTCAATCTGGACGTCCGATTTTCGATGACTTTTCCCAACATTTGTGTGTGTGGCCACGGTAGCCGAGTGGTATAGGTATCGGACGGTGGCTTGCTTTGTCACGGGTTCGAGCCCAGTACCACTAAAGACCCGCCGTGTAGGGAAGCGATGCACGTTAAATCTGTCGAGAGCTGAAACGTCCTCCCGTTGGTGTGGTGTGGTAGTTAGGAGAGGGGGGTGCCAGCTCAGGTGTCGTCCACGTCACTTGACCATGGTTCAAAATTACGTGGTCCGTCGCCAAAAGCCCTCGTGTAGCTGAACAGTGCGACGTTAATATTCAATCAATCAATCAACCCAACATTTGTGGCCGTATATCGGCAATAACACGGCGAATGTTGTCTTCCAAATGGTCAAGCGTTTGTGGCTTATCCGCATAGACCAATGACTTTACATAGCCCCACAGAAAATAGTTTAGCGGTGTTAAATCACAAGATCTTGGAGGCCAATTCACAGGTCCAAAACGTGAAATTAGGCCGTCACCAAACGTGTCTTTCAATAAACGCACGAGCTGTGTGACATGTTGCGCCGTCTTGTTGGAACCACAGCTCTGGACATCATGATTGTTCAATTCAGGAATGAAAAAGTTAGTAATCATGGCTCTATACCGATCACCATTGACTGTAACGTTGTGGCCTTCATCGTTTTTGAAGAAGTACGGACCAATGATTCCACCAGCCCATAAAGCGCACCAAACAGTCAGTTTTTCTGGATGTAACGGTGTTTCGACATACACTTGTGGATTAGCTTCACTCCAAATGCGGCAGTTTTGTTTGTTGTTGTAGCCATTCAACCAGAAGCGCGCTTCATCGCTAAACAAAATTCGCTTATGAAAATCGGGAACAACGGCAATCTCGTTTTGGGCCCATTCGACGAATCTACGCCTTGCTTGATGATCGTTTTGATGAATTGCCAAACCAAACTGAGAATAAAACACTTGACAGCTGTTAAATCCGGTCGCCATCTTAGAAAGTAATGCCAACTTAAACTTCTATACATTGAAAAAAAAACACTCTTTATATGAACTAGTATCAACATCACGCGAAGACGATTGTTTTGGCGTAATCGGCTAAGTACTCACGTTCGGAACGGAAGGTACCCAGAACGAACCTTCCTTTATTGGGGTTCTTTGAACTGCCCTTGCCGTGCAAAGAAGGAAGTTTCATTCTGCCATGATCCGGTACCTTGACCACTGGGCTACCGCAGCACTATACCAGTCGTAATTGTAAAGATAAATATAATACAACTCAAAGAATGGTTAAGTATAAATAGTATCCTTAGCTCCATTTTAACCTTTTAAATAAAATCTCATTGCCTGAATACCCATTTCAGTAGTTATTTTCACTAAATAAAGCTTAGACTTACCTTAACAGTAAAATGGTTCTATAATGAAATTTTAATGAGACCGCTTTATATATATATATACAAAATACAGTTAAAAATTGGCAGTAAACCTGAAATTTTTGAGATAGGTACAAACGAGAATTTTTTTTAAAAAAAGTTCAATTTGAAAATACAAAGTATTTTAACTCAGCAAACGATTTTTAGTGACCAATTTCGGTAGATATTTTCACTAAATAAAGCGTAGACTTACCTAACAGTAAAATGGTTTTAATGAACTTTTAATGACCATTTTTGCAAACTACAGTTAAAAATTGGCAGTAAACCTGAAATTGTTGAGATAGGTACAAACGAGAATTTGAAAAAAAGAAGTTTAATTTGAAAATACAAAGCATTTTAACTCGGCAAACGATTTTTTACTGACTTACTTCTAATTGATTAGAATAGAATAAATTATACACACAGAAGAGAAAATGGAGTTGACGTGAGAACATTATCATTATATGACTTTAATTTTAAGGCGGCATTCAATCAAGACGAATGGGTTCAACGTCTGTAATTAGCATTTGCAGATGAATCATCATGTCGTGCTACTCTATTCAGATGGGTTAAAGAATTTTGCAGAGGTCGTGCAATGCTCTTCAGGAGGAAGAACACACAAGAAGGCCGTGGTCTGCAGTAATCCCGGATAATGCACCTGTCACACAAAAAATGTAAATGGATGATAATCGCGGTACCTACCAAATGATGCAAAAGGAACTTAACATTGGATTTACAGCCATTTACAAAATTATTCATTAAGAATTACGTATGAAAAAAGTAGTTTGCCGTTGGGCCCTCCATAATCTAACTAAGAACCAAAAAGAGGAGCGTGTCAGAATCAGCAATGAAATCCTCAAATTGCTCAATGATGGTGGCTTCTGCATCATTTCTTAAATTGCAACGGGCGATGAAGCTAACATACTGTTTTTCGACATTGCAACACGTCAAGAAAGCAAAGTAGGGGTCTTGAAAGGTGACCCCACGCCGACAGTGGTGGAAAGATAACGAGCAATAAAAAATGATGTAAGCCATTGCCTTCAGAAGTAAGGGATTGAGAAAAACCATAAAGTTGGAAGGACAAAAGACAGTGACAGCAAACTGGCATACCATTAAATGTATTCCAGAAATTCTCCAAGAAGTGAATGTTAGGGGACTAAAGCATCACAATGACGATACAACTTCCCATACAGCCGGATTAACATACGAGTCTCTTAAAAAACCAATTAAAGTGATAGAACATCCATCTTATTCTCCGGATCTAGCTATGTGTGACTTTTGGTAATTTTTTAATCTAAAAAACTTACGAGGACGTTGTTTTAATTCAGACGAAGAGATTGATGTGGCTATAAATGCATTTTTCCTCAATTCCAAGGAATAAATAGTTTTAGGCATTTAATCTGAGGAAAATTCCTCTTCAGAAGTGCATTGATGCTGGAGGAGACTACTTTGAACACTCCTAAAATTTTGTAAACATAACTTTAAAAACCTAGGTGTATCTTAATAATTACAGAAAGACCCTCATATCTAGAGTTCGAATATAATGTACTGAAATAATATGCTGCAGCACTATTACATTATTAAAAAAGTAATTACATGTTAAAACAATGGAACAGTTATAATCTTTCTAAAAGTATATAATTGTCGGATATGAACTTGCGCTTTCGTAATGAAATACTTGATCAAGCTTGTTTCTACACCATAGTTATAAGTGCTATACACAGTTATCTTTAGTGCACTACAAAGAAATTTGTAGATTTTTTAGGACTTGGGAAAATTTAGAAACAGAAACAAATTTAAAAACTGTTTCATTTCTGTGGTTTCAAAATATTATTTGTGATAAAAATAATAATATTTTCAAGGTTACGTTGATCTGGGGTTCGAGGATTTTATGCAAATTAGACGCAAAGAACAAGGTTGTTTTTAGGGGCGATGAGAATTTATTGTCGAGATATCAATCCTTTAAATACAGGATTCAACTCAACACTCAAAGAGAATTATCAGCGTTCAAAATACACGTATGTAAAAGAGCATCTCGGTATTTATAGGCCTCACGGATCATTCGAGAAAGATCTGCTTGTGTTGTAGGTCTTGAAATTAGTGTACTTCTCCACTAATTTCTAGAAGGATCCATAGGATTCCGAACTCGCCAAAAATGGTCACCATCATGGTCACCAAAAACGATACCAACTTGGGTCTATCGCCCCGATTTCAGCCATTGAATGGTCATTATAATGAAAAGGACGACGTTGCATGCGTATATTACAATTTTAACATAAAACTAATACACCATAGAGTAATATTAATGCGTTACATACCCAAATTCTAATTATTTACACTATTTTATAAAAAAATTGTTACAGTCTTTTTGATAATAAATATTTCTGGTTTCATTAAATATGAAATAATGTTGCTGGTATTTTTCAATTTTAATTTAAAAAAGTGAGAATCTATTTCTTACTTATATCCATAGTATACTTAATGTCAAAATTGGAAAAAATGCATCAATATAGCAGGTAAAATAACCACTGAGATATGCTTTGAGTTAGAAAAACACTACAGAGTAGAAAATTATTCCTGTAAAACTAAAAGTTTTTGTAAAAAAATAATTAATTTTCTATTTCAAAAGAAAATTTAGACATAAGATTCAAATTTGAATTTAGACACCATAGCTGCATTTTTTCTCTTTCTTATTTAATCATAGTAAAAAGTTCTTATGAATTAATTTCCAATTATTTATTGTTTTTGATGAATTAAAACATTTACTTTTAGTCTACTTAATAAAATATACACTAGAATCATTTTGCGATTAATAATAACGATTCAAATGCCTTGAAGTATGATCAAATAAAAATTTTAAAAAATTAAAATAAAGCATACCAAAGTAATTGTTAATGTAAGCATTTGTTGAACATTAAATGTAGAAACAGTTTCTCAAAAATTATCTCTGATAATTTTTAGGGTAATCTTTAGACGAAAAACAAAAATTTTTATCTATAAAATTTATATTAAATGAAAACTATTTATGTTGTACAGATTTTTTCCACTTGTTGGACATTATTGAAAGCTTTTATGAAAAAAGGAAGTGCCTGTAGAGAGTAATCCACAGTGGTTGTATAATTCAACGAATTTGCATAATTTAAAGAACGTTTGTATTACCTCTTTAATTTAGAATAATTCACATTGCTCAATCTTCTTTTAAAAACTTCTTTAAATAGGTGCTCTTTTATATGATGAAACAAAATTTCTTAATTTTTGTCTCCTTTTAGTAAAATAATGTGCACTATTTGAAGAAAAATATAGTTATTTCTAATAAATAACTTTTATAGTTTTTGACATTTCTTTTCAAAGATACATCGGAAAATCAATCAAAAGTGCATTGAAAAGCTGCTTAAAATTATGTAACTCTGCACTTAAATTATAATTGAAACTTTTTATCGATAGTTTAGGGATATATGACTTAATTTCATTATTTTAGTTGCGACGATTCTCTAAACATTCGATTAATCAGTGTGGGGCGCACGCCCCTAAGGGGGTGTGAGCCTCTTAAAAAGTCGAGAGTAAAAGATTATTTTAAAAATATTATTAAAATTTACTTAAAGGAAGCAAAACAAAATATATTCGGACATAACAAAAATACACGTTGCATTTTAATTGTTATCTGTTCCAATTTAAAAATTAGAAAAGAAAAGCAATATAACACTTTTTTACTACTTAAAAGTAAATATAAATATATATATATATAAAAGAAATATGTATTATATATCAAAAACAAGAAATAATAGAAAAAGAACATAACAAGAAATAGCGTAATAAAAATATAAAAGCTGAACATGAAGAACAAAATTATAGAGAAAAAAAAAGAAAAACCTAGCGAGTCAGAAAGCAATTTCGGACTTAGGACCGAATAAGTGGGGTTAAACTAGTTTGAAGGCGCCAACCTTCCCCCTTTGCAACTCGGTAGGAAAACCAAATAAAAAAAAATAAACAAAACTTCAGAGTATGGATAACTCAGAGAGCATGATAAAACCACTCACTACTATTATGTAACAAACTCTCCCAAACTCTTAATGCAGAAAAATCACAAAATAATTACGTAAGAAAAGTAGAAAAATGCAAAAACAATTACAAAAGAAAAGTATCTTTCAAAAAATAATTTAACAAAATTTCCTTATTCACAAAGCTTTTACGAAGAGAATCAAGCGTCTTGCCATCAATGAAAATCAATTATTCACCAAGTTAAAAAATTCGAAAATACATAAACACATCTTTTGAGCTGACTTTTAAACCAGCCAGCAAAGACAGGTATAAAAAAGACGACAATCAAATATGGTAGAATTTGAATTGGTTGATTGTCAAAAATGTAAATTTGCTATGCTCTAATTTGGTTGGTTGTCAACAATGTGTAAGATGTTCAAGATGTGTGTGGAAAAAATGTAAACTGTGATATGAGTGTTATGATACAATCTTCACAGCAAGACCACTAACATGCTGACTTTGAAATCCTATTGTTGTGTGGTGGTTTTGGAATTCGAAGTAGCAAGACGGTTAATGTATTTGTGATGAATATAAGTTCTTAAGAAATTAAAAGGGTATTCATGATCTAAACAACATTGAAATTTTTTTTATATTATTGTATTTATCTATTTTGTAGGTAGTTAAGTTATCATTTCATAACTTTCATATCATATCATATATATATATATATATTGCCGTGGCGAGTGGTTGATTTTAACATGACGAACCAATGGTTAGGGCGTGGCCGGTGGAGAGTGATTCCACTATGCTGATGCATTTTCTATGATGGGATTGACAAGGCTGACTTGTAAATTAGTAAATCCAATTTATTGAATATCTTGAAACACCAAGGCATATTAATTACATTGAGCATGGTCGGCACTACACAGACAAAGAAACTACAACACACAACACAAAGCAGCCAGCTACATGACTACAGAGAAACGAGCGAAGAGAGAGTATTTATAGGCAAAGGGATGCCGCGTGATTTTAGGATGTGGATGGAGAAAGTTTCTTAAGTTCCCGGTAGGCGGGTAACCAATTAAAATAATTACATGGTTGTTCTGAAGGACTGAGAGCCATTACAGATTCTTGGAATTATTACACACACACACACACACACACATATATATATATATATATATATATATATATATTATTGATGGTCATCATAAACATGTAGTTACTGGCAACTTAGACATAATCAATGATAATATTTTAAAAGATATAATGAGTAAAGGCACTAATTTTAGATTAAATGTTTCTAATAACAACAATACTGTTAAAAAACAAATTATTAAAGATATAGATAATTTTATTACAAAATCTGCAATTAAATTTGGACTACCTATTGAGGCATTTGATGAGTATAAGTACAATATTTTAAAAGACCTTATGAATTTTAGTTACCATTCTCAATATGAAACTACTTTTAAAGATATAAAACAGAAAATTTATGAATTACAAAAGAATTTTATGATAGTTTACATTGATAAAGTACCTGGTAACTATGCTGCGATTTGTAAGTGTTTTTATTATAATGTTCTTTATGATCACTTTCTTAATAATTGTTGTTTTAAAAAATTAGATTTGTCACATAATGAAATTAGTAATCGTATTATTGCTATTTATAAAAAATTAGGTTATTGTATTCCTAAAATTAAGTATCCATATATTTTTTTAACTCCAAAATTCCATAAAAGTCCGGTTAAATTTAGAACTGTGACAAATGGTTTTAGAACATATATTACTACTGTAGGCAAATTACTTCATAATATTATACAAAATTTTATTAATCAGCAATGTAATAAAGCTATAATTAAAAATAGTAAAGAGATTATAGATTTTTTTAATAATAGAAATATTTATTCAGTTATGACTTTGAAGATCTTTTCAATTCCATTGATTTATATGATATTATTAAAGTAATTTTAGAAAACCACAGTATGTATAACCTTAATATTAATTTTAACAAATTTAAAACTCTCATAGATTTTGTCTTAAAAGAAAATTACATCAATTTTAATGGTTCTTTATATAAACAAGAGAAAGGACTCCCACAAGGGGGCCCAGCTAGTAATAGTTTGGCTAATCTTTATTTACATTTTATGAATATAATTATGTTATTAATAATGACTACTACATTTTTAGATATATTGATGATTTAATTATTTTTGGTAAAAATGATAATTTAAATCCTATTATTAATTTTTATCCCTCCTACTTAAACTTAGTTAAAATTAATAATAATCCAATCAAAACAAATTACCTAGATGTATCACTGTATATTAAGGATTTGAAACTACATAGTAATATTTATGATAAAAGAGATACCTTTAATTTTAATATCATCAAAGTGCCTTTCTGGAATTCTAATTTATCAATATCTATATATAGAAATATTATTTTTAACTATATTTATCGCAATAATGTATTAGTTACCGATAAAGCTAATATTTTTTTAAATCTTAAAAAAATGTTTAATTACTGTATTGAACATGGATACCCTGCTAACTTACTTTGTAAAAATATTTATAATGGTTTTTTATGATACACAATTTGTATTACTGTAATTATTTACTGTTATTATGTTTTGTAATGTTTTTTTTAAAATTTAGACAATATCTAATTTATCCTACAATTATTAAATAGATGGTGCCACATGCTTATTTAAAAAAAATTTGATACATATTTTTTTGAGTTTCTTTTATATTTTACGCTAATTTTATATGATTTTTATTTTTATGATTTTTTAAAAGTATATATATGTTTCTTATTATCGTATATCGTATCGCAATTAATCGTTTCTTATATTGTATCGCAATTAACTTTATGCGGTTCTGCTCTCCTTATTTGGCGGGAACACGTTACTGCACTCTTGGCCATCGTTTGAACTCCGATTTAGTAGGTTATGTTTATGTTCCTATGTTATTTAGTTTAATGATTTTTTTAATATTTAAATTCTACATATATAACCCTTTCCTTTCCTCTTGGTACATAGTATGACAAATTACAGGTGAAGGTTGGCGCCGCAAAACTTGTTTAAACCTGCAATCCTGGTTCCTAAGGCCAGGAATTTGTCTTTATACTATGTGCCTCCTTCCTACTTTTAGTTATCTTAGGTATATAACTATATGTCTATTTTTATATTTTTGTTTATGTATTTGTGTATATGTATATATATGTATAAATTTATATATATGTGTATGTATATGTATATGATTATATATTGAAAAAAATTCTTTTATATTGGATTATATATATATATATATATATATATATATATATATATATAAATTTACTTAAGATATCTATTAATTAAAAATAACTTACTTAAAATACCTAATACTTGAAAGTAACGTATAGAAAACTTAATGATTATCTTGATAATTTTAGTGGTTTATAATTAAGATCGTATTGTAATTTTAACATCAAAAAGAGTATTATTATTGCATTCAATACATTGTTATTGTATGGGGGGATGCGTTTTAAAATTATGATTGAAAATTTGGTCGCAAATATTGAAAGTTTGAGAAGCACTGGATTAAATATTCAGAAGAATGAGCCGCAATAATGTAATCAGGATATTGTTAAAGTATTTCAAGATATATTCCCATTGTGAGAGTATTCCTACATGAACGTATTTTCATATTTTGAAAGTAATTTTATTAGTTTTAGAATTATCTAATTAAAAACAAAGAAATTGTTTAAATCAGTAATATTTTTGAACACATTTTATAAATTACATTTTAATAACAGTAATATAGTAGGTGAACTTTAGAAGAAATGTAGTAGCAGTGACAATGAGCTCTCCAATATTTCTTCAGAATACAGTCCAAACTCTTAAGTGTAGAGCACACTTCTAGATGATAAGCGTCCATGACTTGTCCAGATGCACACAAAAGGGAGAGTCAATCACATCAAAGCGATACAAATGAGCGCAAAAGGTAGTCATATCTCTTCAATAATCAAAACTCAGCCGCAGAAGCAGCACGAGGAGAGTCTGAGACACAGGTTTTATTAGCAACCTCCATGATTTATTTTTGGCAACACTGGTAGCGGCATCTGAAAGCATGTTTTTAAAAATCCTATTGATTTCAAGTTTTGCTTAGGAAGAGGCAGATCTCTAGTAGATCTTCGGAGAATATCCGTGCCTCTTTTTGCTAGAAGGTCCGCCATTTCATTTCCCCAAAGACCACATTGGAAAGGCCCCCTCTGGAAGACAACCTTTGTTGGAATTCTGCTTAGCAGTTCCCTGCAATCCTGGACTCGGGAACTTTTGTCTTGGTTACTTGACAAGGCATGAATGTCAGAACGTGAATCAGAAAAAAAACTGTCCAGAATAAGTCTCTTGAGAGACTAGAGGTCTAGAGTTTGGAGAATAGCATGGCTATAATCTTAGGGAAGACTACTTTTCAGTATTTCACCTTAAATAAACAACCTTTCACTGACAACCTTGCTTATAAAGGCACTCTTTTGCAGCATAATGATGTTTCAACTTACCCAGGCTGCATCTGCGATAACAAATTGAAATAATGAAACAAATACAGATTCAATTTTCAAACGATAAGAATATATGGTTTCTCTTGTAAATATTTGATATATTCATCTTTTTGTTTTCAATACTTTAAATTTAGAAATTTCCAACTGAATTATTTTTTTATCCTTTTTAAAGCAAGAAATCAGCCTTTTCCAAATCGCTATTCATTGACGTAAATTAATGTAGTTTCTTCTATCCTCTATGTCAGAAACACGATAACAGAGTAATGGCAAAGTATAGGGAAAGAAAAAAATCTGCATTTTTTAAAGATCTAATACACCCTATGCTTGGGTTTATCCTAAACTTCCACTCCACTAGTACAAACTAGCTCTTTACTCGTCAAACTATTGTTCTTTTGCGCTTCTTGCCTCGCAATCTTTTCATCTGTTCTTGAAAAATCATTTTTTTCTTTGTACTAGTGTGTTTTGTTGATACATGTGGTAATGGACGCGCTTTGTCTGATATATTTAACACATTATAAATAAATCATTCAATTTCAAATAGTGATATATTTGTTTTCCACATAAACTAAAGTTATAAGAATTGATACACATATTTATATTACACGTCTTGAGTAACACTTGCATCCACAGGGTTTTATTTATACATTTGAGTAATATCGTGAAGACAAAAAAAAATTTTCACTGTATGACACATTAATTTGACAACTGTAAGATTTAGTAAAGGAAGATACTATGGTAATAAAACATATATAAAATGATAACATACAATCAATGATAATGAAGAAGAAAGTATCGCAAAATAAATTAATTAAACTTTGACTATCAATTTTTATAAAATATTCTATTGAATATTACTATTTTTTATCTATTGTTGAAAAAATCAAAATGCTTTTTACACACAGACTTTTATTTAACTTGCAATGTAAAATGTTCGGGTGGAATCTTGCAAATCAATTTTGAAGTTTTTGTCTTCAACCGATTGAGGTGAAGTTTTGTATGCACGCTTCGTTTGGATGAAAATGCATGTTTTGACTATTTATATTCCGATATCGCAATTAGTTAAAAAATATTAATTACAATATTTTGTTCGGGTTTAATCTTGCGCTCAATTTTGAAGCTGATGTCTTCATCCGATTGAGCTGAAATTTGGTATGCACGCTTCGTTTGGATGACAATGCATGTTTTGACTATTTATATTCTGATATCGCAATTAGTTAAAAAGATATTAATTAAAATATTTTGTTTGGGTTTAATCTTGCACTCAATTTTGAAGCTGATGTCTTCAACCGATTGAGCTGAAATTTGGTATGCACGCTTCGTTTGGATGACAATGCATGTTTTGACTATTTATATTCCGATATCGGAATTAGTTAAAAAGATATTAATTAAAATATTTTGTTCGGGTTTAATCTTGCACTCAATTTTGAAGCTGATGGCAACTGTAACGATCTAGTTCAGGTGTTAAGGCGAGCATGTTTAGATAAACACAAGTGTCGATCAGGAGCGTAGCTCAGATGGTAGAACGCTGGCTTAGCATGCGAGAGGTACGGGCATCGATACCTCGGGCCTCCACTTATTATTTTTTCTTGTGAAATATTTTTGAAATTCGTTTGATTTGTACAATGATATATTTTACAATACTTCCACTCTGTATATGTACAAGGTATGCTATATTATTACAAGCTTTTATTTAACTTGCAATGTATAATGTTCGGCTGGAATCTTGCAGTCCAATTTTGAAGCTGATGTCTTCAACCGATTGAACTGAAATTTTGTATACACGTGTTTAGTTTGGATGGCAGTGTATGTTTGGACCATTTATAATCCAATACGGCAAGTCATCAAAAAGATAATAATTAAAAACCTTTTACCGCTTTTGACTTTTTATTCTGCCGAGCAGTTAATCGGAATGATCTTAAAGAAGTCCGATTTTTCGGTCTTTTTTAAAAATCCATCTTATTTGTCCTATCACACTGGGAAAAAATAATTACATAATCGGAAAGATAATTTATTTCGTCACGATGCGGTAGAATCAAATTTTTAAAAAATAATATTCTTTCTTTCTTATGTTTTTTTCTAAAATGATTCAAAATCGATGCGTTCTCATGAACATGCTTTCTAAATCAATGCATATGAGTTTTTTTTCGTGTAAATGAATCAATATTTTGCACTAAGAAAGTTCATGCTTTTCTCTTTTAGAATCAGTCATTTAAAAATAAAATGCCAAAACTTTTTTTTACGATTTTTCAAAAAATACTCAAATTTTTAATAAAATATTTAAATACTTCGTCATTTTTAAAGATAATAGCACGAAACATTTTTTTTTTGTTTGTAGAATAGTATTATTCAAATTTTGCACCAAGATTGAAACTAATTGGCTTAAAATTACGAATTAAATTTTTTTTTGTGTGTTTTTCATTTTTAATATAGTATTATAGTAATAGAAAATATAAAAGGAGTTTTAATATTTTCATTAATTTTGCTTTCTCCAATATTGTTTCGGTCTTACAGCATTTATCCCCCCATCATTATTCTCTTGTCGCGGCCCAAATGAAATATCTATAACCTGAACGTGGCCTGGCGGAAAAAAAGACTGAGTTCCCGAGCTAGCCTGTTCAAAATTAACCGGCAGATCTCCTTTCAACAATGATGCTTTGAATGAGATGAACAGACTGAGATACCTGTACAGTGATAACTAAAAAGTAAAAATTAAACTTAAAGTAAAAAAAAATTAAAAACAAGCTTTTATTTAAATGCTCTAAAAAGAATGAAATAAACTTTTCTTTTCAAAACTTTTTTGCTATACACTTATAACGTCATTACTCAATTTATAATATAAAAGCTTGTCGCAAGATTTACCTGTGTAGATAAACAAGAAAATTAGAGAACTTGATCTGATTGATTTTAATTTTTAAAATTTTCAAACTAAGTAAATACTTAAATCTCGCTACAAGCTTTTATATTATAAATTGTGTAATGATGTTATAAGTTGATAGCAAAAAAAGTTTTAAAAGAGAAGTTTATTTCATTCTTTTTAGAGCATTTAAATAAAAGCTTGTTTTTAAAAAAGTTTTTTACTTTAAATTTATTTTAATTAATATATTTAATCAACGTTAATTTTTATATGCATACTAAGTATATTTATATCGGAAACCAAATTATATGCATTTAATTGTTTTTCCTATAGTGAGTGGAATTATTAAAAAATAGTTGAATAATAGAAAAAAAAACTAAAATATAGGTTCAGGAAACATAACAATAAAAACGAAAGCAGCTTTTATACTCGTATCTAATTACAGAAGTTTTCTTTGATATTTAAAATGAATATCACTTTAAAATAAACTAATAATTATTATTTAAATTAATCTTTATTTTAATCATCTTTAAAATTCATAGGTAAAATATTATTTTAAGATACACGCTTTAAAGAGATATTAGACATCTGAGATATTTTTGCGAAACATTAGAGAATAATAACTACATGGAACACTTTCTAGAAGATAAGTACATTTTTCCACAACTCAGATAAGGAAACTCTCCAAACTTTTTTTTATTTCTATTTTTACTATATACATTGCTTGATTCCTTTAAAAATCTACTAGTTTTTCAAAATAAATCTTGCGTAACCAATGATTCATTTAGTGGCAATAATTTATTTTTCTCGAATAGTACCTTAAAAGGGAAAAAAAATCTTTGCACTAGCTATTTGTCTTTCTGCTGTTTGAACTTGTAACTATGAACTGGAAAAATAGTTGTGAGACAAGTAAAGGAAGGTGAAAAGGGAAGGTTTCCTTTTAAGCGATGCCCTTTTATTTTCTGTAACTGTTGCAGTTGATTCCTACTTTGTGAAATAAAAAACTACTTTTTCACATTATAATGATGATCAGAAAAATGCATTTTGAACAAATTTTCATAATCTAATAATTTGAAATGTTTTTACATAAATAATATTTCAAAAATATATTTTGTAACAGTGAAAATGCTACAAAAAAACAGCAATGATATATATATATATATATATATATATATATATACACGAGGCGTGTTTGTAAAGTAAGTACCGTTTTTAAATTACGCCACCTCAGCGCTGCGGTCGCCATTTAGCGTATGCGCGTCGTGTAGCTACATTTGTTGGGAAGCCACAGACGCCATTACGGAACCATCCGATCGAGTCTACATCTGTTTGCGTGATTTTAAAATGCCTCGACCTATTGAGAATCCCGCCGACTGGGAAGTGCGTGCTGTAATACAGTTTCTCTGTGCTCAAGGCTTCAAATCAGTTGACATTCATCACCAAATCAGTGAAGTGTATGGTGAAAACATTATGAGTGATGGAATGGTGCGGAAATGGGTTAGGGCCTTTAAAGATGGCCGCACAAACATTCATGATGAGGAACGAAGTGGGAGACCTTCAGTCATTACCGATGAACTGATTCAAAAAGTCGACTGTAAAGTGAAAGAGAACAGACGATTCACGATTTCATCTTTAGCGGAAAAGTTTCCTGCTGTCTCAAGAAGTGTTCTTTACGAAATTGTGTCCGAACGTTTAAATTATCGGAAATTGTGTTCACGCTGGGTGCAGGCTTCAGGCGGCAAGCTTTTTTGACGATGGGCATACAAAAGCTGGTCCCAAGATACGATAAATGCCTCAATAATAATGGGAATTATGTAGAAAAGTAGAGTAAAGTATGGCCTTTCACAAGTGAATAAATTATTTTTGGAAAAAATTTACTTCTTGTTTTTTTATGTCAAAACGGTACTTACTTTAAAAACATGCCTCGTATATATATACATATATATATTTATACAGTAGTGGCCAAAATTGCGGACACTTTTTAAAATTTCATGTTTTTTTTAAGTTTGTATGCTTATAGAAAATGTTACGCTGTGCAAAATACGGTCTTTTATATCATTTTAAAGATAATTTAGTACTAAATTCAGTACGAAAAACAAAATTCAAATATTTTCTACGTAAGAAAGTTATACTGCATCAACTATCGAGAGAGAGAGAGACATTAGATACTGACGGTAGTAGTGAGTTATGGAAGTTTAGGGGAGGATATTTTATATTTTATTACAGCTTCACATCGGCATTTCATTGAACTGAAAATAGTTTTAAGTTCTTCCTTTGTTATTACATGATGATAAAAAAAACAATTCATGCTCAATTCGTTCCTTTTTATTTTATAAGTACCTCCTCGGGACAAGAGTTTTCTAGCAGTGCCGATAGGATTGAGCTTCGGACAGTTTCCTAACCTCAATCAGGCTAGAGAGAGAAATAGCCTCTTTCAATGAAGTTGTACTGAGTGTAAAGCCTAAAATACATTATCAATTGTTATTACAAAACAATAGAGAAAATATTTAATAAAAATCGATATTTTGATTTAACATTCATTTATTCTTCTCTTTAAGATTCATTTTCAACACGAAGATGAACTTTGTAAATTAACAAGCAATATATAAATAAATATATAAATAAGTTTAATATATAAATACATTTTTAATATTATTTTCCTAAAAAGGGTTGTTTATTATTTTGCGCATCAAAGGTGGTATAAAACTAAATCCATTTGGAAGGAGTTTTTTTACATCAGCTGGTAAAATATTCGCTGCTGTAAGTTCCATTGTACTTCGATTTGCCAAAACATGTAATACTTTATTGGCTGACATTGAGGATTATAAATAAGTATGGAAAAATAAAATTTGTGCTATAATCTTTTTAGTGTAAGTTTTATTGCATACCATTATATTGTTTAAGTTTCAGAATATAACTTGTGAACAGAGCCAGTTTGACATATTTTATATAGGCTATATTTTTTAATCAATTTTTTAAGTAAAATGTAATACCTAAACTTAACGTCCTTTTCATGTTGTTTGTTGTTTTCTCCCTCGTATTCAAATATTTCCTACTAGATAAATGATCAAGTTTTTAAAATACGGTATGTCTTTCAATTGATTGGATAATCAAAATCTACTTCTCCTTTTGAAATAATTGAAAATAAAAGTTTCTCAACATATATATAAAAATCTAGTGCAATTTTTGAGGTTCACTATCGTAGATTTAAATTCTGATGTCACTGAAAACTAGCCGTGTTAAACGCCCTGAGGGACTTTAAATCTGTTGAGGCTTAATGTCCTCCCTTAGTGGGGTGGGCTAGGTATTAGAGGAGGTGCCAGCTCAGGGTGACGTCCTCGTTACTTGACCGAGGTTCAAGCTTACGAGGCCATCCCCAAAAACTTTTGTGTTTCTTTTTAGAGCGATGTTGTAACTCTCCCTGTCTTATTTATTCTGAGGTTCTCATAATAGTAAACATTCCTTAAGAAGAGCTGAATATGATAATTCTGATCATTTTTACAATATACAAAAATAATTCAAATAAAACATAACTAACATATCTTAAAATTTAAATGCGTAAATAACACAACATGAGGGTGAAAATAATAACGGTTATTTCAAAAATGCAAAACTAAAGCTTTAGCATATATACATCAAGCGTTTCTAAGTATATTATATCCTTTTAAAGCATTACTAAATTAATGTCACACAGATTACAATGGAAGATCCTTAACTATTAAGTATTTAAAACTTATTTTATGAAAGGAATTCTAATTATAGTGTTTAATAACAGTTATGTTGTATTATTATTACAAAGGTGTACCATTGAACGTTATACCCGCGAACATTTCATTTAAATAATCTCTTGTTCCAATAGCAGGCAGAACTTCCTTATTCGGTATATCCGAGAACAATCTCAGCATTATACGGTATACCTCAGTGTAATACTATTGTCGTAACAACTGCAGGATTTGAACAGGTTAAGGGTTGAATTGCTTCTACATCAATCAACAGCACAAAGCTGTCATCAAATATTCTAGTACCTTTGATGAAATTACGAGCTGTCGGTGCAGTATTGGATTATGCTTTTAATATTTTGGGGAAGGGATAATACAATAATGGGATTAAAGTTATGTTTCTCTTAAGAGTTTAATAGATAAAATGTTAATTTCATTTTTCGTGAAGAATACTCACGGTGTAAAATAAACCATATTGTTTCATATATACACTTAAAAATCACTTTCAAGTATTTTATTTCTCTTTTCGTTATATTTGCTGCAATTATTGAAGTACATAAAACAGGAAGACTTTCATAAACTAACCAGTAAAGGGATTTCAATAAAATGTGTACTTACAGAAATAGTGAACGTATTGAATCGGATGTTTATCTTTTCGGGCCATGGTTTTCCTGGATATGTTATTTAAATCACATACATCTTTAAAAGATGGTTGTTTCAATATTTACTTCACTGGCTGAATGCACTTTCTACTATTTGGTTTTCTACCATAGTTTTGGAGAACATGCGAATTCAGACATAACCCCAAATCTCATTTTTGAAGTTTCTCTGTCTTTCTATCTATCTATATCTATATTTCTCTCTCTCTCTCTCTCTCTCTCTCTCTCTCTCTCTCTCTCTCTCTCTCTATATATATATATATATATATATATATATATATATATATATATATATATATATATATATATAATTCATGTATATATGCATATAACTATATATTAGGTTGGGGGAAAAGAAATTAATTTTTTTCGGTAGATGGCTGCGTGTCGATATCTCATGAGGTATTGATCAGACTATTTCAAATTTATGCTCGTTGTCAAGGTGACATTTCACACTAAAAAATTAATTTTGTTGTGTATTGCTTGGTACGTTCAGTTGTGAGTTACAGGGTGTTAAAAATGGAAGTCAACAAAGAGAATATTCGGTACATTTTACAGTTTTTCCTAGATAAAGGTGAAAATGCAAGCCAGGCGGCGAAAATTGTAAATGGTGTTTATGGTGCATATACTGTAGAAATTATGTGCAATTTTGGTTTCCTCGATTCCGTTCAGACATTTTTGATGTTAAAGTTGCCCACGACCGTCATCGAAAATGTCGATAAAATCACAGAAATAATTTAATTGGGCTGGCATGTAAGTAGTCGTAGCATTGTCCAGGAGCTATAGATCAACCATAAAACAGTTTTAAGTCTTTTCAGCAAAGTTGAATTCAAAAGAAGCTCAATGTTTGGGTGCCACACCAAAAAACATGATGGATAGAATTTCCATATGCGAAGCCTTGGACAAACGAAATGAAATCGACTCTTTTCTTAAGCGGATGGTGACTGGGGGATGAGAAATGGGTCACATACGACAATATTTTTGCGAAAACGACCGGGAGTCAAAGCGCGGTGAAGCAGCTCAAACGGTGGCCAAACCAGGACTAACATCCAGGAGGACTTTACTGTGTATTTGGTGGGACTGAAAAGGAATAACTTATTATGAGTTGCTTCCGTGGGACCAAACACTAAATTCAGATATCTACTGTCAACATCTGAACCGTTTGAAGCTAGTGACTGACCAGAAACGGCCAGAATTGGCCAACAGAAGAGGACAACTGTTCCATCAGGACAACGCCACGTCATACACGTCTGTATGACTCACCAAAAACTCTGGGAGCTTGGTTGAGAAGTTTTAATGCATCCACCATATAGTCTAGACCTGGCACCAAACGTTTACTTCCTTTTTCTCGCATTGCAAAACTTCTAAAGTGATAAGAAATTGGAATCAAGAGAAGATTGTGAAAATCTCGATTGCCAGAGTTTTTCGCCAATAAAGGCCAATACTTCTTTGAGAGAGGCAATATGAAACTACCTTTAAAATGGCAACAAATTATACAACAAGACGGTATATATTTGACCCAAATCGGGCAATCCAAAACATGTTAAATAAAGTTTTGAACTCCATGCAAAAATAATGGATTTCTTTTTCCCCAACCTAATATATATGTATATGTATGCATACTAATTTTTGAATGATTAATCATGCCTTGCTATTTTTTATACATATTTTTACTAGACAAACAACAACAGACAACTTTATTGAACCTTGGTTTTTGTTCTCAGCATACTTAAAAACTTTATCAATTATTTTTAAGAAATCCTTTATTATTCGAATATAATTTAAACTGTCAATCGAGATTTTTTTAAATTGAATTTTATCTATCTTCATTGGTTTGTCCGTTGCAACATTAAAGCATACATGTATTTGATACGAGTTTGGAAGAATAAATACTTTGTCAGACTGGATGGCGATTTTCGCCGATGTGTATCAGCATACTGTCCTCCAAGAGTTACTATATTACAAACAGATATAGCTAAGTTTATATTTTATTAAATAGTAGAAGGAACATATTATTTCTCCATAAATATTCATTTTATAAATAACCTAATTATTTTAAATAAAAACCTTAGATACCAATGCGGATCACGAATACATTTATTAAAGTCGAATTTAATAATAATTTTATAAGGATGTTCATAAGAGACTTAATTCATGACGGTCATATGATTAAGGCAATCAAGTGTTCACGAAGCATAATTCAAATCTAACATCAAACAAACTTGTACTTTCTGTTCTATTTGTATAATCTATATAAAATTTCAAATTTCCTAATTCATTAAAAATGCACAAATGTATTGAAAAAGAACTCTTCAAAAAGGTTTTAAAATTGAAAAAGTCTTATTTTATTTTTGTGCACTTTTAAATTATGTACCGTAAAATCCGGCGTATAATGCGCATCTGTGATATATAACACGCACCTATACTTGCAAGCTGCATTCTTGAATGTTTAGGTATGTTCGCGGTATAACACGCACCCTAATTTTACGAAGAAATCTGAAATGATAGAGTTCAACGCTCTTATGTTTTGAAGTCATTTATTCGAAATATTATTCCAGACTATTGAAATAATAGTATATTTCTAGAACTCTCTAGAGCTCTTTCAGTTCATAAGGTAAGCCATTTTTTAAAAAATAAACCGTATTTTTATGTGTAGAAGTAATTTTTTCTTATAATCATCTCTTTTGTTATTTTTAAGGCTATCGTTTTTATACTCGGCGTATAACGTTCACCCTAATATTTCGATCTCATTTTTTGTGTTCAAAGTGCGCGTTATACGCCGGACTTTACGGTATATATTTTACTTACTTGTGTATGTTACTGTTGTTGACAAATATGGGCTCTTTGGAAGAAAGTTTCTGCAAAAAGCAATCACGGGCAACAACGAAGTGCATGAACTGATTATCTGGAAACACATGGCTGCATTTATCGTGTGCTTATGACGTCACATGAGAATAGGAACTGATTGGATAGAAACACGTGTTTGTCATTAGCATATGAATATTACGTCACGTGAATTTAGCCCATTCTTTTTCACGTTTATTGTTATTGCCAAGGTGACGAAGATATTGAATATGTATATAACGTGAAAGAGTTAATTTTAACTCTAAAAATATTTTTGTCATCAATAAAAGTTATAGTAAAAGGAAGAGTAGCGTTTTTGTTTCTGCATTATTTGGGAAGTTGACACTACGAAAAACCTGGCATTAGATTAAGATGTAATTAATTTTACTCCTTGGTTCGTTAATGATTAAATTATATAAAAGGGCTGTCTGGCTACGCATAATAATAAAGTTTTTAACAAAATAACTACATTAAATAATGATTAATGATATGATAATATTTGGAAATAAGCTAAATAATTATTTTGAGGGTCGAGCTTTGTATTTTTTGATTTTTCTTGAAAAAAGAACTTATTGACTTGATATTATATCAATAAATATTTTATGTTGACTCCAAATAAATGGTCTACGTTCTGTCTTAAAAAAATAAAATGAATGCTTGATCTTCTTTTGAGATACATATGATAGAATTGGTTCTAAGTCTCAGTATTATCTAGCAAAGAAATGGTATATTATGTCAACAATTGATCAATCTGAGAAGGTGATCAGCACGCAGACGTGATGCTTTGAAATTCTGCTGTAAAATGAGTTAAAAATCTGAATGACTAATTCACAGGTTTTTTTTAATAGCTTAAGGACTATAGTTTTGAACTACAATCTAAATTAGCAAGTGAATAACGTTACCTATAAACCCATTTTAAGTTTAATAATCATTAATTACCACACTCGTTAAATTTCCATTATCAGATTAGAATTTCATATTAGGTTTACTCAGCGTGAATTCCAAATGAATTTGTGTTGTGAAGATCTAGCTTTATAATATTATCTATCTTGTGAAGTACTAAAATTAGAATAGATTTAGCTTTAATATATTTAAATAAGATGCAGAGCCCCCCATCACATTTGAATGGAAAACCTCGAAGATTTTTTTACACTTTAGAGTAAACTTTAAAGTTTATTTTTACTCACGAATTATGTCAAAAATCTTCCGAAACGCTTAGTTCAATTCCTACTATTAGCTCACACTCTCTATACATTTATTTATTTAACAATGTGAAATTTTCAACTGTTAATACAATACATTTTAAAGCTCTCAATTAAGATGAAATTTTATATACATGATTATTTTGGATGACAATACAGTAATTTAACTATAATTAAATAAAATTAATTGATTAAAACTAATTATTCAAAGAATTACAAATACAGCCACGTTAGCAGCATTTTTGGCGACTTAGCGACCATTTTGGCAATTTGTGTCAAAATTTGAAAAGGATTTTTTTCTCACATTTTAAAGCGCTCATTTGAGCTGAAATTTTTCTGTACACTATTGTTTTGGGTAAAAATACTATAACTTCATTATAATTAATTAAAATTAATTGACTGAAACTAATTATTTAAAGAATTAAAGATACAGCCACGTTGGTTTCATTTTTAGTTACTTGGGTCAAAACTTTAAAAAAAATTTCTCACACTTTAAAGCATTCAGTTGAACCGAAATTTTATTATCACGATTGTTTTGAATTGTTTAAATCCCACCTGGGATGGCCTAAGATCTGAGAATGTGATTTCTTTTTTACTATACTATTTTATTAGAATAGTTAAATTTAATTAATGAAAAAAGAGTACCAAACAAAAAAAAATCCAACACCCTATATAGAAAGGAAATTGAAAAACTGCTAGTACATATTAAGAAAAAAGGCTAAAATTAAGAAGAAAAAAATAATTTATTACTACTAAAATGGAGAAAAATGGGTAGAAATTGACAAAAAAAATAACATAAACGGGGCCCGTTGTGTACAAATAGTAAATGAACTAGTTCTTAATTTTTCCATTTTGGTGTATTACTTTGCTATTCCTGTTTGAAGTGACCTTCAGGATAAGAGATATTTTAATTTTTAAGAAAATTAGAGCACTTTATTTTAGCTATTCTATGAAATTGCTTAAAAACAGTGATTATATTCATATAAAGAACTGTAAATTTTGTAATAAAACAGTGATTGATAAATCTGAAGGCTAAATCTATTGTTATACAGAATATACATACAGAATTTCAGCAAATTATTTTTATAACTTTTTGAGCCATCGCTGTCCCCGTTTGAAGTCTTCTAAAAAAAACACATTTCGAGAAAAACGCATTTTAAAGTTTGACATCTTATGTAAAGTTATAGCATCTACTTTTACTAAAACACTTGTAATTTTTGTTCTATTCAATAGAAAATAAAAAAAATTATATTTTTATAAAGCTAATAAGATGTCCTATGGAATAAAATCATAAAAAAAATTGCCAATTTTTTTAAAAAAAATCATGGTTTTAGGGTAGACGGATGTTGCGATTCTGTCATATGTATATACATATATGTATTAATTGTAACTATTTAATAAAAAGTAGCTAAAATAAAATTTTTCTTTGTTGATCTAAGTAGAAATTGACTTAATTTTTTTATTATTATTTGTTGTGTATCAGCAGTTAATTAAGTTTAACTGTGCACTTTCAATTTTCGAAGAAACAAAAATTAATATTACAAATCCAAAACACTACTTGCATTAATGAGAAATGCTTTTAAGGAACTGTTGCAGAGAAGACTTAAAAATGAATGTATAATACAATAGATTCTGAAAAACTCGGCATTCGATAACCCAGCAGTCCAGATAACTCGGCCAAACTCTTGCAGATGGAAAAAAACCTCTCGTGCCCGAACATGATGACGAGGAAAATGTAAACTGGACCTCCAGAAAAGAGTTATTGGATGGACCGAAGTCGATGAAAATGGCGTCGAACAGTTGTTCCAGATGAATACCGAGAAAGACATTGTGAGGGATTATTTAATCTCTCTTGCCTGCCTAGATGTGTGGGAAGAAGGGAAGGAATACCAGACATATTCAAATTCGACTTATTTATTAATCAACCAAATTATCAGCACTGATTCACTAAAATTCAAGAAGAAAATGTCTCAATATAAATAATACTAGTGGAACAAAAGCCAGATGCACGAATTATACGAAAGCTATGAATATCGACCACTTTAATTTACGATCAATTCAATGATCCCGATTAACTTAACGTTACTTTACGTTTAGTGGCCAATTGTCACTTTAAATCTTCGTCTATTTAATATTTGAAATATTCAATAATTTGTGGTGAAACCTGATCTGTAGAAATCTAACCTGACTCCTTGCTTTCTCTCACTCCTTCTTCAGCTAGCTAGAAAACCCTGACTAAATATATGATATTTAATTTGAATATCACGGTTTCTTCTTCAGAAGGGTTGGTTGTGAATGAACGCAAATGATAGCCCAAAGATTTCCCAAGATTATTAGCGGAAGAACGAGAATAGTTCCAAACGCAGTAGAAACTACCTTTCAGATTTGAACACAAAACCGGAACGCTTGTACCGGACTGAATGTTCTTTCATCGTATTCGCGCTGAAGTAGCAAAAACGTAGAAAGCACAACGGAATGACTCATTTTTTAAAATCAAGTGACCAGTTTCTGTGAAGTCGCCTACTTAATTTTTATTCTAAACAGCTTTGTGCCTTCATAAAGTATTTATCTGAGGAGTGTCTTTTCAAGTGAATTATAGTATAATATGCATTCAGCAATTTTCCTTTTCCTGTACTAAATGCTCTATGTCTTCTTTAAGTAGGCACTTTTTTTTTGTTTAAGGTATCCGACTACTTTCGGAACTGTGATTTTGCAAAAGCGTATAAATGGTTAATATTTATGATATTTAGTGTCACTTAGATTAGAATACGCGTATGAAATTGTTTTAAGAATATTATTACAATAAAAAATTATTTAAGTATAATATTTTAACAAAAAATGAACATAGAATGACAAATTTTCAAAATAATTCTCCTTTTGCGAAAATTGCTTCTATATTATAATAGTACTTTGCATGTATATAGCTCAGACCTCTGTACAGAGGCTCGACAAGAGCTTTTGAAATATATAACTTAGAAGTGGGTTTATTCATATTTTACGACAACAGAGGAAAAGTTTTAAGAAAAAAACGCCGATGATTATTTCAATTGGTTGTAACTCTGAAAAAAGTATGAATTTTCCAAAAGAAAGAATAGTTCAGACCCTCTGGAGAAGTTTTTACTTTATATAAGCAGAATATTATTATTTTAGAAGCATTTTTTTAAAAAAGGAGAATATTTAGAAAAAAAGGATATTCTAAGTTAATTTTTTGCCAAAGCATTGTATTTAAATAAATTTTTTTGTCAAAATGTCCTTAAAATAACTTTATACATGTATTCTAATCTAAGTGACACTAAATATATTGAAAATTATCCATTTATGCGCTTTTTTAAAATAATGGTTCCGAACGTAGTCGGATACCTTAAGGGTATTTGTACAGTTCATTTGCAGTTGTATTCTCAAGCAAACAGTACATTACAGTAAAGTACAATTTTTTCTGAAGAAACTCTCGTACTTATTCTTTTTAAGGCATCCGACTACATTCGAACCGTGATTTTTATAAAGCGCATAAATGGATAATTTTCATGATATTTAGTATCACTTAGATTAGAATACATGTATAAAATTACTTTAAGCACATTTTGACAAAAAAAAGTTTTTAAATACAATATTTTGGCAAAAAATTAAAATTAGAATAATATTTTTTCAAAATGTTCTCCTTTTATAAGAAATGCTTCTAAAATAATAATATTTTGCTTATATAAAGTAAAGACTTCTCCAGAGAGTCTTTACTAGGATTTTTGAAAATTTCCCATTATTTTCAGTTACCATCAATTGAAATAATTATCAGCATTTTTTCTTAAAATTGCTCCCCTCTGTTGTCGTAAAATATGAATAAACCTACTTCTGAGTTATATATTTCAAAATTTCTAGTTGAGCTTCTGTAGAGAGGTCTGAGCTATATACAGGCAAAATATTATCATAATAGAAGCATTTTTCACAAAAAAAGAATATTTTGAAAATTGGTCATTCTCTATGTTCATTTTTTGTCAAAATATTTGACTTAAATAATTTTTATTGTAATACTATTCTTAAAACAATTTTTTATTGTATTACTATTCTTAAAACAATTTTTTATACATTTTTTAATCTAAGTGACACTAAATATCATAAATATTATCCATTTATACGCTTTTGCAAAATCACGATTCCGAACGTAGTCAGATACCTTAATTTCATTCTCAATAACCCGGCATTTATAAAATCTCGGCCACCTTTCGTTCCATAATGTACAGAGTTTTTCGGACTCTACCATATGACCTATGGTTAAATTCTTTCTTCAAACAGTTTATGTGAGACAAAACTTTAAATATTTTCAGTTACCTCTCTAAATCGTTTATTGACTAAAATGCTTCTTTAATGTTCGAACACAATTAACATTCTCTACATGGAAAATATATTCATTAGATTTCTGGGATAAATAAATAAAAAAAAACCCGGGAAAAGTGAACTATTTGAGTAGTAATTATCGGAAAGCTATTTACGTATCTATCGAATATCCATTCTTAATTCGTTATAAAATCACTTTTCGTTTCATTTAGTGCTTAATGATTGGGAAATTTAAATTCTTCGAAGTATTGCATATTTATACTATCAGCACACATAAATCGTTTCGAAATTGGTAATTGTCAGGTTTGAACATTTACTTATAGTAATTCTGTTATTTTCCCCTCTGTTTATTTTAGCAATAGAGTGTTGTATGAGTTTCAAAGCACAAAGTATTCCCTTGTAAAATCATACATTTAATGTTTGAGCACAAATAACTATATTAACTCCTACTTAACCCGAGGGTGGTCACTTGGGATACAGAGTCGCATCAGCTCACGAAATCTTTAAATTTGGGGAAACTGTTTGTTTGTTATCAATGACCTTGTCAGTGTCCTTCTATGCGACAGTCTTCATGGGAACTAAAATGTATCTGTCATATACCCCCCACTTTTTTGGGGGGGAATGGCAAACGTATTCTCACAACCTTAAGGTATATGGACCGATTGAGTTCCCCTCGCGATCATTTTTGTTCCAAAATATTTTCTATGAACAAGCTACATTTTTTCTCCTGTGAATGACATTTGTTTGATTACTGTGTTGTGTGACTCATAATGTTTTATAAATGTAAATAAAAAGAGCATAAAAAAAGAAAAAGGCATATGCGATTGCTATTAAATGAAGTCTTTATAAAATTTAGGAGTAAGAAACATATGTGAAAATTTAAAATTATTATTAATTTGTATTCTTAATTATTTATAAAAAGCCAAAATGCGATTATTTATTTCTCTATCAGAAACTGAAGACTTCATAAAAGCTATATTATTATCAGAATATTTTTTGATCATTAAACCATAATAGTATTTACATATGACGGCAAAGTTTCTTGGCACTTTATCAACATAAATCAGTGTTTCTCAAACTGTGGGGCGTGCCCCCTAGGGGGCGCGGTAACCCTGCGAGGGGGGCGAGCATATTGAAAATAAAAGGATTAAATAATAATTTTTTGGAATGAAGTAAAACAAAATGCTTTCTGACATAATAAAAAATACACATTTACACAAAAATAATTTATTTTTATTATCTGGTAATCATCAAAAATAAAAGATTCCACTTCAAACGCTCATTAGCCATCTATGATCCTATAACCAAATTAAAAAATATTTTGTTTGCTTTGCTGTAATCGCACGATGAGAGATTTTTTTATTACGTCTCTTTTAACCTAAAATATTACTTTAGCTGACCTTCGAACTTACTGGTATGGTTATCTCCGTCGTTTTTTAGGGAAATTGTAAATAATATATTTCTGTTTCGCCTTTTTCCATGTGAAAGAGTTTTATGATAGATGGATAAGCATATTGAGCACTTTGAAGAATTATTTGCCCAAGATCTATTTTTGAGTAATTTGAAACATATAATGCCTAATGAAAAACGTTTTACAAAATTATTGCTTAGAACACATACTACACTTTCCCCATGAACAATTTTTGTGGTTTTGATTGCAGTTTTGTGCGAATTATTATGGTTTATAAATGTGTAAATGAGCAGAATATTTAAAAAAATGGGCATCCGTGATTCCTATTGAAAGAAATTGAAACTGTTCAAGTTATTGAAGAACCTACTGAAATAATGCATATTAATCAAGATAGCGAAAGTAAATATCAGGAAAGCATTAGACATGAAACGTTTGAGTTGATTTGAAATTTTCAAATGCTACCTAACGATCTCTATGAAGAAAACTATGAAGCCATAATGTAGCACTTCGCCTTGTCAAAAAGACACAAGGAAGAAAAAGTTCAAAACGCTATTTGTAGATCATCAAACTACAAAAAAGTGAACAAAATATGACAGTTTTGCTGTGGAAAATAACGTTCCTGTGTTAGGAAAAGTGTCTGTGATTTACGTCCTTTATTAAGAACACGCACATTTGCAACATTTTCCTTAGTTTTATTGATTTTGTCTCAAAGTTTCAAAGAAAAATTGAAAAGTTCTTGAAAGTAGGTAAGTATATTTCCTCTTAATTAAATTATTCACTGGAATTGTAATTTTTATCGTGTATAGTAAAAATAATTATTACAGTTTTAAAACAAACAAAAAACGCGCTTTTATAGTGAATCGAACTAAAAAGTTAAAAAAAAAATGAAAATACATTACTTAAAAGTAACATATACAAAATTTAATACTTATCTTGTTAATTTGTACGGTTTATAATTATGATCGTATTGTAGCTTTAGCGCCAAAGTGCATTATTATTGCATTCAATACACTATTATTTTTAGGGGGTGGGGGCGCGATAAAAATTATGATTGGAAATTGGGTCGCCAGTAGTGAACGTTTGAGAACCACTGACATAAACTGTAATAAATTTATTTTGCAATTTTTTATCTGATTTTTAATATCATTAAAATATATATTATTATCTGTACCAAAGTTATATTTATTAATCTGTTGTGTAATATTACATTTAAACTCTGCGAATGCCTCTACACCAGCGTTTCTCAAACTGTGGGGCGCGCCCCCTGGGGGTGCGATAACCCTACGATATTAAAAAAAAATGTTTAAAATTTTTTTTGGAATCAAATAAAACAAAATGTTTTCTGGCATAATAATAAATACACATTTATTATGATATAATTTATATACATCATCTGGTTATCATCAAAAATAAAAGATTCCACTTCAAACGCTCGTTAGCTATCTTTGATCTTACAGCCAAATAAAAAAAGAAATTTCGTTTGCTTTGCTATAATCTCACGATGAGGGATTTTTTTATTACGTTTCTTTTAACCCTTTAAATACTACTTTTGATTATCATATATTTGACCTTCTAACTTACTGATATGTTTCACTCCGTGTCTTTTTCTTTTAGGAAAGTTCTAAATAATATTTTTCTGTTGCTTTTTGTCCATGTGAAAGAGTTTTATAATATACGGATAAGCATATTGAGCACTTTGAAGGATTATTTGGCCAATATGTATTTTTATGAGTATTCCGAAACATATAATGCATAATGAAAAACGTTTTACACATTTAGTTTTTAGAGCTGACATCGATATTTTTATATTGAATAAATTTTTAACATGGGAGTGGTCGCAGGAGGGGCAGAGTCAACCCAAGCTCACGAAATCGTTAATTCTGAAAAAACTGTGTATTCGTTAATAGTGACCTTGACAGTATCTTCCTATTATACGGTCTTAATGGGAACTAAAATTTATTTGTCACAATTATGCCTCTTTTTTGAGAGTGGCAAATGTTTTCTTACAATCAAGGTACTTGTTTTGTTCCAGTTCCCTGCCCGACCACTTTTAATCAAAAATATTTTTTATGAACATGCTACACTTTCCCCCTGAACAATCTTGTGATTTTGATTGATGTGTTGTACAACTTATTATGGTTTATAAATGTAAATGAGCAGACTATTAAAAAATATGCATCTGTGATATGTATTGAAGGAAGTTGAAACTGATCAAGCAATTGAAGAATCTGCTGAAATAATGCATATTAATCAAGATAGCGAAATTAAATATGAAGAAAGCGATATACATTAAACGTTTGAGTTGAATTAAAATTTTCAAATGCTGCCTAAAGAACTCTATGAAGAAAAATATGAAGCCATAAATGTATAACTTTGCCTTGTCAAAAAGACACAAATAAGAAAAGTTTAAAATGCTATTTGTAGATCATCAAACGCCAGCAAAACTACAATAACGAGAACAAAACATGACAGTTTTGCTGGAAAATACGTTTCTGTATTGTTAGCGAACAGTGTCTGTGATTTATGTCCTTTATTAAGGGCGCGCACATTTAGAGCATTTTCTTTAGTTTTATTTGACTTTTCTCTCAAATTATCAAAGAAAAATTTTAAAGTTCTTGAAAGTAAGTGTATAGTAAAAAAATTATAAAATAAATTATAGTTTAAAAACAAACTAAAAAAAAGGCTTTTACAGTGAATCGAACTAAAAAGTAAAATATATATATATATATATATATATATATATATATATATTACTTAAAAGTAACACAGATACAAAATTTAATACTTAACTTGTTAAATTGTACGGTTTATAATTATGATCGTATTGTAGCTTTAGCGCCCCAAAGTGCATTATTATTGCATTCAATACATCGTTATTGTTTGGGGGGTCGCAATAAACATTATGATTGAAAATGGGTCACCAGTAGTGAAAGTTTGAGAACCACTGCTCTATAGGCATACTATATTTAATACCTATTTTGTAAATGGATTTTTTAAATGAATTACAATTACATATTAAGTTTTCATGCTGTATAGGCACATTATGATTAAAAAGTGATCTATCTATATTTTATTGTGTATTTAAAAGCTTTTTAATAGTAATTTTTTGAATTGGAAAAAATTACTTATGGCTTTTAGAAAGGCTTGAAAAATTATTATTATACATTTTATTCACATATAATATTGTGCAATATTCTATTTGATAGTCTTTATTTACACTGACTTTTATGTTATGTTTATGTATCAAAGTTTCATGAATGTATTTTATAATAAGCAAAGCATGAGATTCTTTTATTATATCCGAATTTAGTACATCTTCTCTGTAATACATAATTTTGTCTTACTGAGTCCAAACATGAAAGGTTTAATGTGTTATCGAATTAAATTAAAAAATATCGTTAAAAAGTAAAATTAAATTGTTATCGAAGTTAAAATTGTTATCGAAGCTTTTACAAATATCTATAATATTATCTGTAAGTACATTTGTGTGTCTACTTTATCTTTTAGTTCTATACCCTCTAGTGTTTCTTTTATTAGTTATTTTATTAATCTCATTATTGTAATAATAATCTGGAGAATTTTGTTTAATTGCATTTAGAATATTTTTCCTTGGTATATATATATATATAATCATAGCCATTATTTCTTATTTCTGAAAGAGTTTATATTAATAAATGAAGAAAATTTAATGTTCTAATGCAGTGGAGCGCAAACTTTTTTCGACTGCGACCCCTTTTGTAGAGAGAAAAGTTTTGGCGACCCCTAGAGATAAATGTTCACAAATACGATGTAAATAGGCGCATTTCTTTCATTATATTGAATAAAAAATTAATCATTTCTGACACATATTAATATTATTTATAATTTAAAGAAAATATTTTGGTATAACATAAAAATCAGTAAATTGCCTTTTAATGAAATGTATGTGGCTGCAAGTTTCTGATAATCTCATCGATGCTGGGATGTATGTTACTAATTGCAATTCGCATATCATCTTCAGGGTTCAAATGAGAGCGGTATTTAGTTTTTATTGAAACTAGTTTGCTAAATCCAGTTTCACATATATACGTTGATGCAAATTGTATTAGTAAACTGATGGCATTCTTACATAGAACGGAATATCGCTTTTCCACGGATAGCCAACATTTTTGGCAAAGCTGAGTCTTAAATTGATTTCGAAGAGTATAATCACTAATCAAATCTATCAATTGCTCTTTCTCACTAATTTGAAGAGTTGAACTGTATATGTGGTAGGAAAATGGATCACAAATCCAACCAAGATTGTTTTCAGGAAAATCCTCGAATCTTCTCGAAAAATTTTCTTTTAACTTTTCAATGTGATTGGAAATGATATTTTTAAGTGTAAATATATCTATATTATTTTCCTTGATAAAATCATTAAAGCAAGGGAACATGTCGGTGTTGTTTTTATTCAGTTCAGTTTGCCAGAGACTAAGCTTATTTTTAAAAGATTGAATTTTACTGGCTGAAGTTATGATAGTTGAATTCTCTCCCTGCGCGCGCAAGCTCAAATTTAGGTCGCTATGTTTTTCGAAAATATCAACTAAATAGCTCTGCTTTCCTAGCCAGACTTTATTGATATAATAACTTGTCAATCTATGTTTCTTTTCGCTTAAAAACATATACACTTCATTTCTCAAATCAAATATCCGTCGTAGTATTTTCCTACGTGAGAGCCATCTACCTTTGGTGTGTAACAGTAATCTTTCATACGTTGAGCCCATCTCACTGCAAAGTATTGAAAAGAGACGGCTGTTAAGACCGTTGTATTTAATGTAGTTAATTGAACTAACAGTGTCTTGTAATATGTTGTCCAACTCTCCATCCATATCTTTTGCAACAAGAGCTTGCCGATGAATCATACAGTGATTAAATACCATATGAGGCGCCACTTTCTGGATTAAGCCTCTGAGCCCTTTGTTCGAACATGTTAATGCTGCAGCACCATCAGTACAAACCGCAACACAGTTTGCCCAGATAAGGGACTTTGCTTCAAAATATTCATTAATTACTTCGAATATTTTTTCTCCAGTTGTTTTTCCTTCCAAACTTTTGCAACATAAACACGTTTCTGTTATACCTTCATTAAAAATAAATCTAACGTAAATAATTCGTTCTGACATTTTAGTAATATTGGTAGTCTCGTCCAGTTGTAAAGCAAACATAGATGAATTTTGTATGCATTTATGACTTCTGACTCGACATTTCGGAAATCCGCCGAGACACGGTATTTCTTGATAATGGTATTGTTTTTAGTTCATTTCCATATTTATCTCCATGCGTAATTGATGTCATCTTAGTTGCTGCAGGAAGGAAAAAGATTCTCCAATTGTATGGGGATTCATTGTTCTTCCTATTAGATAAGAAACTTCTAAAGAAGCTCGTAATGCTTTCTGAGGTATTGTTGTAAATTTCTTTAGATTTGCACTTTGAATTTTCTGATTTTCAGCTCGTCTTTGAAAAAAATCGGCATGTTTATTTTGAAGTTCTTTATGTTAAGTTTCCAGATGCCTTTTTAATTTAGCTGGTTTCATGCTCTCATTTGCTAATTTTTCGTTGCAAATGACACATATCGGGCGTTCTTCATCATCAACAACACAGAATGTAAACCATACTTAATAAATTCCTCATTGTATTTTCTTATTTTTTTTATGGGGAATTGTTCAGAATTTTGAGACTCCTCATCAGTATTTGTTCGTTTGTTAGCTGAAAATGTACCTGGTGTACGTATTACCCATTTATCCGTTATGAATATAGGGGTTAAATGCTTTTAACTAAAACAAAAATAATAAAAAAATTATAATTTTTTTTCGAGAAATTCAATAAAATTAACAGAGATCTTTCTCTAATGATAGCACATACCTGATAACAAAGAGCAGCAAAGCCCGATAAAAATATAAAAAATCATAATTACACAACATCACATGATGAAACTCGAGGAGAAACTAAAACAATTGCAGGCCAACTGTTGCATGCTGCAACTTTACATGGGAACGAGCAGTAAAATATTCAGCGATAATTTTTGGTCGTTTGGTTGACCTTGGCTTGGTACGCATGTCTACAAGATAGACGCTTTTCAGTAAAACGGGCGAAATACCACGAAGAGGGCGTCTTCTACCGGAGTGCAAAAATTGCGTCTTCCCACTTTACATACATTACGCTTTACGGTCAAAGAAAGAGCGAACAGCAGGAAATTGCAATTAAACAGTAAGTGACGGTGTTTTACTCTTTATATGTACACTGTATGGTATGCAGCATGCATTCATAACGTATTTCATAAAAATTTGGCGACCCCCAAAGGGTTCGCGACCCCTAGTTTGCGCACCTCTGTTCTAATGCACGAGGTTTGAAAATATATCCGTAAAATATTGTAAAAAACCAATAATCAATCCTTATATTCATATCAGGCCTTGTGGAGAAAAAGTAAACAGACTAGAAGAGTAACACATAAAAAGTAAATTATAAATAAAATAAATCATTACATATTCACTTTTGGAAAATTTTTTTGCTACTTTACATTAGAAACCAGCTCAAAATTACCAACATCATAGCTAAAAAATATTATACGTTAAAACAATTACAAATAGGAGTAAATATTTAATGGAATTAAAAAACTTATGTTTACTCGAAAAATAATTAAAATGTAAAAGATTATTTTCTGTATTGTTTACTCTAAAGTTGAAAAGATAATATTCTCTCTCTATTACTTATTGATTAAAGTATTGTTTTTTGAGTGTGTGTGAAATGGTTTATTAAATTGTTTATGTAAAACTATTGGGGCTTGTTATCACCTGTATTTTTTCGTATGTTTTTTTATTCTATTTTGTTTATTGTCTAGGTATTTTGGAAGTCATACATAAAAAATATTTCTAGCTAGCAATATCTGTAAAAGTTTTCAAATAATTTTCAAATAGGATGCATAATTCAATTATATTTTTAGTGCTAGTAGAATAAAGTTAGAGCTTCTTTTTTGAATTTTTAACTGTACAAGCGATGAAAGCATGTTTGCTTAAAATTATATCATTTAAAAGTTAACGAGAATATACCTCTTTATAACGATTGTTTTTCGATCGATTAATATTTATCATCGCTAATGAAGTAACGAGAGAAAAAAATAGGATTCAGTATAAAAGTTAATTTTTTTGTTTTGCCGAAAAAAGAAGCGTTAGCTCCTTGATACAAAGCCCCCTTTCACGTACAAATAAAAGAGAAAGCAACAGTTCTTGAGTTGATGGGAAATATTTTGCTAACAAAGCTTTCAAAATATTTATTAGATATTATCTTGACTCTATGTTATGTGGTTATTCTCTAATGAATTTGGTCTTAGATTGTCCTTTTTCATCAGTGGAATTTTAATACATAGTTGAACGTTCGGAAAATTCCCTTAATAATGAGAAAACTGTTTCTTAGAAATAAAACATTAAAAAAGTTTTTACAGTTCAAAAGAAAATTAGTGAGGTCAAGTTTTTCAAATTATCTATTTCTAAAGCAAAATAGACTTCGATTCCAATCCCTCAATAAGATATCAGAACTTAGAGGAAGTACAATGTTACCACGACTAATGCTTATTTTCTTGTGCTACACTGGATTTATGGATAGATATCAAACTAATAAAAAACAAAAGGTTATATCCGTTTTATTTGGTATTTCAGTGCATATCGCATTCATCGACCTGTGTATAGCTCTTCATGAAGAATCTTACGATTTGACATGGTTGAAAGTTGGTATTGCCTACATTGCTAGTTACATGTTTCCAGTCATGTTATGGTATGTTGCATTGTTCAAAAGGAAACGGATTAAGGATATGTTGCAAAATGTGAACGAAGAAAATCCTCCTTCATCTGAAAAGTTTATAAACTGTTTAGTTATTCTAAGCTGCTGCTTACCTGTGGTTCTTTCGATTCAATTGGCAATCAAAATCAGTACAACTGAAGAATCAGCCTTTTATACATACACATATGATGTTAGCAATGAATGGGTGACATTCACCATCGTAAGCGTCAAAGCATTTATCTACTATATGGTATATCCAACTTATATTAATATCGTGGCACTATTTTATGTTTCTGTATGTTTACGTTGCAAATCCCGTGTCCAGTATCTTAATCGAGAAATTACTGCATGTTTACCAGAAGATTTTACGTTGCGTTTTCAACGCAACATTCTCAAGAAAAGAGTTAAAATTCTCAAATTGCTTCTAAAGATCAAAGATACATTCTCCTTGTCAGTATTCTTCATTCTGATTGCTCATACCACAATGTGCAGTAGTATAGTTGGGTGGTTTCTGGTTCAACAGTGGGACAAATCAGAGTATTATTGGAAATTAGAGGCTCCGTATTTCTCATTGAGTTCTATCTTCTGTGTAATATCCGTTCTCTGGGTAGCTGGCGATATTCCTGTCGAATTAAATGCATTCAAAGAAACATTTTACCAGAAAACTCACCAAAGATTACTTTTCTTCAACATCAGGGATGAACTGTTTCTAAAAAGGGACCTCTTTAACGAGCCAGAGTTCGTGTTCTCCGGATGTGAAATGATTTCTTTCAGAAGAAGCACAATTCTAACTATAATTGGAACTTTGATCACTTACACTTTGCTTGTCATGGATAACAAATGAAGGAAATCGGAGATAGCACATCTGTGGATTTGTTTTTAAAATAGTTACAGCATTATTCTTTAAACTTATTTTCTAAAAACTCGCTTGAAAATAATAATTATTTTAATAATAATATTAATAATCAATCGATTATTTGATTGATTTTAAAAGTATAAATTTAGATTTAGGTATATATATATATATATATATATATATATATATATATATATATATATATATAGATAGATAGATAGATAGATAGATATGAGAGAGAGAGATAGACTGTTAAAATTTCAATTATTGCAGATTAATAATGTCATTGCTAAAAAAATTAATTTATTATTCAAACTATTAAAACATTTTTAGAATCAATTAAACTTGGAATTTCAAACTTCCCACAGTAAGATTTCGGAAACTTAGAAAAAAAAAGTGCTTTCAGGAGAGAAAGATATGTGTACCTTTTCTCCCCATTTATGCATTTGCAAATTGTTTTCCTATTACATAATTATCTATTTCACTTTTAAAGAGGGAAATGTATGAAAAGATTTATGATGTATTCTTGTGTAAGCTTATTTGAAATTTAATATCTTTATAGAAAGTAATATCTATATACTACGTAGTAAAAATAATGCTTACGTTTGCTTTTAAAAATGTCTTATTCAATTCTTAGTGCTACATCCATACATCATTACTCTTCCTAATTTGTTTTCTGCTTTGGTTCTTAATTCTAAAATGATCAGTGATTTTTGCTGTCGTGTTTGCTTCTAAATCATGGAAGCAATTTTTCATATAATGCAAATAAGTCCTTTAAAACTTCTAAAAATAAAATCATTTTGAGGTCTTTTGTTTCAAAGCAATGAATAAACGTAAACAAACTTTGACTCTTAGAGTTAAAAATCTTTTATTTCTTCTCATTCTACAATAATAAAATATTTACCAAGATTTTCCTTTTTATCGTAATAATTACCTAAATTGTTGCTGCTACTTTTGTTCCATTTCTTATTAAGCTATTGCTAATGATAATCTCGCTGCATTTTTATCCTTTTTAAATAGAATTGATTAGGATTTATTACATTGCTGTTCTTTTAAGTGTTATAATATTTATTTAAAATCGAAGTCTTTCATAGTTATATGTTAGATGTTATGTATTCCATTTATTTTTTCATTTCAGATGGTGATATAATAAATATCTCTGAATATGTATCTAATTATTAGGAAATCGAAATTACTTTATATATAAGAAAAAAATGCATAAAACCTATTTTTTTCTAGATTTAGTTTGATAGACATTAATATAGCTTTAAAATATAATCCAAACTTATGAGTATTAATATTTTGAACAGTTTTTCGCTTTTTAAATGCCTTTGATCTTATAGAGCCCGATTTTCAGTAGCATTAACACTGCAAAAATAGTGTGGCTTAACTTCAAGTAAATACGGTATATATATATATATATATATATATATATATATATATATATATATATATATATATATATATATATATATATAAATGGGAGGAGTGTGTGGTGCAGTTTAGTGTAGCAGTTGAAATTAGCATTCAAAGAAATCCTTTTAAAACTTCTTTAGTAAAACACTAGTATTTTTACAAGACATTACGTTATTAAAATTTGAAGCTAAGCTTTAAAGAGAGAATAAATACATTAGAATAAAATTATAATGAATAAGAATGAAGAATGGTCTTGAAAACATAGCATTAAATATTGTTTCAAGAGTAAATACATCTCAACAAATAACATTCCTCAACTTTAAGTTTACTCCAGTGTTTCTCAAACTGTGGAGCGCGCCCCCTGGGGGCGCGATGACCTTACAAGGGGGACGCGAGCATATCGAAAATAAGATTTAAAAAATAATTAGTTTACTGGAATGAATTAAAACAGAATACTTTCAGACACTTAATTAGCTATCTTTGATCCTATAACCAAATAAAAAAAAAACTTTTTATTTGATTTACTGTAATTCTATGATGAGAGATTTTTTTATTGCGCTTTTTTTAACCTAACATACTACTCTTTCAGAGAAGAAACAGATCCCAGACCCAGAATCGAAAAAATTTAGGAACATAAAAAAATCATCAGTGTCATTATTTTTGAAATACTGCACATTATAGCTATAATCTGTTTGACCTTCTAAGTTATTGGTACAGTTAGTTATGACCCCTCTCTTATGTGTTCTCTGTTGCTATATTTTCCATGCAAAAGAGTTTTATGAGATTTAGAAAACCACGGAGAGCACACACACACACAAGCACATGAAGGATTACTTGGCCAAGACATATTTTTATAAATATTCTCAACATATAAAGCATAACGAAAAACGTTTCACACAATTTTTTTAGCAGTAACATACATATTATCATAATGAATATACTTTTTACCCGGAAGTGGTCGCGCGGGAAACACAGATTACGAAATCGTTAATTCTGGAAAAACTGTTTATTTATTACCAAAGAAAAATTGAAAAGTCCTTGAAAGTAGGGGTAAGTAAACTTTCTCTTAGTTAAATTATTCACTGGAATCATGATTTGTATCGTGTAAAACAAAATAATTATAAAAAAAAAAGGATTGGGGTGACTCAATAACCCTGACCGTATCGAGTGCGCGCCTGCTCCCGGGTTAAAACATGTTGAAGTCTTTTCGCTTTAAATATTAAAAATAATACAATTATTTTTCATCGATATTTTATATTATTGATCATTATTTAACATCAGTGGCGCACACAAGGGGGGGGGTCCAGACCCCCCCCCAAAGCCCTTGATTTTTTTCCGATTGATTATAATTCTAAGTTTAAAATATGCAAAATTTAATTAAGTATTTGTTATTAAGGATTAATTTTATTAATTAATGCTAATTATTTATTCAAGAATTAGTTTTTTACTGTGTTTTGTTCTCGAAAATCGACAAAATCAAAAGGAACCTGATACAAGATTGGTGAACTTTCGACCCCTTCTTCCCCCTTGAAAAATTTCTGTGTGCGCTACTGTTTAACATCAATTATAAATGCTAATTCTGTGAGGCTTAAAATTACCATTCGCTTAAAACTAATTTTGATTAGAGCAACCATTTTTAAAAAAATCATTTTACATTTTTGTAAACATTGTCGATCATTTGTCTTTGCACTCCTTACAATTCAGCTATTATATCAATAATGTTTTATTTTCTTATAAATGAACTCGTGCAAAGAGCGGATACTTCAGCCGGTATATTTTTAATTTATAAGTGCTGCACATAATATTTTATAACTAATTATTTAATACTAAATTAAGAACAAGTTTAATAAGTATTAATAGCTTATAAGTACTAATAAGTATTACCCTCTGAGTTCTTTTTCTATATTTAGCAGATTCTAAGCAGCCACCGCATTCTGCAATATGTTCACTTTAAAAATTAGAGAAAGGAAAAATAACATAATAATTATCCTATTATTTTATTTATTTATTTATTTTGCTTAAAAGTAGTATAGAAAATTTAATACTTATGTTACTAATTTGTATGGTTTATAATTAAGATCGCCTATTGTAGCTTTAGCGTCAAAGTGCATTATTATTGCATTCGTACATTATTAATGTATAAGGGGGACGCGAAAAAAATTGTGATCGAAAAGGGGGGAGGCAGTATTGAAAGTTTGAGAAGCACTGGTTTACTCAAAAAGACCAAATTCTATTGAAAGAGCGATCAAATATTTTTTTACGAACTAATGAATCTTACTCATTATTTGTCCTAAGTGCTTATTTCTTACGTAATAAAAGTTTCAAGAGCACTTAATGATTTATTATCTCCTGGATTTAAAAGTTTAAGAGCTGTTAAATATACAATGAGATTAATAAATTATGCAAACTGGTTATTCTAAAATTACTCAAACATAGAGAAATATGATTTGATATTTTACAAAACCTTTAATCAATTTATTTTATATGTTGCGTTCTTTATACTGTGCTTCATTACTTTTTGATCAAAACAAAGGGTGGGTGCCAAACATCTTTATAAAGTTTTTTAACACATAACTTTTTATTCTTACTTATCCAGACTACAGTAAAACTTAAAGAACATATAAAAATCGTATTTCTTGCATATTTTTAAAATTAATGAAATAATTTGAAACAATTTTTTCATGCCTTACCGTCTATGCACTCCATTCTTACTAGTTTGATTTGCAGCCACGATTTCTGATATCAGTTCCGAAATTTCCAAATGATAAAAATGGTATATCATCTTTAGAAAATCTAACGGTAAATACAATTTTGTATTCCTTTTCCAGGTACTGATGTCTTTTTTGGTACATTTTCCAATGTGTCACCTAAATCTGAGCTAAGAAAGAAGTATCCCTGCTTTTTTATTCTGAATGCGAACTAAGCAAATTTCAGTGAAATTGGCATTATCTTGTTTTGTCGATACTTAACCCAACGACTAGCTATATAGCAAATCTATAAAGTGCACGATAACTCAGATGGTTTACTTTTTTGTGCGGACATGAATTTTGTAGTAACTTATAACGCGATCAATAAAAGCGGCTTCAACCATAAACAAATTATAGTTTTCCAATATGCAAGGACGATGGATAAAAATTTATTCACTATCTTTCTTGAACCACCTTTTGCATGAATCCATGGGATTAGTTCCATATACGGATGAAATAAGCAAACCTGATTTGTTGTAAAATCCTTTTACTACACAGATTTAACTAGTTTTGCTGATTTCCATCAGCTGAGCCTTGACCCAGTGTTTTCAGTCCACTGCCGTTTGAAATTAAAATTAGAATATACGCAATCCTTTCGTAATGTTCCTGTTCCTTCATAATGAGTTTTACAACAAAGAATGTCAAATAACTGAATTAATGAGAAGTATCTGTCCGTATACAAATTAAATTACTTTCAACACTTTGTATTACTTACTCTTAGTCAGAGAAAAGACTTTTTATTCAATTCCTACTATTAGTTCACTACTATTATTACTACTTATTAGTATATTATATATATATATATATATATATATATATATATATATTATACTATACATATGTATGCATATATATATTATACTACATATATATATGTACGGATAACTAAATTAGATTAAAAATTAAATTCCCTATCTAGCACTTAACTCATATGTTTCATTTCATATTCAAGTATCAAACTAATCACAATAAACATGTCTAATTCCAGTTCGTTATATTTAATAGCCCTATATGCCAGCATTACCTTTCAAGTACACTCATAAAATCCATGATACTTATTGTATCTGTATTTTAAGTGCTAACCCACTTAAAACACACAGTGGCATTCTTTTTTCTCTCTCCTCTCAGCGTCAGAACTTGTATAGGTTTTATCAAATAAAGATCCTTTTTAAAACTAAGCCTTATTCTGGCTTAAAAACATGTCATATATATATATATATATATATATATATATATGTCATATATATATATATATATATATATATATATATAATGTATGTGTGGGTATATGTTTTGTTCAAATTTTCAATCGTTAATAAAATGCTTTCTATTCATGCATTCAAATTCAAATACATTTTCTAAACTTGTAGTGGGCGACGCTTGATGTTAATACAGGTTTTTCAAATATTAATTCATTAATTAATTTAAGGAATGAATAAATAGTAACATACAAAAATAATTGTCCAACAGAATATATAGAATGGTAAAGCGTTCGATGCTTCCCTGAGGTGCAATGGATAGCGCATTGGACTACTAATACAAAAGTCGTCGGTTCGAATCCCACCTGGGGTGGCCTAATTTCTGAGAATGTGATATATTTTGTTCAATACTATTTTATAAGAATAGTTAAAATTAATTAAGTAATAAATAGTAACAAACAAAAAATTAGCCCAACACCATATATAGAAAAGAAAATGGAAAATTGCAAGGAAAATCGTTTTCTATTGTGTCACTTAATGTTGGGATTCTGTCATATGCATATACTTATTTATATTATTTGTAACTATTTAATAAAAAGTAACTAAAATAAAATGTTTATTTGTTGACCTAAGTAGGAATTGACTTAAATTTTTTTATACTACTTGTTTATCTGGGCCTTAAGAAATCCCAATATTGCCAGTATTATCTTGCAAAAGGAATGATAAATTTATTATACTCATATATAACCAAAAAATAACTCTAACTATATTAATAATAATCAGTTTTTGCTAAAATATATGACCTACTTATAGTTTCAAATCATGTGATTTTGATAGTCAATGACCCAGTATCTCCTAAAGACGACACCGAAATAATAGCGTTCTAAATCAGAAGTGGGAAGATTTGATTGTAAAACGAATAACGTCATACAAATACACTATGCTTAAAGAATTCTACAATATGTTTCATAATTTTACACTATATAAATAATTAAAAATATGAAATTTAAGAAACTAAAACTAAATAATTTTCTTTCCATTGGAAAGCGCTTTTTTCATTTGTCTGTGCGAAATCTAAGATTGGAAAACTATCCCTAAAATTCTTTTATCAGGACTGCTTTTTACTTAGCTCATTCTGCTAAAGAATGACGTTTTATGTTTACTATGGCAAAGTCTTTTAGAAACGTTGTTTAGTATCTCCTACAGGCGACATCGAGAATGGGAAAGTGATGTACTAGATCTACAATTCCTAAGAGATAAGCAAATCATTTTATGTTACCTTGACCAAATAGTTTAATTATGCTGTTTAAGCACACCAACAAATTTATATAAACAGTCGAAATTCAATATTACGAACCTTTCCATTGCGAATTTTTCTATATAGCAAGCTGTACTTGGAACCAAAAACATTTCACGATTTTCTTCGTAAAATAACCTCTCTATAGCGAAAGGTATTTTCTATATAACGAACTTTTTTTCGTGAAATTTAATTTTTTGTCCCTTTTTTTAAAGTATTTCTGAACATTTCAAGTTATTTTTTCCTTTTAACGCATTTTATGGTGGTCATAAATATTGACTCGGTTACATTAGGTGCCTAACTTGCCGCGAAGCAATAGAATTCTGGGCGTTTAATCCAAAAAGTGCAAAATTCAACCCCCATTGTCCAGTTCACTAGAGGCATCTTCTATATCCCCTTGCAACCTTTAGGGGAGTTATCTCGTGTCCCCGTGCCCTTGAACTAGTATCTCATTCATTTGTAGTTTTGATCAGTCGTAATGGTAACTTCGTTTCTTATAGCTTGAAAATATCAAAACATATATACTTTTAAAACAGTATCTTGACATTCTTTTTTCTGGTTTTCCCTGCAGTTTTTTTAAGGGTAAGATATATATAAAATAAATTGATTTAATTTGCAAAAAAAGTGCGAATAATTCCTTTTTTCAGTGTAAAGTATTTATGAATTTAAAATTTGTTTTATGTGGTTTATAAAGTATATTGAAAGGTTAACCCCCATTTAACGAATTTCCCATATAACGAATTTTTGGGGGGATTTATCGACTTCGTTAAATAGAGGCCCGACTGTATATGTATAGCCACGGTCTAACACAATGAAAGTAGGCTACTGGCCACCGTAAATGCAACACCAAGAAATAGCACAACAAAATTTATTTTGTAGATAACATGTTGACCAAGTATTAAATGCTTAAATTTACAAACTTCTATGAAGTATGATTCCTGCCAGATTCAGTGGCCAGAGTAGCCACCATTGTTGGAGATCACCGCTGCCACACGCCTCGCCATTGATTCATTGAGACGTTGGATGTGTTCTTAGGGTACACCAGACCAAGTAGCTTCCACTCGTTGCCAAAGTTGATCTGGTGTGAAAACTGGGGGTGTAATCTGGGTCAATCGTTGAGCAACCATGGACGACATGTTTTATATCGGCGAAAGATCCGGAGAGCGAGCCAGCCAGGGAAGCAATTCAATATGGTGATTGACGAAGAACCTTTGGACAATGCGTGCCACGTGTGGTCACGCATTATCCTGTTGAAATATGGCTGTGACCAAGCCCTGAAGGTAAGGAAGGACAACTGGCTCCAACACCTTGTATATGTAGCACTGGCTGTTTAAATTACCGGCAATGCGTGCTATAGGATTGCGAGAGTGATAATCCAATAATACCCGGTGCAGGACCAGTGTGGTGTTGCATAACACAGCTGCTCAGCATCCTCTCTCCACGGTGTCTCCAGACTCGAATCTGACCAACGTGCTGTTGCAGACAGATGCGTGACTCGTCAGTAAAGACAACTTCATTCCATTCTGCCACCCACATCCTTCTTTCATCGCAACATTGGAAGCGGAGACGTCTGTGGTTCTGCGTCAAGGGTAGACCAAACAATGGACGTCTTGCGGACAGACCACTCTGCTGTAAACGGCGTCGAATGGTACGCGCAGGCACTGAATGATGCGTTACAGACTCAATGTGCTGTGCTATGGTTCGTGACGTGACTAAGCGATCCGTCACCACTGCCATGCGCACAATTTGCCTGTCATCACGTGAAGTGGTGCACTGAGGGGATACGATCGACCACTATGGTCCGCCGTACTATCCTGCATCCAACGGTCACATATCCGCATTACAGTTGTTTGGTTTCGTCCAACACGACTACCGATTTTTCTGAAAGGTAATCCACAATCTCGGTAGGCCACTATCCTTCCTCTGTCGAACTCGGATACTTGATCAAAAGCTGATTGTTGTTTTCTACGAGACATAACTGATCGTTTTTTGAAAAAAACCACAGGAAAAATACAATTGCCGAACTTGAAATCGTGGAAATCTCAAAGCCTTAAATAGCTCTTTGAGGTGGCGCCACAGGCGCGCGTGATGTGTGTCTGCGCTTAACTTCTAATCATTTGCATTCTCACCTCTTCTAATGCATGTTGTAAATTTCATGTTATTTGCATGCTTCCTTCAGAGTGTTGCATTTACGGTGACCAGCAGTGTAATATCTTATATTAATACGTTAAAATCTCGTAGTTTTCGTATTCTTCACTTCCATGTACAAAAGAACTTTAAATTAACGCTTGGTTTAAAATTCCCTTATTTAACACGAAAGTTTTCAGCAGAAACAAAATTCGAATCCTGACTGGATGAAACATCACAGACTATATAAATTGTATTATTAATACTGGTCTATCTCAGTCCTTATCGAAAAAGTTTTTATGTTCACAAATTTTGGAGAGTGTATATTAACGTCACGTATAAAGCTACACGAAAGTTATTGGTGACGGACCTTGTAATCGTTATTCTTCTAAATTAATTTAATTAAATTTTAATTATTTTTTCTTTGCTCCCTAAGAATTTAGATTGAACGTCTTGACTAAAATGAATACATAAGTTCAATTTATTTTTTACAAAAAATGATTAATAGTTAATGCTGTTTTATTATATCTAATTTTTATTATTTCTAATTTATATGACATCTTAAAATTCAAAAAAAAACAGGAAAAAATTAAGATTAATTAAAAAAATCAATCCAAAAATTAGGAAAGAATCAAATTGTATATCTTAAACTTTTTTTCAGTAAGTTTAATTCTTGCAAACATTTAACAGGCAGAAAGGAAGTTACTTAAAATTGTAATATCCGAAATGATTGTTCTACCAAATAAAGAATAATTTAACTTTTAAATTTCGAAATTGGATTTTAAGTAGAATAAAAATAACATTTTCAAAAAACATAATAGTATTAATACTTCCGAATATTTTTTTTAAAAAAAATTGCTTTATAAGTTAAATGATGTGATTTATACTAACGGTGTTTTTCTATAAATTTTTTATATAAATTATAAACATATAAGAATAAAATATTTCTTTAAAAACACCAAAATATATGATGCATGTATTATTGCATTGAGAAACAAATATGAATATTTTAATTAAAATCAATAAAAAATAAGATAAAAAAAGATTTTATCATTTGTCTCATTTTTTTAAGTATTACAATCTACTAATTCTGTTTCTAAATAATTTTTCATGAAATGTTCTAATGCAAAATACAAATTAACGAATAAATATTAAAAAAATTAAAAATATATATAGAAATATATATATTATATATATATATATATATATATATATATATATATATATATATATATATATATATATATATGTATAAAATAATAAAAATAGAATCATAATAAAATAATATAATATCAATTTTAAAAAAATATAAACTAATAAAAACAGAATTATAATAAAATAGTGCAGTATAAATTAAAAAATTTATAAAATAATAAAAATAGAACAACAACAAAATAGTATAATATAAATTAAATCATATTTAATATAAAAATTTCAAAATATTTACTATATACTTAACATCATATAAGATAGATATCACTGAACTCTAATACGAGAGCACTGTCTTTTCAAAGACACATAATCATTAAGGACATCTGCTTATATAATGTTTTGAATTGCGGGTAATTTATAGTAAGTTTAGTTGTTTCTATAAATATTATTTTCTATATTTCAGAAAACAGGTAACTTGACTGTTTCTTACTGTGAAATATGAAATACGAAAAGGTCTGTTTCATATGAATGCAGGGAAATTTCTTCCTTGCTTGACGTGTCAGTGTTATATGTATCCCTACTTTTTCCTCTTCCATTATTCATCGTTGTCGACTTCTCCCGAAGACTACTTTTTCTAAGTAAAAGATAGTAACTTCACTTCTCTAAATCTATCTCTTCACTTCTCATCACTTCAACTTAAAGTCGTTTTTATTTAAACTGATGAAGACTTCTTTCTCTCGTCCAATATTCTAAGAGATTTTCAGTGAGTGCAAAGTCTTGCGAATATAAAGCTAACGGAATACTTTTATAAATGAATAAATAAAAAAAAGTACACTTTTTAAAAATATTTATTTTTCCCTTTTCAGAATAAAGATCAAATTTTAGAGTAAGAATTTTTCTACCCATTTCTCTTTTTACTGTTTCTTTTTTTCGACAAATGACAAATTCTTTTTAATTCTCAAATAGACGGTTCGTAAATATTTTAAAGTAAGAGGTATTGATAACTGTAGGTAATAGAAAGTGTAAGTTTCGAGATATTTTTCAATTCCTACTATTAGCTCACACTCTCTATATATTTATTTATCTTGGTGGAATTTTCAATCGTTAATAAAATACATTTTAAAGCGCTTAATTGAGCTAAAATTTTATATACGTGATTATTTAGGAGGACAATACAATAATTTAATTATAATTAATAAAAATTAATTGATTAAAACTATTATTTAAAGAATTACAAATACAGCCTCGTTGGTTTCATTTTGAGCGACTTGGGTCAAAACTTTAAAAGATTTTTTTCTAACGTTTTAAAGCATTCAATTGAACTGAAATTTTATGTACACGATTGTTTTGGAATATAATACGATACATTAATGATGATTAATAAAAATTAATTATGACTTATTGTTGTGATTCTCCTTCACATGTTTTTCATATTTATATTAATTGTAACTATTTAATAAAAGTAGCTAAAATAAAATTTTTCGTTGTTGATCTAGTTAGGAATTGACTTAAATTTTTTTCTATATTACTTGTGTGTGTGTGTTCAATAATATTAACTATACCAACACATAACCATTGATTTAAACTAGATAAATACATTCATAAAAGTCCTGGTAAAATTTAGAATTACTATTTTTGAAGTATGATCTTTACGTTGCGTTTTTAAGATACTGAATATTTTTATAAAGGAATATTTTTTTTATATTTACTGCCACTTGAATTAGAATATAGGTAAGGCATTGCTTTTGACAATAGTATAACAATAATAACTTATTTAAATGAAAATTTTTGGTAAAAACGAAGAAAATATGGCATATTTTCAAAACATTTTCTTGGTATGAAAAATGTCTCATAAGAACATGTTTCCTCAATACAGCTACGATTTCTCTAGAGAGCCTGGAATAAAAATGTTTCACAGCGCACATTATTTTCAGAGTTACGAATAATTGAAATAATAACCAGAGATTTTTGTCAAAATTTCTCTGTTCTGATATATTAAAATATGAATAAATCTTCTCCTAAATTACATATCTGAAAAATACTAGTTCAGACAATTTTAAAAACTGTGTAAAGGTTAATTACTATTATTATAGAAGCAGTTTTCATAAAGAGAGAACATTTTGAAAATATCTTATTCTTTCTTCATTTTTTTCCAAAACATTGCGCATTTAAATAATTTTTATTGAACTAATATTCTTTAAACAACTTTATATGTATGTGTCATTCAATTCACACTAAATGTAAAAAAAAATGCTTTTTTGTACGCTTTTGAAAGATAATTGCTCCGAACGTATTCAGATACCTAAAGAACCTAAATCAAATTCGGCACGAAAATTTAAAAAAAATTTGCTGCATATTATTAATGAAAAAACTGTATTTACAGGACTCGAAACTTTAGTTAAAATATTTAATTATTTATTCATACCTACGAGGAAGAAATAACATTTTAATTCTTAAGTGAAGAATGACTGCAATTTTTAATACAGGATTACAAAAATGGAAATATCCTTCACACAACTTCACTAAACAAAGAGTACTTTTGCATCGCTCTAAACAGTATGGTAATTTTATTAGTGACAGACATTGTAATGTTGAGGCAATTTCAAGTGACACCCACACACACACAAGTAGTAAGAAATGCACTTTTAAGTGATAATACTTTAAAGTGAGCTTGTAACACTCAACTCTATTTGAATGTCTCCGATGACGAATCTCATGAATTATTGCATTACTATAGAAATCGTTATTTACCCTTAGCAAAATATAAAATAACTAGACGTTATTTCCTGACTGTGTAGATCTGATATTTCAAAAAAGAGACTGTTTTATCAAAAATCTCTCTGTAACCCCTTTCCCACTTCTAGGAAGTCAATTACCATCAAATACGTTCATAGATGATTCCTACTCAACAAAAAGAACATGCAAGTCAAATTTCAAGTATGCAGATTTAATATTTCAAAAACGGGAATGTTTACATATAATTAATTCTAACATTTCGTTACTCTTGTGGGGTTTTTACTTCTAAACCTGTTGTTAGCGGATCTCTACTCAACAAAAGAAACATGCTAATAAAATTTCATATCTGAAGATGTAATTGTTTGAGAGATCTCGCGATGAGAGAGAGAGAGTGAGTGAGCCAGTCGCCTCTTTTCCTCATATAAACAGATCTTTGAGGCAAACTTTTAGTGCGTTTTATGGCTATACGAATCGGAACTTTTATTTTTGAACCGAAATCAAGTGACAAGTGCAACCGAAATCAAGTGCAGGTATTGCATTTTTCTCCCTTTAAGACCTAACTCGCACAACCGTAGGGGTTTGTGTGGGTTAAATATGTTTATCTCTTTAAGACCCGAAATATTTTTATCTTTAAATATTAGATTCTTCTGGTTATTAACATCATACTGACCCCATGACACTTCAACAAATAATAATAATAATAAAATGTTGGTACCAATCTGGAACTTGGAAGGTTCCAGCCCGAATTAGCAGATTGGTTTTTAAAGACATAGCATAGTTACAATATACCACTTTACTTCTCATGGATTTCATGCATTTACTACTCTATTACTTGAATGAATCAGTATTTAAACCCTTGTGATTCTCATTCATCATAACCTTCCTTAACCATCATTTGCTGTCTTAAACACATACTCACCATGCCTTTTAAGTTAACGTATATAACGATAAAAGTAAATAGGATTGTCTTGCAATTGTGAATGGGAATTAAGTTGAGATAAATGGGTTTTTATCGACTTACGTCTGCTAAAAATATAAAAGACTATTTTCTCTCTTTGAAAAACTAATTATAAAATAATACTGAGCAAACAAGAAATAAATGGTAATTCAACATTTTGCATGTAATATATAATTTAACAATTACACTATATTAGTTTTATTACATCAAATACGAAACTCCCTTAATAATAATTACTTTCAACTAACTACCAAGCAAATATCATAGCCAGTGATATCATTTGAGAGAAAACGTAATTTAACTCTAATGAGGCTGCAAAATAAAAATGAAAAACATATCTCTTTTGTAATCTATATTTCTAGTACAAAAAAAATCTCATTTTTCATTTCAATTCTAATAAGATAATATAATTTTTGTATCTCCTTTGATTGTGAGATACCTTCTTTCTTTCACATTTGATTCAAACTCTCTCTTTTCCTATCTTAATGTCTCCTCCATTTTAAAACAAAAGAGCAATTAAAATTCTTTAGGAAACCAATCTGTTTCACTAATTGCGTAATTACTCTGAAGCAGGATAGAGATTAATATTAAGAGCAAAACCTTCATCTTGCTCTCATACTTTTGAACGTCCTCTCGCATTTATAATCCTTTTTAATTATATTTTTCATCCCTATTCGGGAGACTTCAAATGCTCTTCGTAACACATTGCATTGTGTGTTGTGTTTGCTATTGTTTTTGTTTTTAAGAATATCCACTTAAGAAGAATGCGACTCAGTAATGGTATTGATTCGTAATTAAATGAAACAATTTTGTACCTAGTACTTCAATTTCACTCACTTTTTTTTCGAAAGGGCATCGTATCAAAGTGCCAGACAGTTTGATAAATCCTTTGTCCTAATTAGAATCGCTTACTTTTAATGAACGTCGGATAATTACCCCGGTAAATAAAGGGAAAAAATATGGCATTACTTTTCTAATAAAAATAACCGAATGAAAATTGTCACACATGTCGGTGCAATTTCTCATGTTCGTGCTAATTAAGCTCTTTTTAAAAGAGAACAGTTTATGATTTATTGTTTCTAAACAACAAACTGGTGCTAGTTAACGAAAAACATTTAAATTGTGTTATTTTATTGTTTAAAATGATTTCTATTTAAGGCAACGCCACACTCAAAATGATAAAATATTTAATTTTTGATGCATTTCCGTGAAAAGCAATGAGAATGAACTTTAACGAATATTTATATTCGAAAAAAGGCTGTTTCAAAAACGCGATTGATAATACTTTTGAGTTATTAAATACAATTACATTTTTATTATACAGTATTTACTCGAATCTAAGCCACACCTTGAATTCTCAAAATGTTTTTGTGAAAGCACGTTGTCATCGGTTCTAAGCCGCACCCTCAAATCTCTATTCGCTTTTGAGAAAAAATAAAAAGTGTGCAAAAGGCTCATCAATATGCGATACTTAAGAACTTTTCTTTTAAAAATTAGTGATATACATCTATATATATAAAACTTTTCTGTGCGTGTGTATGTCACTAAACTCCTCCTAAACGGTTGGACCGATTTCGATGAAATTTTTTGTGTGGATTCAAGTAAATTCGAGAATGGCTTAGATTCACAATTTGGCCCGATATCACAATTAGTTAAAAAATAATTAATTAAAAACTTTCAAAAAATACAACTCAACATTCACCTGTATTGTTGTAACAACGCTATTGTTATAAACAAGTAATATAAAAAAAATTTAATCAATTCCTATTTAGATCAACCAAAAAATTTATTTTAGCTACTTTTTATTAATTAGTTGCAATTAATATAAATATGAATATACATAGGACAGAATCACAACATTAAGTGGTAATTAATTTTTATTAATTATCATTAAAGTATCGTATTGTCATCCAAAAGAATCGTGTATATAAAATTTCCTTTCAACTCAATGCTTTAACGCGTGAGAAAAAAACCTTTTCAAATTTTGACATAAGTCGCCAAAATATTCACTAAGTGGCAACGTGGCTGTATTTATAATTTTTTTTTAATATTTAGTTTTAATCAATCAATTTTTATTAATTATAATTAAATTATTGAATTGTCATCCAAAATAATCATGTACATTACATTTCAGCTCAATTAAGCGCTTTTAAAATGTATTTTATTAACGATTGAAAATTCCACCAAGATAAATAAATAAAAAAACAAACAAATAAAATATGTATACAGATCGTGAGTTAATTGTAGGAATTGAAAAAGATGTAAGTTGGCGTCGAAAATTGATTTTCAGACAAACTGGCGAAACCCGGTCTTTATTGTTACGAAAATGTAGACGATTAATGCTTTTTAGCGTTTTTAATTAATATCTTTTCAAATAATCTTTATATATATAATTCTTCTGTGCGTGTGTATGTAACTGAACTCCTCCTAAATGGCTGGGCCGATTTTGATGAAAGTTTTTGTCTGTTCCAGTGGACTCGAGAATGGTTTAGATTTATAATTCGGTTTAGAAATGTTTATATAATTAATTTTTTATTTATAAATTGTTGATCTTGGAACGTTTTACATAGGATCCAGCAGACTGCGCTATGATCGCAGTATCGAATATTCAAAAACTTTTTTTATAATTCAAGTTTTTCCCTGCAGTTGGTGCTGTGATCATTTAAGGAAAATATTTTGTCACTTCGTGTTATTATTTTGTTGAAATAAATCGTGTGTTAATTAAATTATTATTACATTCAGATGTAGTTAGTGTTTGAAATTTTACTCAATTTTAATCAAAATGGGCCGGATTGTTAAAGCTTATTCATAAAAATTTGTAATTTTTGAATTTAAGATGTGTGTACAGGACAACGTATGTCAGGTCCTGTATATATATATATATATATGTGTGTGTGTGTGTGTTAATTAGAAAATAACTAATTTATTTGACCGTTACTAAAAACCTTGAAATACATACATGAACATATAATTACTCTATCACTACCATGTTTGAAAATGATTCGTCACTCCCATTGTCACAGCTGACTTTGAGAGGAACAATCTCTCTTATTTTGAATAATGTAAATGCATACAAATTTAAAGGATTAAAATATTGCACAATTATTACAAATATTTTATTTTATAAAGACTTTGTATTTCGTATTTTTTTTAGAAAAGTTTACTTTCGGCAAAGTAATTTTCTTAGAACGAATTTATATTGAAGACACTACCTAGATAATTTTTCATTTGTTCCGCAAATAGTTTTAAGAATTCAAATATAGTTTATTGTACAGTTTATTTTCAATAAATTCCTGGAAGATTACTTACAACTTCCAAATGATTTCTTGGGAAATTAATAATCTCTTCTTCTGTTTCTCCTAGATATTAATATCTTTAACCATAAATAGCTTTCGACATTTTTTGTCTAGACTTAAGTAATTGCAAAAAAATTACTTGTGCAATATTATTCTATACATTTGATAATTTTGTTTCAAATTTAAATAAATTTACTATCAGTTTTTATAGAATATTATATTCTTCGATTTAAATATTTAGTCAAATATATTCAAAAAGGGAAACTATATCAGTGTGTGTGTGTGAGCTCTATTTCTTTTTATATAAACATACCCATACTTATTCAGAAATTCCTTTAACAAGATTACTATGTAAAGCAAACATCATAGTGTGTTTAATATTATGTGACAACTTTTGTACTGAACAGTTGTACACAATGGGCAATATTTTCAATAGAACTACTATAAATATTGTGTTTAGAAGTAGTTACATCTCATAATCATTATTAAACTACAAATTATGTAAAACAAACACTTGTATGGACTTTTTTTTTAAATATTGATTTAGACTAAAAAGTTATTTTCAACAAATTAATTTTGGTTTGCTTTTGAAAGTACTGAAAATATATCGAATAAACTATATAATAAATTATAGTTTAAAAAAAACCCGGTTTTTTTGTTTTAATCGGACTTAAATTAAATATCATTATTTAGTTCGATCTATAATAAAAGTGTGTTTTTTTTTAGTTTTTTAAACTATCATTTATGCACTGATGAATTAATCTTAAACGCGTCATTTTCTTCGAATCTGGAATACTCATTGGCCTTATCAGTGCATTGATACGGCCTACTTTGTAAAGTTTAAGATCAGTCTACTGAAGGAAATCTGGAAGAGATAAGTTTGAAAAATTTAATGCTAAAGAAAACGTAAAGACAGTGATATTTTTCACTAAAAAGAGCTCATTATTCTTTCTGAAACTTTCATTAGCATATAAAAGTACACATTTGAATCAAAGAGTTTGGGAGGAATTATTTTATCCGGTGACCCCTGAATCAATTCTCAGCTGCTTTGGTACAATAAAGCAATGTATTATGCTTCATTTTATAAACACGGCAAGCGAATTTAGAAAAACAGACATTATGACTTGGTTTCAAGCAATTTGATCTTTAGTTATCTCTTTCCACATACTCAAGTCTTTCCTCCCCTCCCCCGATTTTCAGAAAAACTGGACAAGTGTTAAAATGGTAAGAAATTACTGACGCACATCCTTCCCTTTTTCACATAAAGAACGCTGTTTCGTTTGTGTGTTGTGTTTGTATTAACCATAAGCATTTTCGCTTTAGAGTTGTAACTTAATATTTTAGTCGCCACATCTGGAAATGGGAAATCATTAATCCTGATTGTCCTGATTAGGAAAATGGTACAAAATTATTAAATTATTGTTTTGTCATTGGTTCCTTTAATGGTCATTAAAATTTTGAATTGATCTGGCCTTTTAAAGTGGATAAAAATCGAGTTCAAAGATTCCGTTACATACAGGCGAAGCTAATAAAAGCGTGTTTAAGTTGACGTGAAACATTACTACAAGGATGGATTATGTAAATAAATAACATATTCGAATATTAAACACCTTATACAGTAATCAAAAACTGCTGTAAATACCAAAAGTTTCTTTTTTCTTTAAAAAAATCAATTTCGCTCAAATGAAAAATTTTTTTAAAATTTATTTAAATGTGTAGTTATATCTACAGGGACATATATCTGAGGATGTTCATGATAGCAATACTTCATTATTTCTTTTTTAGCTACCCAGAAGGTATTGTTTCAGCTATTAATAATTTGTAAATGGCCACTTTTAAAATTATATATATATATATATTTCTTTTATAGACCCGATGTTACAGTAAATACGCAATCATCAATTCAATAAAGAACTGAAATACATATTCTCAGTACTAATAATTCTACAACTTTTCTGAGGTTGAAGCGTTTATTATAAGAATTGTTCCTTTGTCAGTGACTTTCTTTTTAGTATATTTTTCAGTCAAATGGAAGCATTCCGGTTTAAAATTTTTTGTAAGACAGTAGACTAGAGGAAAATTATTTGCTAAGGTTACCAATATAAAAATCTTAAAGCAAAATCCTAGCATTTTGCCACATGTAATCAGAGTATAAGAAAAATAAATTCGATCAGTTGGTACATGAAATGTATATTTTATGTTTTATTAAAATTAGAATTTCCTTTTAAAGATTTTGTTTTAAAAATTAAATCCATTATATGCATTTATGCAGGCATTCATACACACACGTACACACATGCGTGTACGTGAATATATGTTTAGTACAATTATGGAAACTTCTGGAAATGTCTCTATATATTTATTTAATTTGTATGCTTTTAGAAGATGTTACGTTTCAAAAAATGCAAAGTTGCATCTATCATTATAAAGAGATATACATTATATTAAAAAATACATTACCTGTGTAGCTAAAATTTGTTCGGAAAACTTTGCATGGGATTTCTTCATGAACATATGATATAAATTATATTATTTTCGAAAATATCATTTTGATATATATAATTATGTTATTCTAAATATTATATTCTAAATAACGAAATATCTCATTACTTAAAACACAACAATTTTAAAATAAGAAGGCATTTGACTATATTCTTAACAAATTCTATCGAAATGTATCACGATGTTCAGAATACCCTCACCCCCCACACACGAAAGAATAACTTTTAAACTTGAACTTTAGAATATATAAAATGGATTTCCAAAACAGAGTAACATTTAGAATTTACCTCTTCTCAAGCATGTGTCGAATTCCTTGTCAGTTTATAAAATGTCCGAAGGTCTTTTTTTACACTTCTGTTTAAAGCATCAATAAACGATTTCTTTTTTTTGCGTGTCTCTGTGCGCCGGAAAGATGAATTCCCTTGAGTCAACATTGTCCAAAGACTTCCAAAATCTTTTTTTCTTTTTATTCTGATGTTCCGCGAAAGAAAAAGAAAATACTTTCCAGAAGCAAAAGAAGAAGTCTTCCACTTATGCAACCAGTGATTCTGTCCCAAGAATTATAAACATGCCATGAACATCATGTCCTGTTTACATAACAAAAAAACATTTGCTGCTACTACAGCTATGCATTTTCCATGCGATAGATGGCTGCCAATCCTGATTTTATGTCTCCCAGCATTCTTCCGATAGAAAGAAAGCCTAGTTTGGGAATGGGGATGGCTTACGGAATGCGTAATTGTTTTGTTATGCTAACACTAGAAAGGAAGTGAGTATTATTACTCAGAATTTCCTACATTATAGATAGCAAATATTTCTCCTTTTTTATAGCTTTGTGTGTGGTAAATCGAAAGAAAAATTAAGAAAAAGACAAGGAATATAAAAAAAATTAAGTCAATTCCTACTGAGGTCAACAAAGAAAAATTGTATTTTAGTTACTTTTTATTAAATAATTACAGTTAATATAAATATGTTTATACATATGACAGAATCACATTATTAAGTGACAGGGAATCTTTATTAATTATCACTAGTGTATTATACTGTCATCCAAAACAATCGGGTATATAAAATTTCAGTTGAACTGAATGCTTTAAAACGTGAGGAAAATGAAATCTTTTAAAGTTTGACCCAAGTCGCTAAAAATGAAGCCAACGTGACTGAATCTGTAATTCTTTAAATATAATTAGTTTCAGTCAATTAGTTTTCGTCAATTATAATTAAATTATCGTATTTTTACCCAAACTTTAAGTGTATAGAAAATTTCAGCTCAAATGAGCTCTTTAAAATGTGAGAAGAAAACCATTTAAAGTTTAGACACAAGTCACCAAAAATGATGCCAATAGGGTTGTATCTGTAATTATTTGAATGATTAGTTTTAATCAACTTATTTTTAACAATTATAACAAATATAACGTATTGTCATCCAAAATAATCACGCATATAAAATTTCAGCTGAATTGAGCGCTTTAAAATGTATTTTATTAACAATTAAAAATTAATACAAGATATAGCGAGATTGTGAACTATTAGTAGGAATTGAAAAAAGACACAAAAGTTCAGGATTATTTTTGGAATATGAAAAATCATTTGTCACATAATGCTAAGCAAAAATGAAAAAAATATCTTCATAAATTATTGCAATTGGAATGTTTTGAACTTTTCTAATCTATTTGTTTAGTTTCAAAATAAATGCTTCCAGAATATGGATTTGAATGAAAATTTGAGTTAATTTGATATATTTATCCAAGCTGTAAACATACTTAATTATTTAGAATTTTAAACAGGATAAAAGAAGTTAACAAATTAAAGCAAATAACAATAAAAATTTAATAAACACTGGTAAGAAAAAGAAAGCCATACTAAGGAGTAACCAGAAAGAAACGAAATAAGTGTATAGAAAAAGAAACGGCATAAATTTAAAGACATTGAATATTTTTTTAGGAATTATAGGTACATATTGTGACCAAATCAACATAATGTGTGCTATTGGTGACAGATGTCAACCTTGTCTGTACCTTGGTCCAGAGATGAGGACTACACCTCACGCGAATCAGTCACATCCACACGGCGGGTTTTCAATTACACCAGGACTCGAACTCGTGTCACTCCGCTCACGAGTTTGGAACCATAGTAAATAGGCTACCACGGCTACCTAATCAACTAAAATGTAGCTAACTAATTACACATGGACAGGCCACTAAGCGGATTGGCAATGATTCATAAAACTGCCTGATAAAAAATTCTTACATTTCTTATCAAAAACTTTTGTCAATCATTAAATTATATTGATGTGGTATAAATATTGTCAGAGGCATTAACTTCTTAGGCATCAAACGTACCCGATTGCGGAAATATTTGTCGATTTTACACGTACGCAAATAAAAATTAAAAATGTTTGTTATAAATATTAGGTTGCTTTAGAAGTCTTCAAATAAGTCTTCACTAGTCATCGGGACTCACAACAATGTAAGAAATTATACTTCAGTTAACAAGAATCCTAGTCGAAGAAAAATGACAAAAGGTGAAGTAGTACCGGATGGCAACGCGAGGCTACACAGAAATCATAGGTCGACGAATTTCTGAATGTGGGAATATTCGCCGGATGTATTGGCCATTAAGATTTTCAGACCTCATATTTATACAGAATGTCTGTAACTCTCTGGGGAGGACAACTGCAACTCCCAAACCCCCTCCAAATCCGTTCAAGGCCAGAAAATAGAGGTGCTGAATGGGTGGGATTAATTGCCAATGGCATTAATAAATTCCCTCATTTTTGGTATAAAATCACGGTGCGAAGCATATAGATGTGTAAGATGGGGCCCTACCCCTTGTTAACCAATTTGTTTTTGATCTATTCTGCAATTGCTGTTTCAAACCTTGTAACGGGACTTTACAGCGTTTTTCCTATTAATCCTGATTGGGAATCTTTTGGGCCAGCATTGAGTTAATCCACAGCCAATTCTCTCAAGAAGATACCGTGATATTGAGATTAGTTAGTAGATATATAGAGAAGGCTTTGTAATTACAAAGAGGAAGAAGGAGAAAGGAAGCTGAGATGAGAAACGCTTGAGCTGATGGAAAGACATTAAACTTAGAAGCGTAATTATAGAACGGGCTTTAGTGAGGAAGATAAAAATTCTTTAGATAATTTTGCTTAAAGATAAGTGGTTTGAATTTTCCAGGCACCTTTTTACTTAGAATTTAGGGATTCGTTATACCACTCCTGATTGTCTTCCTGTAGTAAGACTTGTGTTGTTAAATACATTTAGACAATATTAAATTGGATTTTTTTGCTAGCTTGGGTGATCAATCATTTCCTCCCACAAATCTAGGTCGCTTAGATGAAGAGATAGTACCCCCAGGCAGGGGGTATCACAACCTTCCGACTCCAATGAGTGTTACACACGATCTTGCATGTGTTTTATAAACTGTTGAATAGTTCTATTTTGCCTTATTTCCACCTTATGTACATACCAAATTTTATCAAAATCTATTTATTAGTTCTAGAGATAATCGACCAAATTAGAAGTTCAACCAAAAAAAATCTCTTAAATTTGTACACCAATGTAGTAACTCAAGTTTCTTTTTTATCTTCGATTACATTTAAATTGAATGAAGCATAAATGTAAACGTTACGTTAAAAAACACTCATAAATAATAAAAGAGATTTAAGAATTAATATTTCCTTACAAAAAAAGAAATTGGAACATTTTTTATAACATACTTTCAGTTAGAAGTTGCAACTGTAAATAGAAATAAGAAAAATATGAATAGCTAACTCAACTCTTACAAAATTAATATCTCATTTTTTAAATAAATGATTAAATGTAAATAGAAATAAAGTAATCTTATAAATGCTTTTCATGAAATTTCTATAAAGAAGAATATCAAAAAGGCACTCATAGTAATTAGCCACTTAACATAATACAGTAATTGGACAATAATTAATTGTAAGATGAGAAGCTCTTAACAAATGAAAAAATAGCGTCATTTAAATATACTGTTACAGGTAAGTTAACAGAAACTGAAGGAAAAATTATGTCCATTTAAATTAAAACGTAAAAAAAAGAGCCTTATAACAGTATTAGCAATTTTAATTACATAAATTGAATTGTATAGAGTTTGTGCATTGAGAGAAAAAAGAACTTTAGTTCTGCAGAAATAATGCATATAAAAAATTTGTCACCAAAGTAGCTGTTTTAAATATAAAATAAAGGTGCTCTGTTTATGGAACAGATATTTGTTTATAAAACTTAGATGCCATTAAGTATGCTTAATTCAAAAGATTTATTTCAATTCAAAGAAACTTTTATTAAACTTTGCAAAAAAAAGAGGACATTTCTTCGTTGACACGTGACTTTAATTGAGTACGTTATAGAATAGATGAGTGCATGCGCATTAGCTGCGTGATGTCCACCAAAGTATCAGCGGCCTGAAATCTTGCAACTAAGTTCGTTTATATTGTCACGACGTCTTGATACACAATTTCTTGAGAATGCCGTAAAAGAAAAAATCCAATGGTATGACATATGGCATTCATAGCGTCCAATCCTGCAGCCATGATATGTCACATACAGACAATTGCACACATGAGCACAGAAATGCCCCAGAACCCCATCATGAACCCTCATGCATCATTCATTCATCACTCTGCAATTTTGTTCACCATATTTTTCTAGCAAACTATGGACCTTTTAGTTAATGTTCTTCAAACACTTTTTATGTATTCACAAAGAGGAATCTGGCTGTTTAGAGATGGGGCACTATTTTTGTTACACCCTGCATATACTGAAATTTCATCTTTCCTTAACATTTTTTACATGCAACTCTTTGCATTAATCATTCCTTGTTTTTGAAAAATACTTATCGTAAAATCCGCTGTATAACGCGCATCGCCGTATAACGCTCTCCCTTACATTCAAGTTGCGTTTTTTAGTTTTTTGGTATATTCGCAGTAAAACGCGCTCCTTCAATTTTACGAAGAAACCTGAAATATGTATGTGAAATGCTCTTACGTTTTTAAGTAAAATATTCGAGGTTTGTTTCAGGCTTTAGAAAAATTAGTATACTTCTAGAACTTCAACCCTTTAAGTTCATAAAGAATACCATTTCTTTCAATAAACAATTTTTCGACATATGTAGAAATCTATAATAATCTATATTTTTATTTTCAAAATACTCATTTTTATACCCGGAGTATAACGTGCACCCGTAAATTTCGATCGAATTTTTATTGTTAAAAATACTCGTTATACGCCGGATGTTACAGTATGTGTGGAATGCCAGTGACAAATCAATCTACATGATGTAATGCGGAAATTTGATATATAATTTAACATTTGCAGAGCCAAATATGTAAAATGAATCGACAAATAAATCGATTTTCAGTTTCAAATTGTTTAAATATGAGAAGAGAAAAAAGTAGCTACATATCACTTTTCTTCAGCTGAGTGAAACTTAAGGTGTGGAATAATTTGAAAATGCTTTTAAATTATTATTCCTTTCGACAATAAAACAGCCTATAAAAAGAACTCATAGACTATTTATTACGAAAACAATATTATATTCATCTATTGTAGAGGCGCCAGAATTCCAATGAAACCTCATAAAAATCGTTTTATGCTTCATAAACAGACTTTTATTACATGATCTACGATTTTTAAAACGGCGAATGATATTTTATTTATATTTATTCCCCTACCATATAAATTGATTCAAGCTACATTAATGGGCAATTCCAGCGAAGTTGAGATGGTAGAATTACTTCAAGATGGAATTTTTATTTTTCGGAGCTCATAAACTTCCGTAGCTGCAAGAAAATATTAGTTTAATGAGAGGTCGAAACTAAATCAGCTTTTTGGCTGAATAGAGTCAATTACATTGAATATTCTCTTAGGCAGGATATTGATGATATTAATATAGTTAGGAAATTTAACGTAACGTAATTGAAAATTGATGAGTGAGCACACATTCTTTTTCCGAAATACTCGAAGCATTCTTCTCTCTATTTATTATTGCGTTTTAATAAATTTATTTATTGATACTGCAATAAATAAATCTATGAAGAATATAGGCATTAATGATATTGAAGAAAAATAATTAAATGTTGAAAAATGAAGATTTAAATAGAAACAAAAAATATATAGAAATTTTAAAAAAGACACAAAAAATTCAAATAATTACCGTAAAATTCAATTCACACACTGCTGTTTGTAAATAAATGCAACACCATCAAGGAATCCTCAGAATTAAATAAACTTCGCAGCAAATATCAATTATAGGATGTTACGTTAATTAGTAAAGTTTCAGAGCCACCTCCCATACGTGGCGTGCACAGCGCTCTCTGAACTCATACTAAAAGCGTATAAATAGAGAGCTTTAGCGGGACGTTGTCTGATAGTGGCGTACGTTTAGTGAGACCTAAGTATGCCGCCTCGACGAAATAAGGAAGAAATTCTAGCAACTTATCGAGTTTGATCGGGGAAGGATTATCGGCCTTCGAGAATGACGCAATAGGAGCTCGTGTGCAGCGAAACAGTTCCACAGGGATGCGAGTTTGGAAGAAGAGGACCGACGAGCACCGATTGATTATAATCCTATGTATATAGTACGTAAAATTTAATTAAGTATTTGTTACTAAAAATTAATTTTATTAATTAATGCTAATTATTCATTCAATAATTAACTTTTTAATTTTTTTTGGTCCCGAAAATCGAAAGAATATGCTTGGCGATGCATTGGAGCATGATACGAGAATAGTGCACTTTTGACCCTGGACCCTCCACCCTTGAAATATTCCTGTGTGCGCTACTGGAGCAGAGTAAAGATATTTTTATCAACTCATTGGAATTGACTAAAACTCGTTAAAAAAGTTCATTTATGCTGTTGAAAAAACATCATTTTTTTACTCCAATCGTATAATATAAGTTTATTATATTCATTTTACATTAAGAGTACAGTCCGCCAGCTGAGATGGAATCGTCATCTAATCAAGGGATGACATTGCGAACTCTTAGTCTAAGTGCATTTCTGTAATTGACTGCAGATGCTAATTCAAATGAAAAAAGAAATATCATAACACCAAGTAAAACACCGTCGAATCTGCAAACTAAAAACTGCACAACAAAGTTGGATTTTGAATTTTTTACTGTAATTTCCTTGTACTTAAGGTAGTGCTTCTCAAATTTTCAATATTTGCGACCCAATATTTCAACCATAATTTTCACCCACCCCCTCCATACAAATGAAAATGTTTTGAATTTAATAATACTATACTTTAACACTAAAGATGCAATACGACTTTTTCTTAAGTGCCACCTGCGTGTATAAACATCTCGATCAATCAAAGCGTTAATTGCCCTGGCGTATATATGTCTTTCCGAAGTACGATCATTTCTATGTACTGCTATCCATAACATTTTTATGAAGGCATTGGAATGCAATAAATGGACCTTGACGGTGACGGCGAACGGTTTACTTATTTTAGAGGATTTTCTTATTTATTCCTTCGTTCCCCCATACATTACACCCGCTTGCCTACGTTGAAAACGGTGGCATTGGGAAGAAAATCGCGTAACTTTTAATGGGCTGTTCAGGGATTAATTATAAACCGTACAATTTATCAAGATAAGTGTTAATTTTTATATATAATTTTATGTATGACAGGCCCATTTAGTCACTGGTAATTATTAAACTTGTTCTTAAATTAGCATTGTTAAATTAATTATAAAATGAATTGTGCAGTACTGATACATTTATAAGTGTATTATATCAGTGAAAATATTAATTTTTTTTTTATTATGTCGTAATGTATTTTTTTTGTTTTTTTTCAGTAAATTAATAATTTTTAAAATTATCTTTTGTTTTCTATTTTTCAATAAGCTCGTGACCCCCTCGCTGAATTTTCATGCCCTCTTAGTGGGACACGCCCCACAGTTTGAGAAACGTTGACTTAAGGGAACCAGAACATGCTCGAAAGTGCCATAATTAAGACACCTTGTTTTTGTAATCAAATTCTTATAAAATTTTCAATAGAGTTTAGATTTTCTATGTGCTTAATATTGATATTTTATTCTTTCTAGTTCAAAAATAATTTTTTAGTTCAAAAGGTTTTTTTTTCTCTTTAATTTAACTTGAATAAAATTTTTGAAATCTCAGAATCCATACTTACGTTTATGTATAATTCCTAAAAAAAAATACTTTGTAAATTTGCAAAGTTTTTTTCACACATATATAAAAGAATCCACAAAATATAATGAATCTATTTTTTTAGTAAAATCTTAGTACAATTGCTTTAAATAAATTTTAAAAAATTATAATTTTTAATATTTTAATATTTTTGCTTTTTTTATACATAAAATTATTTTTTTAAAAACTGCGCATTATTTACAGAAACAATCTAGGTTTACTAAATGCACTGATATTCTGTACAGAGGAAGAAAAAAATTTTTAGTCACAGTGCATTAGTTTTTTGAAAAGTGTAATTAAATACGAAAACAAAAAAAAAATAAGCTTTTAAGAAAAATTGAAAACTTAAAAAAAAGGGCTTTTATATATTATGCATTTTATTAATATTTACCTGTTTTTTTTGTATTTCTTGTTTGACACTTTAAAGATTCTTTAGAGCTACTGAAGTAATTCAAAGTTCAAACTTTTTTTACGCTTGTTTTAGCTGTACATGCACATAATTTTGTAATGCATATTTTAATTTAGGTACCTTTTTTTTCTTATTTATAAATAAAATGCATCTGGAATACACAAAATACTTTACACGCATATGTTAAACAAAGGAAAAAACATGTTTACTAAGTTTTTTTTTTAATATTGCAACTGCATAATTTCTTTGAAAAAAAATCATAAAACTTTGACATTTTGAAAATCTTATTTTTTTCCCCTTTTTACTCACGTAAAAATATTTTATAAAAAATAGACATATATAAAAATATTTTTGCTTCTTTCAAATGGGAGAAAAATGTTAATGGTTTGCATACATCAAACACAGTATTATTTTAAAATCTGCAAGAACAGTGATCTTTTGTTTACATTTTTATCAGTTTTGTTTGTCATATTTTAGAACTATTTTATCAAGTGCTGTACATATTTATATTCAGAAAAAATTGCACTACGTATGAAAACCAAAATTGAAAAATCAAATTTTTTGAAAGTATGTGATGTCCCGGTACCCTCTATTTTTCCATTAAATATTAATCTAAATTTATTTAAAGAGAATTAATTGAAAACCATTTTTTGTAAGTTACAATCTTTTTAAGTAAAAAAAAAATATAAATGAAATTATAAAATCCTAGTTTATGTTCTATTTGAACTAATTTCTAAGAACACTTCAAGACTTATACTGAGAAGTATAAGAAATTTACAATTAATAACCCACAATTTTTACTTTATTTCATCAAACCTATTTTAATTTACCAAAGTTAACAGCATTAAAAAATATGTATATAACTCAAGTAAACATAGGATTATTAAATGTAATTTGAGAAATAAAATTCAAATTTAAAAAAATGAATAATTAGTAAATGAATGTCTAATTTTGTATCTATTCCTGACGCAGAGCAAAACTTAATTATATCCCATTTCTCTTGTGACCTCAACTCATAAATTTTTCGACATCTATCTCTAATATAAAGTAGTTATCTCTCTCGAATGCCCAGAAAGAAAGTTATAAATATAAATTAGAATATATTTCTTTTACAATAGTTATTACGTATCAGTAAGTTTATCGGGAAAAAAATAACTTTTAAACATACACTGAGAGATAGGGTCTACAGACTATAAGAAAATCATTCCAAATGACATAATGATAGCAAGATCGAAACGTCTGTATATATATCTATATATATGCTTATAAAATGAACTATAACTTAAGCAGGATGAATTGTTTAAATAATTCTTTATTTTAATTCTTTTTAAGAAAAAAAAATAAGTGTTATACTTTCGTGCTCTCAATTTCATGCGATATATTATCGTTTTGCTGAATTCTGTTCACAAATGCCTTTTTAATTAGGTTATAGACAGTAATCTGGATATACCAATAACAGCCTTTGAATTCTAAATTTTCTTTTTTAAAAAAATCGCAGTTTTATCTCTGAACCATAACTAAAACCACACCCATAGACGGTTAAAAGTTTTTGTTAAAGTAATTTATTGAATAAAATGAGATTTTCTTCAAGGGTAAGCATGTCTAACTGATAAATGAAATAGATATTCAAGAATGCATAACGCAATGCTGTCTAGACGCTGTTTTTTCCCCTCAATCTTACTTTTCACTACAATCAACTCCACCCACCTTTAGAAGACTTCAAGGACATTTCACTTCTTCTTTCTTGAATAAATTGTTATTTTTTTGCATTTCATTCACACGTCCGATACATTTGTTGGCATATAAAGAGCCAGCAAATGTTATTTCTCAGATTCACACCGACTATTTAACAGTCCGGTTGTTGTAGAGTCAGAAATCTTTCAAAAAACATGGATAGAAAGTTCTTTGCTGGCTTTTTGATATTGTTCACTGTTGATGTGGTGACTACTGCTCCTGCTATAAACAAACGTCTTGGTAAACAAGATAGTACGATTGAAATCTTCAGACCTTTCAACTTTGGATTCGAGTTTGGTGACGGCCAAGGCATGGTTCAGCACAGACGAGAATCATCAAATAACAATGGAGAGGTCAAAGGTAGCTATGGTTACACTGATCCAAATGGTTTGTACAGACAGGTAGAATATACAGCTGGAGAGGATGGTTATAAAGCTGTCATCAAAAGCAATGAGCCAGGTTTAACCAACCAGAGCGCTGCCGATACAACTTTCTTTGTAGAACCTCCCCCTCCAGGAATCATCTTAAGACAGATTGTGCCAGTTCTTTCCGAAGAGACTATAGTTACTGAAATGTAGAACACCAATATTGATTAAGTAAGATAATATATATCTTAAAATAAGCTAATAAATGTATTGATGTGAATAAGTATTGGTTATTCTATTTTACGAAATGCGTAGAATCTCACAATGTTACCTTCTATCGTGAGTGTTTTTTTTGTTACTATACGTCTCTTTCAGAGATAGATGTGTAAATATTTATTTTAAAAAGTGTGTTACAATAGTAGGTTTATTTTATGTATGTATATGTTTGAGATTTCTTATGTAACTATATAATGTTTTTATGGGTCTCTTTCAGAGACAAATGTGTAAATATTTATGTGTTACTAATGGAGGCTTTTTCAATGTACATATGGAAATAATGTTTTTATTTCTCATAATAATCTCTGTACTTAAAAATAACGCAAACATATCAGAAAAGTTTAAATTGTCAACGCAACTTTTATTATATTTAAAACATGCTTCTCTTTCATGATTCCTTCGATGAAATAAATACGCAAACATTTTACAGAAATGTCTGTGATTTAAAATACATAAACGCTATTTGAAAAATGCATAATTTCTTGTTTATATACAGAATAATTGTTATGAAATGAATGGTAAATAGAATACTTGATCAAATGCTTAAAATATTAACCTCTGTCTAAACTAATTCATATACAAACACTTAATATATTATATGATGAATTTATAATCATGGTAACATATTAGAGTTAATTAAATGGAAAAGTCTGCGATTAAATCCTACTAAACGTCATACACAGATGTTATAATTTGCTTTATTAATTCAAGTGATACATTAAATAAGCTTGGAAAGACAAGGTAATTAATCTTTGAATTGATGAATTATTATAATTTCAAATATATTTGTCTAATAACCTTAATTAAAATTGCGTTGCATATGTGTATAAGATATTTATTTTCATAAAAGGAAGAATTTTATAAAGTTACAGAAATTTTATTTAAAAAAAGCCTTATACTTTTGTTGTATATTTCCTTCGAAATTAAATGTAAAACTTCTATATCCAAAATAAGTAGAAAATATTCAAAAGAATATAAAAATTTTAAAGAATAATTGAAACAATCATCAATGTAGAAATTCTCTATTATGCGCACACGAATTAACTTCCTAGAATTACAATTTTACAAATATACTAAATTTATAATTTTTTTTGGTAAAATTAATTTTTTACTTATTGCTATACTACAATTCGTCTTGAATTATTGTAACGTGGAATCTGTATCTGGATTTTAAATCTGGCAATAACTGGCTTACTGTTCTTAGATTCACCATAACTTAAGGTTTTTTTATTGAATCATTAGGAAGTTACCTTTTTTTAATTTATAATGGAGAGATTAAGGACTTCCATTCATTTCTTTCTCTAAAATAACTCACAGTATTATAACACCAGTATCCTTCCCCTTTCAGCATAAACAGTAAGAATTAAGGTGGCTAGCCATACAACTGGTTAAATCCTACTTTTATTTCAAATTAAAAGCAGTTCCCAGTCAGCATTTATTATGCTCTCTCTACTGCAGCATCCATCTTTATAAGCTTCCATCTTCTAAGTTTTATGTACGATTCTTTTATATTTTATCTATAATGTTCAAGTTATTTTAGTTTTAATAGTAGAAGTTATTGAGAGAGAGAAAACTCTTTCTATGTATACATATATATTTATGCACATTCCTTTTTAAAAACAATAAAATAGGATAATTGATGAAAATTAACAGGTAGGATAACTTATACGTCGTATTTTTACAAAATATTTTCCCCTTGTGCTTTTGATGACATAGAGCCCTTATTAGATAAAGAAAAATTATCAATTCTCAAAGTATGTATTTTAACCCTGTATAAAATAATATATGTGTTCAAGAAACATAGTGCTAACATTATTTATGATGAGACATTAAAGAAGAGTAAATATACCTTCATCAAATTATTAATCAAGATAAGTACTTTAAGAACATTAACTATTACAAAGCAGGTGAAGACGAGATTCTAATTTAAGATAGCGTACTTCTCTGGATTATGAGTATATTAAAATGGATGGAGTTGGATATTTTCTGAAAGCTTTGTGTGCAGAAATAATTATTTTCCTAATTAAATCGAAGATTTGATTTTACCAAGCTTGACACTTTTCTCACGAAATAGGAGATTATCATAAGAAAGAATAGAACTATAAACTTTCTCTTTCGCTGCATATCTATTTTAGATAAATCATATAAGCGTCTGTTAAATAGATAATTAAGTCAGTATTTATAATATTGTAAAAATTATTTAGGAATTTAAATTTATAACTGGCTTTCTTTCAAAGATGTCACTGTTTTGACAGAAATAACTTTTTAAAGAATTATCAATCATTAAATAATTGAATAAAAATGAAAAGAGTTTCGCTGTTTCCACTAGCTTTTTATAGCAAAAACTATTATTATTGGAAAAGCATTTCATATGAAATCTTGTCCTTTTATTTTTAATAATAATTATTGTTTTTAAATAATATTATTCCAACTTTGAATTGTATAATAATTATTCTTAATGTGTGTATATACTCATTTCATGCTAGTAAATATAAAGTTTCTTCTTTTCAACTATATTCTAGTATGTTATTTTGTTGAATTCATACATTTTTTGAAGAATAAATGTATGTTTGAATACCATTTATTAACATATTTAATCTTCATCTTAAGAACAATTAGGAAACTATCATTAATTTTCTTAGCATGCATGTAAAATTAAGTTGGAATGAAAATAGTTATTTGAAATTTTATATTTTTGTACTATTCTCTACGCATAAATAATCTGTTTTATATTCTATTTTTCAAGCAAAGCATGAGACATAGCTCAACGATACCTAGTTACTGTATGGAGTCTTTTCCAAGAATCATTCTTATACAACACACATAATATGGCCTTTCAAATCTCATTTTCAAATTAGTTGCTCAAATCACTTTTAAAAATATTTGTCAGTGATATGAACTGGATTTATGACAGTGGTGATGACTAGTATTTGACAGTGATATGAACTGGAACTCTTATTTCTCCAGAAGTATATCAGTTGATATACGATTTACGAAGAATCTCTATTTCCCTAGATCACATTATTTTTCTGTAAAAATTTATCATTTTCTCATTTGCCTCAAAAGTAATTTTATGTGAGAAACACCTGTAATATTATGATTGGATTATTATTTAAAAACTCAAACTCAGTGCCGCAACATCCCATGAGAACCAGGGTCTACTTTACCCATCCCAGTATATGTGACCATTAGGCGCTGAGGTGCATGAGCAGATGTCCCAATAGGGTGGTCAGTCTGAAGCAACACCCCCAGTTTTTAAGTCCCCAAGCAAGATTAAAACACATTTACAAACCCACTGCAGTAGGGATAAAAGGCTGAGTCGACCTTGCCCAGCACGGGGATAGAACCCGGACCTGTGGTGTGGAAGCGCCATATGCTACCACTCGACAACTGATCCTTATTATTTATAAACATTTCATAAATATTACAACATGGAATTTTCCAAAATGTTCTCCATACTTCCCAAAATATCTCTGAAAAACTTTCTCTAGATCTATCTCCAGGTATTCAGAAGTGTGCTGTAAATATTTTTTGTTATGTTCAGATGTGATAAGCAAAGTAATTTGCTACAATAATCAAAGTATAGATTTACTTAAGGAAATATTCGGCTAATGTTAAAGAGTAGGGACCTAATTCGGAATAATTTTTCAAATATAAAAGTACTCAAACATTAACATTGTATTCTGTCTACACTATTCTGTAGAGAATCACTTATTATATTATACTACTCATTTTTATCCGAGTTGACATATTTTTTCTTTTATAAAATGTGTTTAGCAATTTGTTTCCTATACCTTAATGCTAAATGAGCCATTCATTCACATATTAAAAGGGAAAATTAATTATTTATGAAATATTTTGAAATTTTAAAAACACTATATTATAAACAAAAGCATGAGTTACAATGTCACAAGTTTTTATAAAAATTGAGGAATTTTTTCCCCAGAAAATATGCTCCGCATTAAGTTCACGCTCATGTACTTATGGCGAAAACAGCCTTAAAAGTAGTTTCTTTTGTACGACTTATATCCCTTGTATAAATGGTTTCAACATATTAGGTAAAAGTAAAAAGTTCACACAGTAATGAGACAATCCAAATCACTACTTTTTTATAGATTTAAAATCCTGCAGGTATCGGTTTGTTAATAATAGTTTCAGATTCCCTCAAAAAATCTTCAAAGCCAACTTTTGGAATCTATCCATAAGCTATTTTGCGTATATTATTAACTCAACATAATGAAATATAACCGGGAAAAAAAAGCTTTAAAAGTATTAAATTAGAAGCAAAATCTCTGCCAAGAGGCTTTTCTATAAAACAAAAACAAAGATCTTGTAAATGTAACTAATATAGCTTATTTTTGAATTCTGAAATAAATAAGCAAAAACTTAGAGAAGAAGCTTAAGTGATGTCACGAACTGTACATAGAATAGTTTAATTTCATAATGAATTATTGGGAACAATTCAAAGATGCAAATTAAATCATAAAATAAATAGGAAATCTTTTAAATAGTTAGGATTTATTCATATAAAAAGTTAATTACGCATATTAAAATAAAACAATCTGCATAACATGTCTTTTGAAGATAAATATTATAATATGGAACAGTTAAATGCAAAACATTTCGAAAAAATAAGAAAATATAAATTACATTTTTGCCTTGAATTCTTATATAATGAAATTCTAAAAGCATTATCTTGGGAATGAATATTAAAGAAAATTTCAAAAATTCCCTTAATTAACGCGCGAGCAATATGAAAATAATATGATATATCTATATATTAATAAATGGATGTTTGTACAAATGAAAAGTTGTCAACAGGGTCACCAAAATTGATGTCAAATTGGCTCTACCGCCAACATTTCGCTATGTTTCTATTGAATCGTCATTATAATATAAGGAATAGCGTTGATTGCGCATAAGCTTTTGCATAACTTGCAATTTACATAAAACTAACTCTGTAAAAACTTATTTACCTTCAATTTGTATTGTTTAATTTTTTAATTCACCTGTGCGAACCAGATAGTGTCGTATAAAAGTGATTTTTTCTTCATAATTATATTAACTACCAAACGATTACATTGTGATATATCTGAGATATAAAAAATTAACATTTCTCTTCATTCTTTGTCAGCTCAGAAAAAAAATGTATTATCCTTTATGTAAAACTTACGGTTCTTAATTAAGAGTGTATCTTAAATTTCTAATTTTATTAATTACTGTTGAATAACACTTTAATAATTCTTTTATTAGAATTATTAAGTGAGGAGTGATGCATACTATTAAATAGATTCCTGTTAGTGTGCTTTGTAACAAAATAATAATTAATTATTCATTATTTAAACATATCTCATGCATGGCATAAATAATGGAATTTACTGAGTTATTAATCCCTGTAGTTTTTATATGTGAACTAAAATATCTCATATATAAGATACGATATAGTTAATTAGAACATTCGTGGAGGATGTAATATTCTTTATTTAATTTTAATTAGTTTCATTTGGGGGATTATAATGCGTAAAAAATAGCTGAGGGATATTGAAAGATTTAATTTTACTTTAATATGGAAAGTTTAATATTATTAATATTTATTATAAATTTAGTATGTATGTGAAATGTAATTGAATCTATCTTTGGTTTTTTATATAAATGGCTGATGCAAAAATATGTTTTTAAACAAATCTGTGCAAAACATACATTAAGATATTATCATATGTTTTAATTTCTAAAAACTTTTTATTAAGTTTAAAATTCAACCGAACAAATACTAAAAAAAAGTAAGCTTCTTCAGAAATTACATGACAGTGGCTCATTTATAAGTCTACTTTTGAATTTATATTTTTTAAGAAATATAATTTTAAACTAAATGTAAATTGTTTTAAAAAACATCTAAGCACATTATAACATGTTACGTACTTCTTATTTAACACAAAATTGAATCATAACCTTGTATGAAAAACTAATTTTATGATTAAAATAAATGCAAATTTTTCCTTCCTTTAAATCAAATTTATTATTCTTTTTACTTAACTTGAATAATGTCATAAATAACGGGTTGGATGCTGTTTATTTCGTGACATACTTACCCTGAGTATGCAACCTTACATATGTAAACTATTTCTAACATTAACCTAACAAAACAATTATGTGTTCCTCAAGCTACACTCATCACCAAACAAACATCTTCCAAGGGATCATAATAAATTCCCGGGACATAAATTCAGAATTGGCAGCCATCTACCTTATAGAAAATGTATGCGTATCGTAAGAGCAAATATTTTCAGCTATATGAATGAGACATGACGTCTATGGCATGTTTATAATCCTTCGGACAGAATAACCGTTTCAATAAATGGAAGAATCTCTGTAGTGCTTGTAAAACACCGTTTTTTCGTTCTTGGAACATCAGAAAAAAATAAAAATGCTCGAATTCTTTGGACAATGTTTACTCCCAGGAATTCAGTTTTCCGACTCACTGCGACAGAATATTTATTGATGATTTGAACAGGAATGTAAAAAAAAAAAACTTCGGACAGTTTGTAAACTGACAAAGAATTTGATGGATGTTTAGAAGAAGTTAAATCCTCAATTTTTTGTTGTTGGATGTCCATTTTATATACGCTGGTACAAATAAGTCTATGTTTGAGAAGGATTCATGGCAAAATTCGTCTTATTTGGAATGTTACGATATGGAATTTGTTGACCAAAAGGAATGCTCTGAATGAGTGTAAAGAAGAGATTACATTTTATTAAATGCTTTATTTTTTTAAAATTTGAAGAAAAAAAACTTATTTCTTAAATTAAATTTATGAGTATTTATTATATAATTTTAATTATCTAAATGCATTGCTTAATTAGTTTTCTAGAAATATTAACAATTATTTGCAGTTAACTGTTCTTCATACGAAATTAAATATAATTCCGAAATTAAAAGTGATGATAAATTATTTAATATTTTCATCGTTGGATATTCTTTGCTTTAAATGTGTTTAGTGTAATTAAATGTGGTAATTGTTTTGATAGATTGTTTAATATTTTAAGTACTAAGGTGTAATAATTATATATCTATAATTTTTCAAATTCAACATATTCCTTTTTTCAATAAGGCTCAATTCATTTTATAATTATCACATTATATTAAAACTGCTTAGAAATACATAAATATAAAATTATAATTCAACACACAAATCTTCTAATTCTTTAGAAATCTGATTATTAACACATCTGTGTTTGGAATGAGAACTTTTTTGGATCATGTTTGATCAAAATTTTCCCTCCCCCAGCCCAATTTTCATGTAATTTTTTCTCTGTTAAAAATTATTGTTTACGTTTAAAAAGCTTTTTAAATGTTTCTTGAATGGATTTGTTATAACTAAATTTGTTTGTTCAATTTCCAAATTAGATGCTCTCAAATACAAATTGCTTTTTTACAAGCTTTTATTTAACTTGCAATGTAAAATGTTCGGGTGGAATCTTGCAACTTAATTTCGAAGAGAGTTGATGTCTTCAACCGCGATTGAGCTTAAATTTTGTATACACATTTAGTTTGGGTGACAATGCATGTTTTGATTATTAATATTACAATATCACAATTACTTAAATATATATATATATATATATATATATATATATATATATATATATATATATATATTAATTAAAGTAATTTGTTCGGGGGGAATCTTTCAACTCAATTTCGAAGCCGATTCTTTCAACCGATTGAGCTGTAATTTTGTATACACGTTTAATTTGGATGATAATGCATGTTTTGACTATTTGTATTCCAATATCGCAATCAGTTAAAAATATATTAATTAAAAACCCTTTAACCCTGTTAGCTTTTTATTCTGCCTAGCATCTTATCGGATTGAGCTTCAAGAAGTTCCGATTTTTCGACCTTTTTAAAAACCCATCTTATTCTTTCTATCAAACTGAGACAAATAATAATTACATAATCGGAGAGATAATTTATTTCGTCTCTATATGGCGCAATTATTTTTAAAGAACTAATGATATTTTCTATTTTTTACAATTTTTTCTAAAATGAATTTTCATGAAAATGATTTCTGAATCGTTCCGTATGTTTTTGTTTTTCGTGTTAATGATTTGATACTCTGCACTAAAAAAAGTTCAGGCTTTCTCTTTTAGGGAATCAGTAATTTAAAAAATAAAATACCGAAAACCTTTTTTTTTGTACGATTTTGAATAAAACATTTAAAAACTTCGATATTTTTAAAGATAATCGCACGAAAACTTTTTTTCGTTTGTTGAATAGTTTTGTTCAAATTCTGCACAAAGATTTAAAAAACAAATTGTGTTTTTTTTGTTTTTAATATAGTAGTATAGTAAAAGCAAAACAGAAAAAAAAATGATTTCTAATATTTTGATAAATTTTGCTTTGTCCAATGTTGTTTAGGTCTTACAGTGTTTATCCCCGTCCCCCATTATCCTCTTGTTACGGCTCTAGTAAAATATGTATCGTATGTGCGTGGCCCGACGAGAAAAAAGATTGAGTACCCCTGAGCTAGACCCCTGAGCTAGCCTGCTCAAAATTAACCGGCAAACGACCTTGCGACAATGATGCATTGAATGAGATGAATAGACTCAGAAACAGTCAAGTGATAACTAAAAAAGTTAAAAATAAATTTAACGCAAGAAAACTTTTTTTTAAAAACAAGCTTTTATTTAAATGCTCTAAAAAGAATAAAATAAACTTTTCTTTTAAAACTTTTAATACTATCAACTTATAACTTCATTACACAATTTATAATATTCAAGCTTGTCGCGAGATTTATCTGTGTAGATAAACAAGCAAATTAAAGAACTTGATCTGATTGATTTTAATTTTAAAAATTTTCAAATTAAGTAAATACGTGTACTTAAATCTCGCGACAAGCTTTTGTATCATAAATTGTGTAAAGACGATATATGTTGATAGCAAATTTTTTTAAAAGAAAAGTTCGTTTTATTCTTTTAAGAGCATTTAAATAAAAGCCTATTTTTAAAAAAGTTTTTTTTTTACTTTTAATTTGTTTAATCTAAATACTACTAATTTTATTGCATGCAAGGAGTTCTGCAACTGGAGACTGAAATAATCCGTTATGAAATAAGACTGTGTTTAAATTTTAGAGAAATTCAGAAATATTAGATTTCACCTTTGATATACTTCCTTAATTGTTTCTTGGAAGTCCGTGTATCTTCAAAATACATACAAAAAGTATGTGGTAGTTCGTAAGATAACATATACATATTTGTCTCGGATCATATTTGAGAAATATGCTCGTTTTACCAAAAACGCATTGGCTTAGATCAAACTGTGTTAATCTATATATATTTACTAAGCCGTTACCCACCCGCTTCACTGGGTATTTCACGATGTTGTATATATGTATACTGTTTACATATATATTAATTATTGATATCTAGCATTAACAATTCGATTGTATTGAAAATTATATTTATAGCTGTTACACTCTCGCCCCTTGATATAAAAAGACCATAAATTATAATATCTAATATTTCCTTTTATATCTAAAATAGAAGTAGAAAGATTTTTTGTTCTCACTTAACCAAATAATCAAGTCGAATTCCACCAAAGCAACTCTCCGAGCAAATCTACTCCATAAAATAAACATGCGTGCTAAATTTCAAGTCTAAATCTAACAGAGCAAAAACGGAATTTTTATCATCAGTACCTTGTTGACAACATTCTTAGTGCATTCCAATTCAACAAAAGAAGCATGCAAACCAAATTTTATTATTATAGCCTTAGCAGTTCAAAAACGGGAATTTTGTGTATCAATACGCCTCAATAACTCTCCCCGCTTCCCCCTGGAGTTGATTTCTGTAAAATCCATTCTTAGTGGAACTCTATTCAACTAAAGAAAAGTGCTCAACAAATTTCAAGTAAATGAGTTAAATTCAAAAACAGGAATTTTCTATAACATGCCTTAATCCCTCACAATCCCACTCCTTTGGGGGTCCGTTTCCGCAAAAATCTTTGTAAAAGGAACTTTGTTCCATGAATGGAACATACCTTCTATTTTTCAAGCAGGTGATTCTATTAGTTGAAAAGTGGAAATATTTATCTATTATATATATACGCCCCTTCATCCCCCTCAGTGACCCTTGGGGATTAATTTCCCCCAAAACTATTTTGTAGCGGATCTCTACACCATGAAAGGAATTCGCTTACCAAATTTTAAGACTGTACGTCTAATAGTTTAGAAATGGAAATAACTATCTATAACGCCCCTTAAGCCCACGCAACGCCACTTAGGAAACGATTTTCACAAAACACATCTTATACTAGATCTTTACTTAATGAATGGAATCAGCCTTCTCAATTTCGAGATTTTACGCCTAATAGTTTAAAAAAGGAGTTAATTGCCCATAACGCCACTTGGGAGTCGATTTTGACAAAACACGTTTTGCACAGCGGATTTGTACTCTATGAAAGGAATTCGCTTACCAAATTTCAAGACTGTGTATGTCTAATAGTTTAAAAATTTAAATAATAATGTGTAACGCCCCTTAAGCGCCCTGAACGCCCCTTGGTGGTCGATTTTTGTAAAAATCATAATGTAGGAAATCTCTACTTTATGAAAGAAATCTGTGTACCAAGTTTCACGACTGTACATCTAATAGTTTGGTAATGGAAATAATTATCTATAACGCCCCTTAAATCCCCTTAACGCCCCTTGGGATTCGAACTTTGCAAAAGCCGTTCTTAGCAGACGTCTACTCCATGAAGGGAACCTACCTACCAAATTTCAATTCTGTAGGTTTAATAGTTTCGGAGATATCGTGATTAGTCTGTGAGTGAGTGAGTGAGGGAGTGTGTGAGTCGCTCTTCTCCTTTATATTTATAGATAAAGGAGAAAAGCGACTCACTCACTCATTGACTGACTCACAGACTAATCACGATATCTCCGGAACTATTAAACCTACAGACTTGAAATTTGGTAGGTAGGTTCCCTTCATGGAGTAGACGTTAGCTAAGAACGGATTTTGCAAAGTTCGAAACCCAAGGGGCGATACGGGGGTTTAAGGGGCGTTATAGATAATTACTTCCATTACTAAACTTTTAGACGTACTGTCGTGAAGCTTGGTGTACACAGATTTCTTTCATAAAGTAGAGATTCCCTAGATAACGATTTTTACAAAGATTGACCTCTAAAGGGGGTTCAGGGTGCTTAAGGGGCGTTATACATAATTATTTCCATTTTTAAACTATTAGACGTACAGTCTTCAAATTTCGTAAGTTGATTCCTTTCATAATGTACAGATCCCCTACAGAATGGGTTTTGTCAAAATCGACTTCCAAGTGGCATTGTAGAGAATTAAGTGGCGTTATAGGCAATTAACTCGTTTTTTAAACCATTAGACGTAAAATCTCGAAATTTAGTAAGCTGATTCCATTCATTAAGTAGAGATCCGCTATAAGATGGGTTTTGTGAAAATCGTTTCCTAAGTGGCGTTGCGTGGGCTTAAGGGGAGTTACAGATAGTTATTTCCATTTTTAAACTATTAGACGTACAGTCTTAAAATTTGGTAAGCGAATTCCTTCCATGGTGTAGAGATCCGCTACAAAATAGTTTTGGGGAAAATTGATTCTCAATGGTCACTGAGGGGGATTAAGTGGCGTAATAAATAAATATTTCCGCTTTTCAACTAATAGAACCACTTGCTTGAAAATTAGAAGGTATGCTCCGTTCATGGAATAAAGTTCCTTTTACAAAGATTTTTGCGAAAACGGACCACCAAAGGAGTGGGATTCTGAGGGATTAAGGCATGTTATAGAAAAATTTCTGTTTTTCAATTTAACTCATGTACTTGAAATTTGTTGAGCACTTTTCTTTACTTGAATAGAGTTTCACTAAGAATGGATTTTACAGAAATCAACTCCAGGGGGAAGCGGGGAGAGTTATTGAGGCGTATTGATACACAAAATTCCCGTTTTTGAACTGCTAAGGCTATAATAATAAAATTTGGTTTGCATGCTTCTTTTGTTGAATTGGAATCCACTAAGAAGGCTGTCAGCGAGGTATTGATGATAAAAATTCCGTTTTTGCTCTGTTAGATTCAGACTTGAAATTTAGCACGCATGTTTATTTTATGGAGTAGAGATCCACTGAAAGTTGCATTGGTGGAAATCCACTTGATTATTTGGTTAAGTGAGCGAAAAAAATATTTCTACTTCTATTTTAGATATAAATAGAAATTAGATATTATAATTTATGTTGTTTTAATATCAAGGGGCGAGAGTGTAACAGCTATAAATATATTTTTCAATACAATCGAATTCTTAATGCTAGATATCAATAATTAGTATATATTTAAACAGTATACATATATACAACATCGTGAAATACCCAGTGATGCGGGTGGGTAAGGGCTAGTAATTCTTATAAAATTTAACCAAGAGTTTTCGAGATATCCTTTTTAAGGGGTATGCAATGCATTAACATTATCTGGGATGTTAAAAATGTAAGCAATTTTAGACCAGATGTACTACATTCATTTTTAATTCATGTGCTCTGATTTGTTTAAAAAAATATTCTGTAAAATCAGTTTTTTCTTAAATATGAATAAAATATATTTTGTAAAATTGTTTGTATCTGTGTGTGTGAAATATGACCATAATGTTTGGAACCATCAGCCCGCTAAAGTAAAATGTTTTTATCGAAAAAATTAAATTTGACGTAGCTTAAGAATAGAAGAATTCAGGCTATTCCAGAAAAATAGCCTTAACTGTCAAATATAAATTTAATTAAGGTGTTAAAAATATATTTTCTGTAAAAAAAAATATTTCATACGAGCAGAATTAAAAATATTTCTAACTGCTTAAAATTTAACATAAAGCTAAATATTTTTTTAATTTTTCAAAGGCAAACAATTATATATATATGTATATATATATATATATATATATATATATATATATATATATATATATATATATATATATATATATATATATATATATATATTCAAAGTAAAAAATATATTATATTTTCTTGGCTCACAAGTCTTTGTGTTTAAATAAACTAATTATTTCCAACAGTTAAGTGTACAAGTGAAGAAAAAACGAGATGATGCATTCTAAGCAAAAATTTACAGCATGTTTAATTTTACTTTCGCAAATTAAATCATGCATCTAAAATGCTCCAGAATCATACAATTTTATTTCCTTCAGTTCTTAATATTCTTCCTTTTTTCATTTGCTTCGTTCTAAGATTTTCCAAAAATTATGCTGAATTATTCTTTGTTAAGTTCGTATTTAGAGTTCGTCACATCTTGCTTGGTGTACGCCCACATTTTTGTAAAATATTTAAACCAAAATCTCTAAAAACATTGTAAGCATTTGATTTTAATATTAAAAAAATTGAACCTTTGAAGGAACTTTTAGTCTAGAATCAATCATGTTCATAGACAAAAGTAAAATTTTGAAGTTCATGAATTAATACTTTCATATGGATTCTTCATCTCACTACTTAAACTTTTTTTTCCAAGAATGTCAAATAGGGAAAATACTGTAACTGCAGGTTTGTCACATCCTGGATTGCTCTAACAGTGATAGTTTTTGCTTGCAATTCTGGAAAACATTACTCCTGATTGAAATATATTAACTGAACCATATACCATGAGTTGTACAGCAAAAACAGTTCACGGACTCATTAACAGCCTCGTTAAAATCACTTTAACTTGCCCAAATAACGCACCATATTCTTTTCACATAATTACCTCAAATAAAATTTCCTTAGTAATGGATACACTTATCCGAAATTTATGAACACCTTGATATTTAATAACTTCATTGCCAAATAGCATCCCACACATTTTCAATGGGGTTTAGATCTGGAGAACGCGCTGGCCATACGAGACGTTGAATACCCTCGCTGTCTAGGCAATCCTGAACAGCGAGTGTTCCATGACATGTTGCGTTGTGGTCCATAAAAACAAATTTATCACCAACAGCACCACGGAAAAGACGAACATGAGAAAGTAGAACTTCATCAATGTATCGTTGGCCCGTCATAGTCGCATTCGCAACCACATGTAGGCGCGTGCGGCCATTGATCATGATGCCGGCCCACACCATGATACTGCATGTCGGATATCGGTCCTTTTCCTGTATATTTTCTGGACGATAAGCAGTACCACTCTCGCGCCAGATCAGTTGGCGTCTACAATCCGATGACAGACTGAACCTACTCTCATCTGAGAAGAGTACGCATGCCCAATCCTGTTCAGTCCAATTGTGATGCTCACGACACCATTGCAAACGGGCAGTACGGTGCTGTCTGGTCAATGGGACACACACAACAGGTCTGCGTGCGTAGTCCTCCTCCCCTCAAACGTCTGGCAACAGTTTTTCGGGAGATCTGCTTTCCTGAGGCAGCAAGAAACTGATTTGCCACCTGCTGAGCTGTGGTTCGTCTGTTCCTTTTTGCTGATAGGACGATATATCTGTCTTCTGCAGGCTTCGTACTTTTAACACGACCTCCCCCGTGCCGTCTACTACACATTCCAGTAGTTTTAAATGTCTTCCACAGCCGTGAAACAACGCTGTGAGCGATGTCGAACTCCCTGGCAACATCTGTTATTTTTCTCCTTTCTTCGATCTTTCCAATAATTCGGCCACGCATAAAATCATCTATGTGATGTCGGGAAGACATGCTAAAAATTTTAAGCTCGTCTATTAAATCTTTCCTGTAAAACTTTGACTTGAAACAACAACTGTCCACACGCGTCAAAACCTTTAAAGCTCTTATGAACGCTATCACGTGATGAACAGACGTGGGAAAAAATTTGCATACTCATACTTCTTACTAATATCCCGCACTTATTCTAATTCTCCACATTTTGCTTCCTTTCATTTTGTGGTTGCTATGGATGATAATGTTATCCGTTCTTAGCAATTGTCCAGCAGTGTACTTCATAACAAACTATTTTTAAACCCAAAACATTTTTGGTGTTGCCTATTGTAATTAACCTTGGATACTGGGTATTTAAGATAAATGTTTAATCTTGCCTTCTTTCTATTAAAAATGAAAGTTTTGTATTATTAGAAATTACTATTGAATTTTAATACACTTAGTACACCTGAAAACTTATCGATGTATCATTTAAAACCTCGAAATGGTAATTTATGACAATGATATTTATAGAATAATGTTACCCAAAACTTTTTCATCCATTTGTTTTGTGTGTAAGAAAAATTTGATACAGGCAAAAGGAGAAGAACTTGTGATGTTCCCCCTTGGGAGAATATCTCTCGGAGTGTCAGTGTGAGCCAGAGGCGTAGGGTTAACGAAAGAACTAGGATCAAACATTATCTTAATATGACTTTATGAAGATATTCAACTTAAATCTTTAACAAATTAAATTACAATAATTAATGTGAGAGAATCTACGATGTCAAAATACGCAACACACAATATATATATATATGTTTAGATAATGAGACTTAACCTAATTCAGACCACTATCAGTAACTGAATCGTTTAATCACTGATTCTAATATTAAATATTCAATCCTAACTTATTATAACTTGAAGAATCAATCACTTTTGACTCATGTTCAAACTTGTCTTTAATTGTATGCACTAGTGTGCAACTTGACTTTCATATATTCGATCACTTATAACTTCTAGTCACCGTCACGTAAAGCTCATTCAGACTTGAACCCCGATTCCTCTTTGGACATCAACTACCTGCCAATTTCCATCCACTATCGCAAATTGCCATGCATTGCCATCCCGTTTACCCTAAGTTCCGATGTTTAAAAGCTTGTTCATTTGCATCTTTCATTCACACTTCACTTCTTGAATTTGGTTGGAAAAGAGTTGCCATTAATTCTGGACCAAAGAACCCAAAGGACATGTTAAAAAAATACGCGTGAGCCCGTCACACGCTGAACATACATTATAATGCAATCCTTTGTTTTTGCCTGAATTGGCAAATTATTTTTAAAAATCAAAGGTAAATCCGGGAAGTATGATTTTTGAGAATTTTAAGTTTTACATCGAACGATAGGTTTGTGTAAATATTTTCGAATTTTTTAGAGATGAAATTGGTATACAATGAGTATGAATAGAGATTTATTTAATTGAAAGTAACTGCTTAAATAGTGGTTAAATGGTAGCTGATTAATAATAAGGTTAATGTAGGCATTCCTCTGCTACGCAATGATTACTGTTTCTGAGAGTTAATGCCTGCCTTGTAGAATGATGTGTGTATTCTATTTATCATAAGGTTAAAATGCGTTAATGAAGTAGGTGATACTCTTTTTTTCCATATATATATATATATATATATATATATATATATATATATATATATATATATATATATAATCCATAATAATATATACAAATAGTTCTAAACCTAAGTATAACTAGTCAGTAAGAAATATTTGAGCCACTGTAGTACAATAGCAAAATCTTGGCCTTAAGAACCAAGATTGCAGGTTTAAACATGTTTTTTGACCAACCAACCTTCACCTGTAATTTGCCTATGCACTGTGCCATAGGGAAAGAAAGAAATATTATAAAAGTGAAATTATTATTAAATAAAATAAACTAAGAAATAATATATAATTATAAAATTTTCTAGACAGCTTACTAGTATAGATTTAAAAATCTGTAAAAAAACCCGGAAGATGATAAAGCGTACCGTGGGAGTACAACATCTGGTTAATGTTTCCCGCCAATACAAGAGGAAGTAATAGCAGTATCTCATACAAGTAAAATTAGTAAATTAATGTGAAATAAAATTAAGTCTGTAAATATATATTTAAAAACCATTAATATTGACAGAAAATTTATTGGAATTAAAAGGACCTCCTAACACACACAGTGATACTAATATAAAATAAAGATGTAATTAATTTTATTAAATATGTAGCGCCATCTTGTGAGTAACTCTGTATATTTAATTAAATATATAATAATAATAATTCACTTAGATTTTCTATTCGAAGGATTCTAATTCATAATGGTCTTGAGACTTCAAATATTTTATGAAAAATTAATTTCTAGTTTACCCACATAACGGAAAACAACCATAACCTTATCTGTCGAAAACTGAAACTTCAACGCTGTTAAATCAGGACGATGCACTCTTGCATCCCACGCGTATGCGAACCAATCTGTAAAGATGTTACCGAATATCATGATTTTAATAACTTCCGATTGACGGTAAAGAAACGAGATCTTCACAACGAACAGAGTCTGCATTTGTAAACGTCATGGGTAAGCCGTGCACGTTAATGTCTGGATTCGTTTGTTTTATGCTTGCAGGTGATTTTGTTTTGCATAATTAAATAAATGTGGATTAAAAAGAGTTGCAAGACGGAAAATAATATTAATTGAAGTATGATACATCAAATATTTTTAAAAGATGATCAAATTTCTTTTTTTTTCAGTTTTAAATTCGTTTTTTTAAAAGATATTTTTGAGCAACTTAAGGCGACTGGCTATACTGTCTACATTTTTAATTTTTAAAATTTGTTTTTAATTGTATTTAATAAAGGTAACTATTATATAAGTAGTAATTCCTTATAAAAATTCAAACTTTTACAAAATGTTTGTAAAATTTAAATTTTTAAAGTTCTTTTTAACATTTTTTAATCCAGCACTTCTCGCGCAGGTATGTCATACCCAAAGTCTAACTTTCTCAACGCTCCTTCTAAACTGTTTTTGAAAATAGATTGTTTCTCATGTAGCTGACTTCAAGATCATATCATTTGAGGGGCCTTAGGTTGTAGGCAAATTCTAAATATATATTTTTAGATACCACCTTTTCGGTTATGTCATACCCTGCGTGTGTATCGTCAGAGTTCTGAATGCATGAGAAAATTTTAAATCTTCCTTATGCTAAAGCTTTTTATTGTAGTTATGATAAATAAATGTGATATGTAACTAATTTAAGGAATACATTATTTAATAGATATAGTACAACAGTATTTTCAGATGAAGAAATTCTCTTCGCGGTTATGATGAGGAAGAATCAAATGATGAAGAGTATAACAGCTAGTATGATTCCTCCACTGAAATACATCTAGACGTAGAAGAGGGAAACACTGTTGAAAATTAATGTTTTATAAGAAGGGACACAAAAACATTTGCAAAGAACGTAATTTTAAAGCAGACAACTGGTTTACATCTTATACTCTTTCAGATAAAATTTAAAAAGAAAAAAAAAACTATTGTTAGAAAAATAAGAGATAATAAAAAGGAAATTCCAATTTTTTTTAATTTACAGAATATAGAAGTTTACTCTTATATGTTTAATTTAAAAAAAGATACAGGTTAAAAAAATTAAGATCCAGTGAAAACATCGCATTCACTCATGACGAGATTAAAGGAGTGTATAAACAATGTACTGAATGCCCTTCTAAAAAGAATAGGAAAACTAAATTTACGTATAAAAAATGTAATAAACATATTGTGTGTGTATTTCCTACTTATCTTCCTTTTTAACTTTTGTATGCAAATTTTACGATAAAAACAGAATGTAAACACTCATAGCTATGAGAAACCCTCTGCAAATACTTTCGGTCTTCTTTTTTTTGCGAGTGATGCCAGATTAAATCCCTAAACTTTTTTAAATATGTATATTTTCATTCCAAAATTTTTTCATAGTACCTTATAACATGCTACATAAAACTGTGCATGAGTTTTTGATGATGCTGCTCATCAACCTTATATTAATTTTTTCGATATTAAACATACAAAAATTCTCAAAAAAAATAGTTTAAATTTTGAATTTTTTAAAAAGATTACTTCATATCTTAAAGCAAATTGCATTGACAGTTTTATAAAACATACATTTTAGAACATTTATAAAAAAAAATTCACATCCTACTTCAATTATTAAAAAAGTCTAAGGGTTTTGAATGATAGTATGTCATCAAAAATTTAGCATGGAGAAATATCAGTTTGAAGTTTTCATTCTATAAATAGCATGATATAAAATCCATCGAATAGTCTGAAACTTTTATGAAATGCTAATTAGCTTATTTAAAACTGCTTACCATGAAAAATTGTAAAAATGTAGAAAAATTAAACTGTTTATTCTGACATAATGAAGATATAGAATAAAGTAAATAAAAGATCATTGATTTATAAAGCTTTATCTTAATAGTTATAAAAAAACAAATACACACACTTCAGAGCTAATTCCATGATCAGTTTTACAACTTAAATAATGCACAACATGTACAAAAGATATTTACGCCTTTATTTTTTTATTTCTAAATTTAAAAGCCTTCGCATGTTAAATATTGAACACGAATGAAAGCAAACTCAAATAACAATTTATAAGTAAAAATATATATAATTTGTATAAATTATTATCGTAAAATATTTTAATAATTTTCGTGTTGAATTTCACATCTATGGGGTGCACATATATATAAATATATATATATATATATATATATATATATATATATATATATATATATATATATATATATATACATATATATATACATATATATACATATATATATATATATATATAGCATATACATATACATAATATAACATATATATACATATAAATACATATAAATATATATATATATAATTTATATATATATATATATTATATATATATATATTATATATATATATAAATATTATATAAATATATATATATAAATATATATATATTTATATATATATATATTTATATATATATATATATACATATAAATATATATATATATATACATATATATATATATAGTTTAAATTAATATCGTAAAAATATTTTAATAATTTTCGTGTTGAATTTCACATCTATATATATATATATATATATATATATATATATATATATATATATATATATATATATACCACTGGAAACAAATACATAACAATAGGAGTGTTTTGCTATTTTTCCTAGTTAGATTTTTAATTACCAGAGTTATTAAAATGAGATTTAGTATTTATGCTTTGGGAGAATTCGTTTTGAAGTTTTAAATACATTTATAATAATATCATACAAAACACGCCAAAACGCTTTTAAATCTTGACCAAATCCATTTGCTCGTCAATAAACAATACACAAACTAGAATTTTGTATGAATTGCGCAATTCTTTTTTGAAAGGATTTGTTACGGCAAATGTATATCTACATATGTTAGTTTCATTTGCGCGCGGAAGAAAAATAATTAATTCATTTTTTATCAGGAACTTTCTAGTAGATGATCTGGAAAATGGGCGCATTAGTTTTGTTAAGTCCGCTCTCCAGCATCAAAAATTGTTCCATAACTTAATAAACAATGGAGGTAAAGCTCTAAAATTTTGCAGGCATGTTTGTAATGATTTGAGGTATCCTATAAGCCAAAATAAATTCGTCAATAGTTTGATGATTTTTTGGATATCGTGTCATCTTAAAACAGGAACCTTCTTTCATAAATCCTATCGAAACATAAGGTAAATTATTGAAGTAGCTCATAGCATAATAAGCTCATTTCTCTTTTTGGAGTGTAGTATATGTATAAAAAGAAATTACTTTTAAATTTGCGGAAGTAGGAAATTTCTTGATTCTATTCTAAGCCTATTTCTTTTTCATTCCTAAAGAGTAAGGTGTGAAATAAAAAAAACAGAGCAGTGATACAGTTTTTCAGGGATAAAAAGAGTGAAAAACAACTAACTAAAGAAAAAAATTATCATTTCTAGAATATTATTTCTTTTAATTTCCACCAACAGCATGAAACATATGTAAACAAATTTCATATTTATCATGCCTTATAGATATTAATTTCTTTCCTTTACACAAATCTATTTATTTAGTTAAGGATACATAACTGAAAATGTTTGTCTTGCACGTATGATAAAATTTATTTTAAAATACTCTTCATGTTAATGATAAAGGAATGTGTAGAAATTCACACACACCCACAGTACCAACATAATTTTATTTCTACATTTCAAATATTAAAAATTCTTTAGATCTCTCCGGAACGCTTATAAAGCATAAAAATCGAAAGAAAGATAAATAGAAAAAAAATGCCGCATCCTCGATCAATCTTTGTGTTCTGCTTTAAATCCCCTGAGATATTTTTATGACACTACCCACCAAACTATTCCAATACCTGATTAACGATATAAGAAGGAAAAGGAAAAAATATATATTACAAAATTTTTTTTCTCCTTTTTTTTTTTAAATATTTACTGGTAGAAAAATCATTGCCCTCTTCCGCAGAAGAAAAGGAGGGGGGAATGAGAAATTTAGTATGATTGATGTGCAAGAAGCTTTCCAACAAACCTAGCTTGTCAATCAATTTTTGATTTTAAATTAAGAAATATTAGTTGATAAATAAGAATGATGTGTTAGTCATGGAACTTCCGACTGCGTTCGGAACCATGATTTAAAAAAAAAAACGCGTAAATTGATAATTTTCATGATATTTAGTGTCACTTAGATTAGAATACATGCATAAAATTGTTTTAAGGACATTTTGACGAAAAAAAATATTTAAATACAATATTTTGGTAAAAAATTAACTTAGAATAATTTTTTTCCAAATGTTATTCTTTTGTGAAAAATGGATCCCTTATAATAGTATTTTGCCTGTATATAGCTTAGACCTCTCTACAGAGGTTCAATTAGAATTTTTGAAAACATCACATTATTTTCAGAGTTACCACCAATTGAAATAATTATTCGCGATTTTTTCTTAAAATAGCTCCCCTCTATTGGCGTAAAATATGAATAAACCCACTTCTAAGTTATATATTTCAAAAATTCTAATTTAGCCTCTGAACGGAGGTCTGAGCTATATACAGGCAAAATATTATTCTAACAGAAGCATTTTTCACGAAAGGAGAACATTTTGAAAACAGATATTATTTTAAGTTAATTTTTTGCAAAAATATTGTATTTAAATAATTTTTTTTCTCAAAATATCCGTAAACAATTTTATACATAAATTCTAATCTAAGTGACACTAAATGTCATGAAAAGTATCCATTTATGCGCTTTTGCAAAATCACGGTTCCGAACGTAGTCGAATACCTTAAAAGTTTTTTTTTTAAATTATCTTTTTACAAATTTGCCCATTGGTTATACTTTGCATAGTATTGCATAGTGTCAGAAGGATAAAGCTATTTTCATATTTTTCAAAATTGGATGTACTGAAATATAACACAAATATCTCAGCTATTTGCAAGTTTTTTATTCTTAAGAAAATGATACATAGGGGAATTTTTTGGAAACTTCCTTACCTAATAATTTTTTTATCGCTGAATAGGAAGACATTTGTTGCAAAATTTGCAAGTGTTTGAAATATTTCAGCTTTCAGTAATAATAAAGATGGTCTCATATGTTATCTTAATTCACTTAATGCTAAATATATTGTTCAATTAATTTGAAAAATATATAGCTTTAGTAATGAAAATCAAATAGAAGCAAATGAAAAAAAAATCTAAACTCCTAAGTATTTGAAAAAGTTAAGTTATTATACACGCACACATTTTCTATATAACGTTTTTTTTTCTGAATTGTTTTGGATGTAGTTATCGGCAAAAAAAAAACAGAAAAAATTAGGAGTAAATTAGTTTTTATTTGTGAGGATTTCTTACCGACACATTATAGAAGTAAGAATTCGCTCAAAACATATAGGCACCCGCGGTAACACAAAAATGCGCGAGGGGAGCTTATGATGGGAATAAATTTAAAATAAAAAAAACTTTTTTTGAAACAAGCTTTTATTTAAATGCTCTAAAAAGAATAAAATAAACTTTTTTTAATGCTTTTTTTTGTTATCAACTTATAACGTCATTACACAATTTATAATATAAAGGCTTGTCACGTGATTTAAGTAGTTTGCAAATTTTAAAAATTGAAATTAATCAGACCAAGTTCTTTAATTTGCTTGTATATTTTTTACACAGGTAAATCTCACGACAAGCTTTTATATCATAAATTGTCTAATAACGTTATAAGTTGATAGCAAAAAGAGTTTATTATATTTTTAAAATTTAAAAAAAGTTTAGTTTTTTATTCTTTTTAGAGCATTTAAGTAAAAGCTTGATTAAAAACATATTTTTTAATTTAAATTTATTTTTTTACTTTTTAGTTATCACTGTACAGGTTTCTCAGTCTGTTGATCCCATTCAACGCCTTATTGCTGCATGGTCATTTGCCGGTTAGTTTTGAACAGGATAGCTCGGACTTTTTTCCCGCCGGGCCACGTTCATGTTATAGATATTTCATTTAGGCCACAACAAGAGAATAATGGGGAGGGGGGATAAACGCTAAAAGACCAAAAACAACATTGTACAAAGCAAAATTAATGAAAATATTAAAAGCTCCTTTTTTTGCCTTTACTATAATACTATATTAAAAACCAAAAACACAACAACTTTTTTAATTCGTAATTTTAAACTAATTTGCACCCTATTGGCGGATACCAAAAACGCAGGTAATTTTGAAACCCACTTTCCTCCACTGAAGGAGGCCCCTGTGCTCTGGCGATGCGAATCAGTACTAGGATTTAATTTTGCCGAGAGCACCCAAGCCAAATTGCCACGCTAGGGATCTTTTACATGACGTATAATCATACGACATGGCTACTGTCGACTTTCTACATCATGAAAATCCCCTGACTTGGGCCGAGATTGAGCCCGCAAAGTTGAATGCAGAACGCCAGCGACAAACCAGCCACGCCACTCAACCAGTGATGTGATAGTTAACATAGTTTTCAACATAAAAAAGTAAACAAACATAGTTTATTTGTCCAATATGTTAATTTAATTTTCAGATATCTTGTAGAATATTGGAGAAAATGTGAAGGTTGTGACAAACCTATACGGAACTTTCTCACTAACTTCAGCGTCATTCCCCTACCTATTTCAAACCAGGATTCCTTGTTATGCAGATTGTGCATTTAAGTTAACGGAATAGTAAATAGTTTGAAGCAGAAAGGTATAAAAAGTTAGAGATTTATTATTGAAGATTTCTTGGTGGATAATTTAATCTCAGGAAGAGTTGAGATTCTGTGTGGTAAATATTGATTTATATTAAAAGTCTTTGATTCTATTTGGGAAAAATAACCAAATAAAGGAAATTATTTATAAAAATGGCTATTGGCTCTTATCTGACTCCAAATTATTCTCGTTCTCAAAGTGAGATCCAAGGGGATCTTCACAAGGTCATTTAGAGTTCCCGGAACTAAATATAAAATTAAAGGCGATAAACGCAACTGATTGTGTTCACTACAGTTACAGAGAATAATTTGTGTGAGATTGTGTTCGCTACAGTCATTTTGGCAACATTTTACAAATTGTTTTAAATACAGATAGTACATGATATATTGAATATTTCCCTATTTAACGAATAATAAACCCCAAATTAATAAATTATTATTTTTTCATTATTTTGAATTAAGAAGAAAAAAAAAGAAAATAGGATACCGTTTCAAATGTATAATATCTTCTTTTTTTTCCGGAACAGAAAAATACCTTTCTTTAAAGAAGCAAATTTCAGCGAGAAATAGTGCAGGCCATTATTAGACTTTACAGGTAAATATGAGTCAAGAGTATCTATCACGTGAGTTTTGACTATGGACAGGAATTTCCTTACTTGTCTCATCTCAATGCACAACATGGGGGAAATTTTAAGAGTTTTTAGAATTTTCTCCTTTTCTTGAGAGAAGTGAAGCTCATTTACGTAGTTTTGCAGAAAATTTTGTTTTTGATAATTTTCGAGTATCTATGGCAGATTATCGAAAACGAAAATGGTTTTCTTGAAGGGAAATGGATATTATTTTATTTAAATTTGTCAATAACCTTAAATAAATTGATAATGAAATTCCTATCAAAACTCATATTTTCTAAGGCTTTACATTCCTTGGAAACTGTGAAAACATACCTGCATAAAGTCGAAAACGAACTCATAAGGAGTCAGTCAGGAATCAAAAAGACTGTCAAACATACATTAGTTAGTATTTTAAAATTTCCATTTAACTAATGTGCGTAATAATGCACTAATAGTATTTTTAGCTGCTGAATAAAAAATGTGCCACTTTTAACCAGAGATAAGTTTTTGTAGTTATTTATTATAGAATTGCCAAACGGTAAATGCAAAAAAATGTATTTTTAGGGGAGAAGGGGGGCTGATATTACGATTAAATAGGAATTAACGAATAAAATTTTCGGTGCCAAAATTTTGTTAAATCGGGATCAGACTCACACATTTTTGTTTTATTTTTCATAAAACTTTGAAATTGTTGCTATAACTAATATTTGATTCAAGCATTGAAACAGCTATAACAATAATTTTGTAATAAATTACGTGCCAAAATAATTGCAATAATTTTTCAGCATGATTCATTTTAAGAGAGTTTGGTATTCTTCTTCTTTATTCTAATAAAGTGATTCAATTTTCTTATTTAAACGCGAGAATATTGCATTAAAAGCTTTTATTTAAAATACGACAATTGTAATAAATTTGGATTATTAATTTATTTTAAATTTAATTAAACGAACGTATTATCACCGCGAAAAACCTTTTTATTGTTTAAATAACTTAAGCATAGAAATAAAGAATGGATCTTAAGAAACCTAGAATTCTTTATTCCTTAAACAATAAAGATAAATTCCCAATTGTGAATTTTAGTGATGAAAGTGAACAATATATTAATTAAACAAATCTGCTTTGTAAATTAGTGTAATGAAATTTAATTGCTTTCTTTTTTAGCTAAATTATTAAACAGACTTGAAATAACGTAATATATATGTTTTATTCGAATTTTCTATTATTAAGTATAAAGGAAAGAGAAACTCTTACTTTATTAAATCTAACGAACTGTAATTTGGATGGAATCTATAAATGTTAAAGAATGATCATTTTAATTAATTTACTTTTATTAATTATCTTCGTAAATACTTCAACCAATTATCTTAACGAGTACCTGGAATGAGTAGAAAAAATTGCTTCATTTAATGGGTTGGGAAGGATACTTTTAACTTCTTAAAAGCATTTTTTAAAATATAAAAGTGAAATATACGTTAAAAGTATTAATAACGGGTAAAAAATCCCACCAATAGCATTGAAAGTTAAGAATATAAGAAATAATTTCAAGCATTTTGTTTCATTTCTTGGATCATAATTAAAATAATGAGAAGCACGTATTTCATCACAAAATAAAAAAAGCAGGATTACAGAATATATCCTCATTTAAATCTAATACATACATTTTTCAATATTTTTATGTCTTATTTTCATCTATTGTTATGTTCACGTTTATCCAGATTCATATGTCTTCCCGATGTTCACATTAAAATCTAGCAAATGCAATTTTGAATACTTACGTGTATACCTTTCTTTCATGTATATGTCTTGAGAGCTTACCTAGATTCATGTCTTGTCAGTATCCACGTTAAAGGATAACAGATGCATTTTTGAATATTTTTGCCTTTATTTCATGGATTGTTATATTCACGTTTATAAATGTCCATATATCTTGAGAGCTAATCCAGATCCATGTCTTGAGAACTTATCCAGATCCATATGTCTTGTCAACATCCACAATAAAATCTAACAGATGCAATTTTGAATACTTACGTAACCCTTTCTTTCGTGTATTGTTATGTTCATGCTTATTGAGATCCATATGTCTTGAGAGCTTACCTAGATTCATAAGTCTTGTCAGTATCCACATTAAAGGATAACAGATGCATTTTTGAATATTTTTACTTTTCTTTCATGGATTGTTATATTAATGTTTATAAATGTCTATATATATCTTGAGAGCTAATCTAGATCCATGTCTTGAGAACTTATCCAGATACATATGTCTTGTCAGCATTCCCATTAAAATCTAACAGGTGCATTTTTGAATACTTACATCAACCTTTCTTTCGTGTATTGTTATGTTCATGTTTATCCAGATTCATAAGTCGTGAGAGATTTCTTGTCTAATCAAAGATTTTTTTTTATCCTCTTTGTCACATATTTATTTCAATTCAATTGCATTTTCTAATTCCTTTTGATAGTGCAAGTTCCTGAAGGGTCTGTTTAATTTCAGACATATCAATTGTTCTTAATATTCCATGAAATTCTTTAAAAACTGAATTTCAACTTTTTATAAATTACATCATTTATCCAGGATATATTTTATTATAAAATCTCTGCCACAACAAAATTCAGCTTCTAACTGTAGTTGTCTGATTTAAAGGACAAAACAGGACATATGTGGGTTTATTATTTTTTTCTATATTCTTTTTCACCTATATACTTTTCAGTCAGACAGTAATGACAAAAGATTCATTTAAGCTCATACGTAATAATTACCAAACAATAATAATAAAATATTTAATCAATCCATCCCAAAAGATAATTTAGGAACTATTTTATTTTGAAGAGAAATCCGTAATTAAAAATATAGCTTCTTAAACTATTAATATTAGCAGCAAACAACATTAGATGCTCTTCTAATAAAATATCTAGACACGGATTACTTTATGTTTCAGAGTAATCCGTGTCTAGATATTTTATCACTAGGACGAATAATCTAAAAGCACTTAAATATCCCTTATGAGTCAAATGTGGAATTCAATGAAATAATAGAATACAAACTACTCTCTCTCTATATATTTTTAATATAACAGTAATTCCATTTGTATGCGTTTGTGGAAGAGAAGGAATGCAAATCCGAAGTCAATATAACAATAGCTACAATCCAATCGTAAAAATCAAACTCCACACTCTGAACATGATGATTGAGGTTGCCATCGATAATACAGAGTGTTTTTTTCCAGGTATAGAAGTTTAAGTTGGCATTACTTTCCAAGATGGCGACCGATTTAACAGCTGTCAAGTGATTTATTCTCAGTTTGGTTTGGCAATTCATCCTGAATAGGCTCACGTCTGAACAACGCTTTCAAATTGTGCAATTTTATTTCGAAAATAATGGTCAATTTTCATAAGCGAATTTTGTTTAGCAATGAAGCGCACTTCTGGTTGAATGGCTACGTCAACAAACAAAACTGCCGCATTTGGAGTGAAGCTAATCCACAAGTGTATGTCGAAACACCGTTACATCCAGAAAAACTGACTGTTTGGTGCGCTTTATAGGCTGGTGAAATCCTTCTTCAAAATCGATGAAGGCCACAACGTTACAGTCAACGGTGATCGGTATAGAGCCATGATTACTAACTTTTTCATTCCTGAATTGAACAATCATGATGTCCAGGAGCTGTGGTTCCAACAAGACGGCGCAACATGTCACACAGCTCGTGCCACAATCGATTTATTGAAAGATACGTTTGGTGACCGCCTAATTTCACGTTTTGGACCTGTGAATTGGTCTCCAAGATCTTGTGATTTAACACCTCTAGACTATTTTCTGTGGGGTTATGTAAAGTCATTGGTCTATGCGGATAAGCCACAAACGCTTGACGATTTGGAAGACAACATTCGCCGTGTTATTGTGGATATACGGCCACAAATGTTGGAAAAAGTCATCGAAAATTGGACGTCCAGATTGGACTACATCCGAGCCAGCCGTGGCAGTCCTATGCCAGATATCATTTAAAATGTAATGCCACAAGATTATCTTTTCGAATAAAAAAAATTCATGTCAATCGAATACTACATCGTTGTTTTATTGCAATTTAAAGTTCCATACCTCTCAAAAAACACCCTTTATTTGTTACCTCTCCGTACTTGTGACTAACTCGGCGATATTCTGGCAATGTCTTGATAACCTAATTTAGCTACTAGTTTACTTTCAAAGAAAATCTAAAAAGCAATTGCTTAATTTGCCTCTGGTGTACTCTGATATTTTGCGTACTTAACAAACACAGCTGAAACCCGCTTGGTCGTAAAAAGGTATTGGATGAAAAATAATGTAACACAAAAAAAACTCTACTACAATTATCATTGATTACAATAATGTTTAGCAATAGCACAGATATCGATTAATTTTCTTAATCATCTTATTATTTTCCTTATTTTCTGAATTAAAAAGTGCTAATGAGTTTATATATAAATGAGTAATAGATAATTGACAAAGTTACTGTGCAATAGTTGTCTGTTTTTCTTACTAATTATAGCTCCATTTTTATAATTTAATATCATAGTTTAATAAAGGAAATTAATTCTTTTACTTGTTCCTTTCCCATAAACGAGTAAAACAGCGCTGGGATCCTCTCGAATAAAATTGATATGAACGGATGTCTTTTAAAAATATAAACGATAATGCCCAAACCAACTGATAACAAAATCAATAAACCTTTTTTTTTTACAATTCCTTAGGTTTGAAGGAACTACTTTCAACAAACAATTTATTAGTTTCATTCGAATGAAAGTGTAATAAAAATAATGATGTGTGAAGTTATTCGAACTGTATTACGACAGTGAAATGGGATATAAGTGGAATAATTGTAAGTTTATAACAATGCAAAAAAATAATAAATAAATAGAAATAAAAAAAATGTTGTATTTATCTTCTTTACGACATCAAATCCCAAGGAAATCTCATGAAAAATCACTTTATGCTTTATAAACAGACTTTTACTGCGGGATCTGTGATTCATAAAACGAAGAGTGGTATACATTATTTATGTTTATTCTTGAGGCTTATATATATATATATATATATATATATATATATATATATATATATATATATATTTATATATATATATATTCAGGATATAATGCTTGTTATAAGAGCTTTTTGAAAAGCTGTTGCAGGAAATCTTTCAAAGGACAGTTTTCCATTCGGTAGATGCTTATGAAATACTCATATAAGATGAAATAAAGCTATTCACGTGAGAAACAATTAAATATAGCAACTTTGCACCAATTAAAGTTAGTTGTGTAGATATTATTTTTCGAAACACCTATGTTGCTATTTATTTTCGCTATTTTATAATTTGAACAAAAAGAGGTGGCTATCGAAATAATAGATATCTTAGATTTGTAAAAAGTGCATTATTATTATGATATAGGGTTCCCTTGGACATGTAATACAGCTTGAATTTGCTTGGAAATAGATTAATACAAGTGCTGAATAGTGTTTAGAGGAATAGTTTATCATTCTTCATGGAGATATTGTGTACGATCTGGGTGAGGATATTTATTTTCTTATTGAAATTTCTAAATTAGACCATAGCAGTTAAATTATATTGAGGTCGGGTACCTGTGCGGACCAAGAAAGATTTTTAACTTCATCCTCTTATTCATCTAACCCCATGGTCAGCTAAAATATCTTTATACTTTTCCCTTGTGATCCTTCCTTTCAGGGTTATAATTTGTCCAGCAGAAAATCACGACATGACTTCCCATATCCTGACAGATCTATCTCTATGCTTGACATTTAGAAGGAGACAATCACAATCATGCACTTGTGCATGTGTAACCGAAAAATGTACCAATCCTGTTGCAGGGAAAAAGTATGAACGCCGATTCGCGTCAAAATATATTACTTTTTACACTTATCAATCGACCAGAATTGGTGAGCATATCCGTTTGGCATTAACATCTGTGATAGGTGGATTGCATATTTCTGCTTTGCCCTAAATGCTCTGCTTGTGAAAATGCCTTATAACTGTAATCATTGACACTGGCGAATCCAGCTGCTGTCATTTTTGCTGCAGTTGTTCGCTTTTTTTTACATTACAATCCGCTTCAATACCCGTGGGTCTCTTTCACCGCGCTTTTCTTTCCGTCCTTTATTTTGCTTTGCCTTGCCGCTCTGTGTACATGCTGTCATGACTTTAGACATCTTATCTCTAGAGGCATCTAAATGTTGGGATATTTTGGTGCTCTTGCTGCAGGTATACGGGCTGCTACAATTGGGTCTCTTTGAAAATCTGAATGTTTTGACATTTTGCGCTTTTGAAAAAACTGACGTACAAAAATTGATTAAAGTTTTCAGAATATACCCAGAATATATACATTTATATTTATTAAGAAAAAAACTTGTTTGCTATAATTATATTTTAATACTGACAAAGCTCAAATGTCACTTTTATTCAAAGTTGTTTCCTTTATTTTGATAACCACCTGTATGTGTAAATGTATAAGGAAACACAGACGCAACGTTGAAAATAAAGTCTTTGAAAAATTTTGAAAGTAACACATAAAAACAACTTAACGCATAAAGCCAGATCTTGACTAAATAATCATTTCACATTTTACGTAGCTGTAGTTTTAAGAGACAATTTCTAAAAATAATAATTTTTAGTAAATTTTTAAAATAATGCATTGTTTCGTTTACTTTGATATTTAACTTACATTTTCTTTGCCTAAGAGACTTTAATTTATCTTTCATATCGTTCAGAAAATATCTCATAATTAGTTGTAGCATTTACAAAATGATCTAATTGCACATTCTCTGAATGAATCTATCCACAAATGAGTCACTTCGTAGAAGAATGAGAATTCCAGAGACACACAATTGACAAAAATCTATCACATGGATAATGTGTAGGTGTGATAACAGAAAACTGATTATCTTAGGTTAAAAAATACGACGTCTGTGTCATGTTTATTATGATTCAGACAAAGTTAAATCTTGGATGAACGGAAAAATATTTATGTAGCTTGTAGGTAAATCATCATTTTAATTCCGCTTGGTCGTGATATGATAGTTTTAACTTTGACCACAAATGGTGTGGTAGTTCTATAAATGTTGAACAGTTTATGAGCAGACTTTCAGTTACTGTAACTTATCTACTCAAGCAAAGAGAGCGGACTGAACTTTAAAAATTATTTGTTTATTGAGCGACGGTAGGTACGTCGTGCTCCGTGGTTAGACATCATGCATACTGATAAAATGTAAACAAAGAAGAATGCTAGCGCCCTCTGCAAATGATAATCATAACACCGCTTATTGCTAGATTATAGAATATTTGAATGAATTCTAACGATTATATATGTTCATTTTTGTCGGTTGCGTGCCTTAATTGGTTAGGCACTGTGTCCTTGTACTTCCAAGTTTACGAGTTCCACCCCGGTCCAAGTTGGTGGATTTTCATGTTGCAAAATATCGACAGCGTCTGTCTTGTAGGATTAGGTGGCATGTTCAAGAACCTACGAATGCCTGCTTAGCTTGGGTGCTCTGAGCGAAATTAAATTTCTAATACAATTTTGCATCATCGGAGCTCAGGTGCATCTCTCTGGGGATGAAATTGGGCATTAAAATTACACTGAGGCACTAGCAATTCCTACCAGCACCACACTGATAGCCAAATCGATATATGTGATTGCTTGATTGATAGAATTTCTCGCTAAATTTTAATACATTGTTCTTAAATAATTGAATTTGTTAGTGAAACGGGACATGACCGGGCCACATGCGGCTCGCGGGTTGTAGGTTGAGTATCACTGGTCCAGAGGATGGAACAGAACTAGGGAAATAATTTAGAATATTTTCTCTTTTTAAGAAGTAGTAAATCGATATATCTTTGATGGATGTTAAAGCTTCTATATATATTATTGAAATTGTTTTTAACAATTATGTATCGAAAATATTTCCATTGATATTAATTCACCAATATAAGTGTTATTTAAAACATACAAAGCACCACGACCGAGAAGTTCAGAGAAAATGAATTATGAACATGTGTCAAGCTCATTTATTTCAATTTAAGTAGCATTGCATTTTAAAAGGAATAAAAAGGATTCAGTCTGGTAGTGATTTGTTGTCAATCTTATGTTCTTAAAAAAAATTTTAGTAATGTACTTATTAGATGTCAAACTTTCAACTGTTTAAATTGTCAAGTGTAATTAATGTTCGTGTTCCATTGCTTTTAGTGAAGATATTTAAAATCCATGGAAAAAAATAATTTAAATGTAATTTTTGATTCGAAAGTTAATTTTCGTGAAAAAGTAAGTTTTTATTTAATTATTTTATTCTATTATTTATTTTATACTATTAATTATTTTAGAAAATATGATATATTGGTTAAATATTAATACTTACATAAAAAAATTCTATTTATTTAAACTATTAAACATGCTATTTTCAAACGTTATTGTGTTACTTAATAAGGGTTTTAGCAGTGATGTAACTTACACCCCACCACCCCCGCATTGAGAGAGAACCAGGGCTTTAGGGGGCCCAAAACCTGCCTTTGCGGGTGGCATATGTTCTCCGTTACGCCATTGGGTTTTAGTAATTTCCAAATTGGGTTCTTGTGTAGCACACTACTTTCCCCTTTTAACTTAAATATATATTAGGGTGAAACATCATTTACTACGTTTCGTCTTTGAAGTATGGGAAAAACCAAGCTATAGCGCTCATTAAAAAATAATTGAACACATTCAAGCAAGCAAAATACTGTTTTAAATCATTATTTCTTTTTAAAAAAATTACGAAATCCTACAATTTCATAGAAAAAAAAAGGTTTATAAAAAGATATGTGCACACACACACACACCATTCTCTCTTCATTTTGATCGTGAAGTAATTATGTGCAGTATAACGAATAAAACGAATAACGAATCGGAAATTGCAACATATAAAATAAATTGATTGAAAAGTTTTGTAAAAATTTCGAAACATGCTTCACTTTGTTTGAATAATCTTAGAATATTCAGTTTGTATAATGTATTAATCTCAATGTTTATTTAAAACAGCCCTTAAACTGTTTCAATGCAGTAGAAGATAATAAATCTTAAAGAGCTCTTGAAACTTCAATAGCATAAGAACTAAATACTTTGAACAAATAATAATTAAGATTCATTAGTTCTTAACAAATATTTGATCATTCTTGCAAGGGAATTTTGTTACCACTTTGGTCTTTCTGAGTATGCTTAAAGGGGATGAATGTTATTCGTTGAAAAATAAATAATCTTGAAGCAATAGCAATATGTAATGCTTAAGACTACTTTTCTCTCATTCCCATTTATCATAACGATATCTAAATGCATTAATTCTATCTTTAAACCTTAACTTCAAATATTAATAGTATAATGACTTTGAAAAATATGAATATTACTTTAAAGAAGAGTTTTAAATTGAAGTTAATATATATATATATATATATATATATATATATATATATATATATATATATATAATATATATATATATAATATATATATATATAATATATATATATATAATATAATATATGAATATATATATATATATATATAATATATATATATATATATATATTCTTATATACATATATATAAAAAAATATATGCTGTCTCTGAGTCATGCTGTTGAGGGTTTCACGAAGATCGATTTAACATTTATTTTTTGATTCATGTGTTTGACATGAATATTCATATGTTAATCTCATGGTGTGTGAATTATTTTGAGACATGAGGGTTTAGTTCTGAGTAAGTGGATGAGGAGAATATAAAGTAATTTTTAATGGAATTTATATATATATATATTAACTCAAACACATAATGATATTAAAGATTTATATATTTTTAAAGACTGGCAACTTGGCTTTCAATTTTGATTTCATTGCTCGGTGGTACAATATGATGGTGTTTGTGCTATCGTCAATCAGTTACCAAGAAAGGATATTTTTTTGGTTATGATGGAATATGATAAAATGAGACAATTACATAAGAGTGATTTGGAGGAATTTAGAAGGCGCAGACAATATGAGACAGCATGCAAAAAAATTATAAATAATATAAAAAATAAAAAAACGTTAGCTTCTTGTTGGTTGGTTAATGAGAAATTTACGAAATTTTAGGAATACATGATAATGAAAACATTAAGAGATATAAAACGCGTATTATTTGGAATACTGGATTTGTAGGAAATTACTATGATGTATCGAAGTGGAGAAATTATGAATCGAAATGTAATTATTTTAAATATGGCGAAACATTTGATAAGTATCATAGTGATTCAGATGATTTAAAATTGAGATTTAGAAAATGTGGGGATAAAAGATGCAAAACCTGCCCCATGATGCAACATGAACAGAATAATGAAGAATCAGAATTTAAGTTCTGTAAAACATTCAACTGCATTTATATGTTGACATGTGGTGTTTAAGCTTTAAATATATAGGTCAAACATCAGGAGCTATGAACCTGAGAATCAACCAACATAGATCCGACATTGGAAAAAATACATCAACAAAAAATATAGGAAGAATAGAAATACAACATTTTAATAAACATGGCTTTGAAGATGTTGCGTTAAATATTATTAAAATTGTTCCAAATAAGATAAATAGACTATGGTATGAAAACGTTTACATTGGTATTTATAATGCTATGTATCCTTACGGATTGGATGTAATATGGAATAATAAGAATTTAATACAGGCAGTGAAACAAAATGATAAATAATCTATTTATAATAGTAGAAATAATAGTAATAAAGAGAAAAGAGTTGGTAAGGGTGGACGCAAAAAGAGAGAAAATAGAGATATAGATACAGTTAAAAAAGAAGTAAATAATTTATTACAAGACTTTGAGAATAGTTTTAGTGTTGGAAAAATAAAGTATTTTTTATTTGGACTTAATAAACAGGAAATAATAATAGTTTTAAATTTATTAAAAAGTATTAGATTAAAAGATAATCATGGATCACACTTGGTAATGGATTTATGCAAATATATTACAAATAGATTAAAAATAAAAATAGACTCTAAGGAGGTCTATAATATAGAATAATGTACTTTGCTATACATGAATAAATCATATAATGGGATACAATTTTCTGAAATATTTGGGAAACACATGGATTTATTTCCGATGAAAAATGTGTTAATAAAACGAGCGTTCAAGTATAATAAAAAAATTAGTAGATCAATTTTCAACTATAATAGTATTAAGGTGGGAAAAGAATGTTGTTGCAATGAATACAAGAATTACGTAGACGAATATCATGGGCACGTAATAACTGGCAACTTAGAAATTGTACAGGATCACACACACACACACAGAAATTAAGAGAAATTATGAGCAAAGGTACTGGTTATCGATTGACTATTTCAAACAGCAATTTAAATGTGAGAAAACAACTATCAGAAGATATTAATAAATTTATTCTAAATATTGCAATTAAATATAATTTACCTACTCAGGCTTTTAAAGAATATGGTTTTCATGTCCTCAAGGACTTAATGAATTTTAATTTTAGAACAAAAAATGAAGATTGTTATAGAAAAATTAAGGGACCAATAGAAAACTTACAAAAACACTTTGTGATTGTTTATGTAGATAAAGTACCAGGAAATTATGCAGTTATAAGTAAATATTATTATAGTAAATTAATAAATGATCATATACAAAATAATAATGCATATGATGTGAGTAAATTTAGTATGAAAGAAATTAACAACAGATTATTGGCATTTGGTAAACAATTAAATATTTCTAGCAATAAAATTATATATCCCCATATATTTCTGACTCCTAAATTTCATAAGAATCCAATCAAATTCCGCAGTGTAACAAATGGGTTCAATACTTAATATCAAAATCGGGAAGAATTTTACAGACCATATTACAAGATACATTAGACAAATTTAAGGATACTTCTATTATAAAAAACAGCCATGATGTAATAAAGAAAGTTGATCAACAAGAGGTATTTTCTGTGAATGGGTTCGATTTCGAAGATTTATTTAACTCCATTAAAATAGAAGATATAATTCAGGTACTTTCAGATGCATATGAGAAATATGATTTGAATAATTACATTAGTTTTGAAAAATTCAATACACTTATTCGTTTTGTTATACAGGAGAACTTCATTATTTTTGAGAACAAACTTTGTAAACAAATCAAAGGATTGCCTCAGGGTGGCCCGGCTAGTAATAGTCTCGCTAACCTGTATTTACACCATTATGAAATAGTTCGAAGAAAGGAACCCTCTTGCCTCTTGTTAAGATACATAGATGATTTAATTGTTATAGGTCATGATAGAGAATTTAAACCTAACATTAATTTTTATCCGAATACCTAAAATTAATACAGAAATTTTAACTCAAACAAAGTTGAATTTTTGGATTTGGATTTAACTATTATTGACAACAAATTATATAGCAATATATATGATAAAAGGGAAGCACTTAAATTCAATGTCATAAAGATACCAAACTTCAATAGTTGTCTTCATATATCTGTATTTAGAAATATAATTTTAAATTTTTTGATGAGAAATAATAATTTAACTACGCACAATATTGATAGATTCAAAAATATCAGAAATTTATATTATTGTGCATACAAAATGATTATCCCATAAATTTCCTGAGAAAATATATAGATCAGAAATATTTCTTAAAAATATTTTTAAACTCGTAAATGCACAGATCCACCACACAACATTAGGTCCACAAAGTCAGCTTGTTAGTGGTCCAGCTGTGAAGAATTTGTGCATTCCACACACAGGTTACATTTTAATATACATTTTATTACTCACAAACTTAAAACAATATTTACACGACTATATATACACTTTAAAATTATTTATTACCAGTTAAACATTTATGTCCAAACAGACATTTATGATCAATCAATCAAGCAAGTCTTTTACAAGTGATATGGTTTGCATCTGGTGCCAAGTAGTCATACTCTAGTGTTGGATCAAGAATCGATTGGATTGACATGGTTAGATGTTATGAGCAAAATATGATGTGTAATTGATATATTAAAAATGAAAAGTCGTGCTATAAGAAATGGATCATATTCTTGATGGGATACTGTTTGGTGAGTCTTTAATGATTTACTCTATTCATTTGTGAATATACTGTATTTTTAATGATTTACTCTATTCATTTGTGAATATACTGTGTTTTTAATGCGAACATTCGGTTTTTAGAAATTTTTAGTTTGAACTTTCGGATTTTTAGCTTGAACTTTCGAGTTTTTTAACTTGAACTTTCAGATTTTTAACTTGAACTTTCATTTTTAATTTGAACTTTTGATTTTAGATAATTTTTGATTTGAACTTTCGGATCTCAAATATTTTTTGATTTGAACTTTCGGATCAGGAATTTATTTTTTCTACCTTTACAACTATTTTAAAGATGGGTGCATCATCTTGGGAGTTTGAAGGTTCACTTATATTATGTACTAAATTGTTTTTAAATTTTAATATTGCAATATCTTTCGGAATGTGATGGCGAATAGTTTTATTTTTCAAGTATAATGATTTAATTTTAACTTTTTAATTTAAAGTATAATGGTTTAATTTTAACTTTTTAATTTTTAATTTCTTAATTTTTTTTTTCTTCTGAAATTTGAAAATTTTCCAATTAACTTACCAAGTTGCAATAGGGGGAAGGTTGGCGCCATCAAACTAGTTTAACCCCACTTATCGGTCCTAAGTCCGAGATTGCACTTGGATATTTTATAAATTTTTATTTTATTTTATAATTTTTTAATTTTGTTTGAAAATGATGGAACATTATCTTTTATATTCGCCATTGATATTCATTTTTTGGTATTTTGGGATTCATATATTTCAATTTTTAAATTGATAATTGTGATTGTTTTATATATTTAAATATATATATATATATATATATATATATATATATGTCAGGATTTTGAAGACAGAATCAGATTAAAAGTTAGAAAAATGAAAGGACGAACTTTTCATTTCTACATCTGTTCTGACGCTAAGAGCAGCGAGTAAAACAGTACGCCACAATTTTCGGTTAAAATGAATAACACTTGAAAAACATGTGGTAAGTATCGCGGATTTGAAGAGGGTATTTGAAAGTTACTGCTGACATATGTGGACTATTAAATCTAACGATCTGGAATTAGACATGTTTATTGGCTAGGTCATATGTTCGGAAGAAATAAATGGGTGGTTAGTTGTATACTTGAAGATGTGAACTTAGAAAGACGAGTCAAGTGCTAGATAAGGAATTTAATTTTGAATCTAATTTAATTATCCTTACATTTGTCTCCCTGTTTTAAAAAGGAGTCATGACGTGAGTTTTTCTCTTTTTACAAACTTAATCTATTTTCAACAAACACAAAACAATACATAATATTATTTAGAAAGACATATTACACACAGTAGAAATATTTAAGCAATAGGAAGACTAAAATCAAAAAGCAATACAATAAACGAAACAATAACAACAAACATAGTAATGACACTTCTAAAATATGAATTGATAAAAATGAATTTCCGTACATGTAATTGAAGGTTAGCTTGTTCAAATCTATTCGACATCTAGAATAAGAGCTCGTGTGTGTGTGTGTTTCCTCCTATTCCTTCATAATAATATTTTCGTATAGTAGATATTGTTTTCAAAAAAAGTTATATTGGAAAATAATATGATATCAAACAATAAGATAGTAAATATAAAAATACATGATATCATACAAATGTTAAAATAATAATTTTGTATAAAAATCTACTCTGGCGCCATCGTAGTAATACCTTATATTGTTATACACATTTTGCATGTATGAAATACATTTTTTAAAAAGATAAAAAAAACATAATATAATGAAATTGTTAATAATATGAAAACGGTGTACAACACACAACTTATATGTTCACTATTCAACACAATAAACAATATCTTATTTCATATGTGTTATAAAATATAAAAATTTAAAAATTATAAGAATATAGGAATATAAGAAATATAAGAGCTCCTTTTTATTACTTGTGAGTCAGAAAAGTGGACTCACTTCATTAATCACTATCAGTATATATGAAAATTTTCACAATATTCACTGTAACTTAATAATATCGCATACAATATTTTGAATCTTTCCGTAACCTTCTAAAAATTCGTTTCATAAACAAAAAATCTTAAGTTCTCTTACATCACACATTCACTAATATAAACTGCATCACATTACTTAATTTTGAACACATCTCTCTGAGAAATCTGCGTGATCAACTCACAGATGTTCAGGAATGCTGATAAGAAACAATAAGAGGTATACATATCAAACTAAACACGTTTGTCCTCTTAATGTTTCGAGACGTATACAAAGTTATAATGATTGTATTCTCCCTTATCCACTGTATAATATCCAAAATAAGCTTCAAGTTATTAAATTAATTTTAATTTTAGATAAGGAAAATTTTAAGAAAAGGTGAATCCTGATATATGGCTGGGATATCAAACACACAAATTCAAAATGAAAAAATTAAATGACATGCAATAAGATTACTGCTGAATAAAATAATTAACAAAACAATTAAATTCAGTGGAGAAAAAAGAATGCAGCGATACTTTACTTGTGTTTCTTATCAAGACCAATATCACTAGTATTAGTACTTTAGTCATTTCTCTGAAAACTTAATTTATATCTTTCAACTTTAAAACACCAATTTCCATCATAACTGTTAACTCATTTGACATATTAAGATAAAATTATGAGAAGTATATTAAAATTTATCAAAATTTTGTATGAGAAAACCTATATACTTTGTTTTCTCAATTAAAATATAAAGTATCTCATTTAACACAACTATATTATAAAAATTTAATATCATATTATATCACATATTATTCTTTTTCGTAAAGTTCTGTTCAGCTAAACTCAGTTGCAACAATGTTACTAAAATAGGAAATATACAATGTAACTGACCTCCACTTTAAAACAGCAGAAACCCTTGGTGAACAGTAATTCAGATGCTGTTGTCGCGTTATTTCAATAGTAAAATTTTATTTATTTCTCTTTCCATGTTGATACTTCACTATTTTACAGTATTACCGTACAGACTTTCCGGCGAAGAAGATTTTTTCCTTTTATTTTTCTTTTAAATTGGTCCATCCATCATTGTATCACTGGAACTAATTCACAATACTATTCGGAGAAGAACATATATTTCTTTTCTGGTGGAAAGGATTGACGTCTTTCAAGTCGAAAAATTAGCATATCAGCTGAACGAAGAGGCAGAGTGGCCAGAAAGACCAATCAGGAGATTAAGTAAGGTGATGTACGGTAGCACATGCACAAATATGCAGGTAGACGTAATGGGGGAGTGTCTGAGTAGTATAAAGCATGTTGTCGGTGTAAGATCAGTATTTCTGGCAAAGAGATTGCACGCCGTATAGCAGTTAAAATCACACCCAGTTGCTGCCTCAGCGAGAAATGGCGAATAATCAATCTGTTAGACGACATCTGGATGCTTTTACCCGAGGTCGAATCATTGGGAAGTTGGTGGAAGGCCGCGGTGTGACAAGTGTGGCTGCAGAGTTCGTAATTGCTCACAGCACCGTTTCACGACTTTGGAGACAATTCCAAACTACAGGAACAGCTATCCTGGGGTTCAATAGTGGCCACACCCGCAGATGACCGGTACATTGTCTTACAGGCCAGAAGAAACAGGCGGCAGACAGCGGGAGAAATCGCTAGACACACGACACAGGCGACTGGACGGCCGATATCGCGTTTTACCGTGGCAAGAAGACTGACTGCACGGTAGTAGTCTGTTTGCACGACGCCCTGTACGATGTGTACCTTTAACGCCTGCCCATCAGAGAAGGCGTTCTCTGTGGTGCCGGGAACACCGGAATCGGAGAGACAATGAATGGGGACGAGTACTCTTTACAGATGAGAGCAGATTCAGTTTGAGTATCGATTCTCATCGCATACTCATCTGGAGAGAGCGGGGAAGCCGCAATCATCCCTCGAACATCATTGAAAGGGACAGGTATGGAGCTCGCGGTGTTCTCGTTTGGGGAGGCATCATGCTTTGTAGTCGTACAGACCTTCCCATCTTCGACGCAGGTTCAGTCAACGGGACCCGTTATTGTAACGAGATTCTTCTTCCATATGTGCGTCTTTTTAGACGCGCTATGGGTCTGCAGTTCCTTTTCATGGACGACAATGCACCGTGTCATCGCACAGTAGCTGCCGAATAGCTCTTAGATAGTGAGGATATTGAACGTATGGATTGCCCGGCACGATCTCCGGATCTCAATCCCATCGAGCATGTAGGGGGTTTTGTAGGCAGACGCTTGGCAGCTCGTACCTTACCACCAGTATCGATTCGGGAGCTTCGATTGGCGCTGCAAGACGAATGGGCAGCAATGCCTCAACAACTCATTGACACCCTCATTCTCAGCATGGGCAGACGATGTGAAACCTGCTTAGCAGTCAGGGGAGATCATATCCCCTACTAAAGACCGGATGTTTCTTGCTGGACACCCATCACAGGGATGTTTCGGCCTTCAGTCGCATCGCGCTCCGTGCTAGCTTCTTTTTATCCCTATGATTTCTCGTTTAGTAAGTGTTGCTTTCATTACACATGTCCTTACGTATTGGGGATCTTACGGTATTAAATGTGTTGATTTGGAAAGCTTTTGTACAAAGTTATATTGAAAAAACAGTCTCGTCCTTATTTTTTGCACGGCAGTATATATATATATATATATATATATATATATATATATATATATATATATATATATAGCAGTAAATAAATTAAAAAGAAAACTAATAAATCCTAAAAATATCTTAAGAACAAACCAAAAGAACCCAAAACATGGAGCCTTTACAAATCAAAACAGAGAAATATAGCTAGAGTGGAAAAAACTATTATGGTTTCCCGAGCTGTCACTCGCTTAGGACAGTGAAATAGGGTTAAACAGTGTTTTGCGAGATCTCAACCTTCCCCTTCAGCGGAAACTTTCGACATAATAGCAAGTGAGAAAAACCAAGGCAAAGGCCCCCAAAAAAAGAAGGTGAATATAACATCAATAGAATAGAATTGTAAATTTAAATTACTATAGGAATCCGGACAAAATAGAAAAATATAAATATGTATAAACATAAATAATTGCAATAGAGGTTAATAATGATTATGACCAAAGGTAATAACAATGAAAATGTGCGAAAAAACTAAAAACTTACCCTATGTATTCCGATTCTAATAGCACACTAACTTCAAGCATAAAAAAACCGCATAACTAAAAATAATGGCGCCATCTATATATACTTTAGTAACTAAATTTATTATAAGAAAATTAAGAATATTACACTATAATCTAAATGGAACTGAATATATTAAATAAAATAATTAAATATGTATAACTTTGAAGACATATATTTATATATAAAATTATATATATATATAATATAATATAATATAATTATATATATATAATATATATATTAATATATATATATATTATATATATAAACTCCTGTTTGTGAAAATTGCAACACCATGAAGGAAGCATCATAGTTGAATGAAATTTAATACACAGTTGAGTGGTAATGGTATAAATAAATGATTACATTTTCAAACCAAACAAACAATTAAAAGAGACAGAAATTAGTATTTTGTGTGGCCACCACGCGCCACAATAAGAGCTGCTACATGACGCGGCATGGAGTTAAACACATTTTTAATATCTGTCTGCGGAAGAGTATTCCATATTGTTTGTATGCGCAACCAAAGTTCGTCTGTCGAAGCAACAGGACGAAGATCACGAGCGATACGCCGCCCAACGATATCCCACTCATGTTCAATCGGTGACATATCCGGCGAACACGCAGGCCAAGGAAGAAGCTGTACCTGCTGCGAATCAAGATAGGATTTGACAGTCTTGGCGACATGTGGACGTGCATTATCTTGCTGGAATACAGCCCCTGGCAATCCTTGCAGGAAAGGAATATCTTAGGGATGTAAAACTTCGTTTATGTATCGAGTACTGTTCAAATTTCCCACAATCCGTAGCAATTGTGATCGTCCATGATATGCTATGGCACCCCAGACCATAACTCCGGGTGTTCTTCCACTGTGGCGTTCGATAATGCACTCCGGAATGCGCCGTTCACCGGCATAGAGCCTGACTCGAATTCGGCCATCATGGTGCCACAAATTGAAGCGGGATTTGTCAGAAAAGACGACCTGCTGCCAATCAGCATGCCAGCTCCTATGCACATTGGCCCAGTGTAGTCGCAGGCGGCTATGGTTTTGCGTGAGAGGAATCCTGTATAAAGGAATCCTTGCGCGCAGCCCACGCTGCAGCAGACGTCTCCGAATTGATGAAGCACACAATGAAGTAGATGTTGACTACTGTGCTGCCAGTTGTCTAGAAAAAGCTGTGCGGTCCGTCTGAGCCATTCGCACCAGGCGTCTGTCTTCGCGAGCTGACGTCACATTTCGGGGTCCACTCACGAATTTCCGAGCTGTCCGACCCTCGCCCGTCCACTGCTTCGAAACACGCATGATTGTGCTGATGTTACGCTGCACACGAGCGGCTACTGCACGATAAGACAATCCAGCTTCACGAAGGCCGACGATTCTGCCCCGTTCAAACACCGAAATTTGCTCAAATTTCACTCTCTTTCATCGACGAGGCATAGTAAAGATTCAGTTAACGTTTACACTAGCATATAACCACCGATAATAATACACGCCTCGCTACAGCTGTCTATTTATATTCGGTTCGATCCACCCTTCAGAGGGCGCTGCTCAGCATTCGCATGCGCTACCAGTCTGCAATTCTAATCATTTGCATATCATGTCCTACTTTACATTTCCTGAAAATTTCAGCTCACTCGCGTAGGTCCTTCGTGGTGTTGCAATTTTCACAAACAGGAGTATATTTCAGCTGATTTTCTCAAAAAAAAAAAGCTCTCATACATTTGAATTCTTTTCTGATTTCTGTCATTTAATAGTACACAGTTGATTTAAAAGAGGATTGTGTTTGGTTTGATTAGCTTTGAAATAAAATTACACAATATGCTGTTGTTAACACGCATTGTAGTTTCAAATTGTTTTCAAATGAACAAAATGACATCTCGGGGTCCCCCACCCAGCGACGTAACGGAGAACATTTAAGCCTCCTTGCAAAGTCAGGTTTTGGGCCCCTATGTTGGATTTTACAAAGGGCAGGTACTTTGCGGCAGTCAGACTTTGGGCCGCCTAGAACACTGGGCTCCCTCGCGATGCGGGGTTGTACGTTAACTAAAAAAAAAGAGAATTTACATACTTCTTTTGCTGACGTTATTTTTTTAATATTTTTGTTTTAAAGAAGCTTGAATTACTCTTTCATATGTAGCTAAAACTTAAATAATCTCAATGTGAATACTTTTTTAAGCTGTTTTTTTTAATTGAATGTTAGAATACCAGATAAAAAAGAATTTTTTCGGGTAAAATGTAGGATATACTGATTTTTTTATTCGTGTAAATATGTATTATTGTCCCCACTCCCCACAATAAAAAATTTAAGATTTCTGCAATACAGTAGTTTATACTATTAATATAATTAAAAGTTATTATATTAATGACTAATTATTACATAAATTAGACTAATTATTTAACTTTTATGTTTATTTTCATATTTTATATTAGTTAATTACACTTAGATTGTTTTTTGTATATTAAAACGTATTGTGTGTGTGTGTGTGTGATGATAATTTGTTACAATTTGTAATAATTATGAGATGCCCTTTGGCTACGAAGAGTGCTCTTTTTTTTACTTTGAAAATATAAAATAGGTTTTTTAAAGAGTTTAATTTTAATATTTTTAATTATTATCGAGATAAATATTTGCTTTAAAATTTTATTGAATAAAGGTTTTATATTTCAAAATTATTTTTTTATCCTCATTGATTATATATTAACAACCACACTATTTACTAATTTAAAATAGACATGCACAACACATTATCTACTTTCCACACCTCTTCTCCGAGCATAATCACCCATGACACATTTCCAGACAGCAAATTTCCTTTCCCACTTTTCAGACCAACCACATTGCCGCCTATCATTCCCACACGTATAAAATGATTTAGTCTTTCTGTACTAAGGTGACTACTACGGTGAGAATTCCGGGCATATGGCTCGCGAAGCGAGCCTTAGTCTTTCTGTGAATACGAAGCGTAATTTATGCATCTCCTTGTAGCCAATCGAGAAAGATCAGAATCCATTGCCATCGACGATTCATTATATTCGCTGACAACTCTTCTTCCCTTGAGGGCTGGCCTCTTCCATTTTCATAAGTCCCCTTCGGGACTTCGGTAGGGATAGGAATAGTTATGCATAATTCCCTCCTTTTTTTGTTAATGGATCGGTCCGTCACAAGAAGGTCCTCTGGCACTTCGAGTGTGTCACATTAGTTAACGTCTTCTGTCTGTCCCTGTCTTTTTTTTTCTTTTCTTCTTTTCGGGATCTTGAATGGTTGGTATCTGTTTCTAACGGAATGGGGTGGTCGGATTGAATGAATGGGTTTATGTGATAGATAACAGTAGATTAGATAGGGTTGATTTAGTCAGTTTTAGTTGATGCATTTCAGTTAGGTTAAGGTGGAGGTGTGGGTTGGTAAACATCTGATACGTTGTTTCTATTAGAAATATTGTGGGATATTAAAAGTGATGAGAATCTAATGGTGAAATCATTTTCTTATGTGTGTGTATCTGTCGCAGGGAAATATTGAAATTAGGTATATTTCATCAAATCCCTAAATGAGATGATCAATTCACGCAAGATGTTAAAATAACGTCTCTTTGAGGTCTTTTCCCTGTTGTAAGTAAGTGATTTTATCAAAGCCCTGAACTGTTTTAGTGAAGTGATGAGATTAACTATTCACAGGATTTGCACTGGCAAAATGCTATACAGGGGGTGGAGACACCTTGGGGGTCGAGTCCTTGTACTTCCTAACCATATAGGTAGTTCTATCGATCCCCTAAATATCCTCCATAGCTTCAAAAAATGGCACCATAGGATTAACATAGAGATTGATATTTTAGTGTGTAAACAACCGAGAGAAAAGATGATTATTAGTTATACAGTTATTCAAAAGATAGCGCCACATGTTTCATAATTCATATTATTATTAGTTATACATTTATACAAAAGATAGCGCCAAATGTTTCATAATTTAAATTATTATGATTTTTTAAAATATCATTGTGTATGTTTCAGAAGCCCTTTTATTTTCTATAAATTTTATATCAATTTTCTAAGTTTTAATATATATATATATATATATATATATATATATATATGGCATGATTTTGATGACAGAATCAGATTAAAAAGAAAAAGGAAAAGAAGATCTTTATTCAATCATTTCTACATCTGTTCTGACGCTAAGAGCAGGGAGTAAAAAAGCACTCCACGGTTTCGGTTAAAATGGATAACACTTGAGAAACATGTGGTAAGTATCGCGAATTTGATGAGGGCATTTGAAAGTTAATGCTGACATATGTTTACTATTAAATCTAACGATCTGGAATTAGACATGTTTATTGGCTGGACCATATGTTCAGAAGAAATAAATAGGTGATTATTTTGAATTATTTTGATACTTGAAGATGTGGAGTCAAGTGTGCTAGATAGGAAATTTAATTTTTAATCTAATTTAATTATCCTTACACACACACACACACATATATATATATATATAGAGAGATAGATAGATTTAATTTTATTTTATCATAATTCACTAACTTTAATTTATGCGGTACTACTATAATACTTTGTATCTAGTGGGAAACACAATTTGCTGCTATACTCACGATGTAAGTGTTATCATCTCTTTTTAATGCATCGACTTTAACTCCATACGAATTAATAGTAGTAGGCTATAATTTTATCGTTATATTTTAATAGTATATTTTACTTGTAATATTTAAATTTCTCCTAATATTATCCCTTCCTTTATCTATGGTCCAGAGTATATGTAAACTGCAGGTGAAGGTTGGCTAGCCTCAAAACTTTGTTTAAACCCGCAATCTTGGTTCCTAAGACCAGGAGTTAGCTATTGTACTACAGTGGCTAATATTTCTTACTATCATGACTAGTTATACTTAGATTTTTTATTGCTATTTGTATATATATATCTTAGTTCAATATTTTATTTAAAATTTCTACGGCTTAGTTTATTTTTTTAAAATTGCAATTTATATCTATCTAGTATATAATTATGCAAGTGAATATATTTTTAAATATATTTCTATTTGATATTATCTATTCTAAATTTGTTCATTGTTTTATTTAAAATTTCTTATGTTAAGTTTATTTTAAAATATCTTATTGGTTAGTTTAATTGCAAAATATCTATCCACGTGGCGCCACGGTATTTCCCTTCTTGTGTTGATGTTCCAATCCCTTACGTCATTTCGCGTGGGATCTTAGCGCAGAACGCTGCTCCTAGGTTTCCACGGTTTTTATTTTTACATGTAAGTTTTTATCCTAATTTTTTCTATAAAAATTATTTTATTATTTCTCTGCTTGAGAGATTCATTATTGTTCTCTTTTCATAATTTCATTTTACTATATTGTCAGGTTCATCATCCACGTGTAAGAAATAGGCTTAACTTTCAACATGGCTCTATTTTTTCTATTATGTCAAAAATATTTGCTGTACGAGGAAGGTTGAATCCATAAAGCATCGCTAACCCGAAACCTCTGGCCTAATTCAGTGACAGCATTACAAATCATAATAGGTCTCCAGTTTGGTCCAGAGCTTTTTTGTATCTACATCTGTTGTGTCTTGTGAACTCGAATTTCTTCCTTCTTTAGCAGTGTGGGGTCTAGAACTTTTTCACTTTATATATATATATGAGTAAATAATTATAATATTTTGGATATTTCATGTAATATGGCTGATGTTTATGGGACAGTTTTGGTGACAGATAATTCACTTTATTTAACACTTAGAACACTTGAATAACATACACACAAACATTGATGGACAACGCAAAGCCCAAGTAAAACATATACGTGTATTACATGGCGTCGAAAACATAATAGAAAGAGAGCGGGGTTCCAGAGTCTGAGGTATTTATATGAAGAGGCAACATTAAGTCTTGGAATCCTTGTGACTTCCGTGGGTGGAAACTATAATTGGTGGAAAGATATCTTTCGATAGATTATGATAACTTTACTTTTAAAATGCAAGCTGTTAATTTTCAAGATATGCGGTTATAATTATCCCGTTATACGGGTAAGTTAGTTAATTATTTACGCCTGAATTCTGAAGGCCGGGGCTATTACAAATTAAAAAGTTGTTCAGAGAAGTTAAAGGGAATTATTACACACACACAGAAAAAACATAAATGCATATATAAGTAGCGAAAGAGAGATAGTTGTTTGTGTTAAGGCAACTTGGTACACTTTGAGCTACTTTCTTTCTTTACGTATTTAAAAATTATATTTTAACATTTTATCTAGTGATTCTATTCCAGAAAATGATACGAGATGAAATGTTTCACATATTATTTATACAATTTTAAAGATTTAAATTTTTTGAAGAAAATTTGGAAAATTTTAAAATTTTTCTTCTGTAATTATTAAACTTTTAACCTGAATTTTTTTTGTAATATTCTTATAGATCTCTGAACAACTTTAGGGATCGTTTTTACAATAACTTAATTCGTTTTTTAGAAAAAAAATAAAAAGTTGAAATATACATACTGAAAATCAACAAAAAAGCCAATATCTCTTACATTTTAATTTTTTTTAAAAAAAAATATTCAGTTTACAGAAAATACCCTAATTTTGTTACATGCTTTATGTGCAACACACAGCAAAGAAATAGAAATGATTGGTATATATTTGTGGAAGGAGTAGCATTTTGAATGCACTAATGTTTCGAAAAACACAAACTGAGAAAAGCCACTTTAAAGTTTATAATTCTGAAAAAAAATTATAATCAGCTTAAATAAACTTAAAATATAACTTTAAGATATTAATTATATATTTTTCTTGAAAATAATTGAATTTTCGTATTTTTTCAACCCATACATTTTTATAAATGATCAATTTTAAGAAAGTATTAATTGCACAGAAAAATTCAAGAAAAATATTAAAAAAATTTTTTTCTGTCACGACAGAAAGTTTAGTTTTTTTCTTCACATAATATTGAAGTATTACATTTTTATGAAAAACATAGCAGGAGTAAGAACTGAAACTATATGAAATTATTTACATAAACTGCCTTAATTCAAAAATTTTACATGCATACATTTCACAAAGAAGAAAAATTACATTATTGTATTGCCTCGAAAGTATTCTGTTTTATATATTACACATTCTTTTTTATAGTTATTATTTATCTTTATAAAATGGATTTTTTTTATCATAGCGCTTTTTTTTCGAAAATGGGGACGTGGCCTAATTGCTTAATTTGTTTTTAAATGAAGTTTTCTTCCTAACTTTCCGACTTACACAAATGATATATCAATCAAAAGATAATAATCCAAAGAATAAGATTAAATAAAAATAAAAATAAAAAACGATAGGACGGTCATTTTTGGGGTACCAAGTCTTCTTAAAACTTTTGCATTTAAGTCTTTTTCAATGTTTATTAGTTTTTTTCAAAAACATCACTCTATTAATACTCGAAACTAAACCAAAAATAAATATATTCAGTTGGCAAATAAGAATAAAGAGAAGGTTGTCTAAAATTATTCGACATTGATGCTAGTAATGACACAGTAATAAAGCTACTGTGTCTAACATCTTGCAAAAATGATATATCTCAATGCTCATACTCGGGATTTTTATCTGCGCTCGGTAGTGCTAGTCTCTACCCACTGAGTATTAGTTCGACATGGTTTGTTATTTTTCTCAGGATGATTGATCGAATTAAGAATAAAAAAAACTGTATCAAATTTTGCAGAAAACTTATGGATTTCAGAGTTCAAAGTAAAATATTTCTTAAGATTCAGTATGTGTTTGGATATGAAGTTGTAACGGAAAGGAATAGTTCTACCTATTCAAAAACTAACGCAAATCAATGGGCAATAACATACATACGAAGGCTGCTCAGAAAGTATCGATACTGAATTTATTCTATTTATTCCAGAAAACCCCTAGCGGAGCGACTGTGCGCATCATGCGCGCGCATATTTCACCTTGTCTCACACAAATCGGTAGGTCTGTACAGCGGGCCGATCAGTCACATTGACTTCTTTCACGTGGAGTGTTTGCGTGCGTTCGTCGAAAAAAGAAAATGCGTGAAAACACGGATCAGCGAATCTGTATCAAGTTTTGCTTTAGGCTCCGTAAAATGGGCACCGAAAACTACAAAATGATGAGAACAGCATTTGGAGATGATGCGATGAGTCGTGCTCGGGTTTTCGGGTGGTTCCAGCGATTCAAGGAAGATCGCCAATCAGTGAACAGTGATCCCCGTTCTGGAAGCCCGTCCACTTCTAGCAATGAGGACAAGATTGCACAAGTTAAGGCTGTGGTGCACTCTGGTCGTTTAACAGCCCTAGAAATTGCACAGGAGTGTCACAACTCTTATGATCATGTGATGAAATTTTGAGAAAGGACTTGAACATGCGCCGAGTGTCTGCAAAGTTTGTGCCGCGTCTCCTCACTGAGGATCAGCAATTCCAACGACTGGCAACATCGTCTGATTTGTTTCAAAGTGTAAGCGACGATCCGGAGTTCATGACGCTCATCATCACTAGGGATGAGTAGTGGGTTTACGGATACGATCCCGAAACAAAGCAACAGTCGTCACAATGGAAAACCCCCGGTTTTCCTTGTTCAAAGAAAGCACGGCAGGTGCGATCAAAGATCAAAGTCATGTTGATTGTGTTTTTCGATGCAGATGGAATTGTTCATCATGAGTACGCTGCCCAGGACCAGACGGTGAACAAAGAATTCTACTTGGACGTCATGAGGAGATTAAGAGAGGCTGTTAGCAGAAAATGACCGGTGTTGTGGGCATCCTCTCGCTATGCTTCATCATGACGGAGCTCCAGCGCACACCGTCAATCTTGTGCAGCAGTTCTTGACAAAACACGGAACAATCCAAGTACTACATCCTCTCTACTCGCCGGATATGTCACCTCCTGATTTTTTCCTCTTTCCCAAGATCAAAAACATCTTAAAAGGATCCCGGTTTCGGAACATTGAATTCATAAAACAGAATTCGACACAACAGCTTCAGGCCATCCCAAGTCTGAGTTCCAGAAATGTTTCGAGAGCTGGAAACATCGTTGGGCCAATGGAGCATATTTCGAAGGAGATTGACTCAAAAACCTGTTTATGTATGTATGTTTTTACACAATAAATTCAGTCTCGATCTTTTCTGAACAGCCTTCGTTTACATGATAACATCATGAAAATTCGTATCTATATTTGAAAGTTGATTCTCGGTTTTAATTGTATAAGTTCTCCGGGAAAATATTTTAAGCAAATTACAAATATATTATACAAGTAATTCGAAAGATCTATGAAGGGGTTGCATTCATCAATATGAATTGTAGCAGTTGAATAGCAAGATACATTTTTCTATTAAAAACACTTATTAAAAACACATCATTATCACAGCGAATGTTCATGTAGGATAACCATATTTTTGAGCTGGTAAATGACCCAATATGAGCATACAAGAAAAGCCTCATTAGTTAGGACTGAGGTACATCGTTTAATGCCGTGTGTAGTAAGAAACGTTTTTTTTAAGTAGGGGTCATTAAAAAATAAGAGCATAATTATAAAAGAGTGAGTTAAGAAGTTAAAACATTACTTACACCATATGTATAAGGTATAAGACTACTTAATGTGTATGGTTTTAAGTTTATTATGAATTTTTGAATGCCTCTCCAATTTCAGCCATCTCCCATCTAGAAGTTCCCGAAGTAAAGATGATTTATTGTATGAGGAAAAAATTGGGCTAAAAAAAGCTATTTGTTTGACTTAATATTATGACATATGTTTTCAATATAGTTAGTGGATGTAGGTCTAAAATTTCTTGGCTCAGAAATAATGATAATTTTATTTCACCGAAAAAAAAACCCTTATAAAACAAGCCCTATTAGATACGCATTGTGAACATTAACTAACAGGAAAAAAGCAACCATTTAGGAGAAAATATATTGCCTTCATGCAGAAGGAAATTTATTTAGTGAATAGCAATATTCGACTTGGAGGGAAATAATTATTTTACTTAAAATATAATTTAATGAAAATCAAAAAGAAATTAAGTACAAATATATGCATAAACATAAATGAAAAATGTTCATAATACAAATACGCATATATAATTGGATTCAAATAATAGTATTTGCAGATATAACACAGTAGTTATCTTTCCATTTTTGAAAAAAGAATCAGCTATGGCAAATGAATTGTGATTTCTAAATATACAAAATTTATAAAATAGTTATTCCTCGCAATGTGGTATGTTTTTCACTATGAAATTTCATAAATACTATAGTATTTAAGCATTAAATAAGATGGTTTAAACTAAAACTGCTCTTAACGTTCAAGAAGAACATGTGTATATTAGTTACAAATCAATGATCGAGTTTCTTTTACATATTTAAATCTAATAAAATATATTTTAATTTTGCCTTAATCTTCTTAAAAATTGCAGATGTTTCTATTAAAAGAGGACAAATTTAATTTTTATTGCGGTGTTCTGCAACAAATCCTTTTTAATCCAAGCTGTAACATTAATGCATAAAACAAATAATAATAATAATAATAAAGAATTAAAGTCAATTCCTGCTTCGTTAGAAACACTTACTTTCGCCATCTGTTGCAGGTAAATCTGACTTTGTCATAAACAATGCAGAATAAATTTAAAATTAAAAAAATAATTAATTAATTAATATTTGAAAAAACTGTATTAACATCAAGTCATCCACTACAAGTTTAAAAAAATGTATTTGAACTTGAATGGATGAACAGAAGGTATTTTATTAATGATTGAAAACTTGAATAAGATTATATATATATATATATATATATATATATATATATATATATATATATATATATATATATATATATATATATATTTATATGGAGAGAGTGAACTTATAGTTGGAATTGATTGAAAGAAGAGGGAAAAATCATATTGTTTTTACTTGCACACGTAAAATGAAATTTTTTCACCCTATTTTGAATGAATTACAGAAAATTTAGATCTTATATATAATGAGACTTAATATAAATTAATCTTGAATTTCAAAGCTTTTACTTCTACTATATTTATTTAATACTGCAATTGTTCTTATATTAGAGAAATTGAAGTATTTTAAAAATGTTCGAAATACTTTCCCTAAGTTCGTAAAAAACTACGGTTTAGCAGAAAAACATGTTAATGAAAGATATGCTTTAAAAAATGTAAATACTTGCTTTTGATATTAGGAAGATTTACAATGAATTATATATTAAATAGTTATAACTCGAAAATCATATTTAATTAAAGAAACAATTTCAAAAAAATAATATTGAGGCAAAATAATAAAAATCCAAAGATAAATTGTTTCCCTAGAAATTAAGTTTGTAATATCGATGAATCATTCTTATTAGAAGAAGATATTCAGAAATGAATCTTATCAAGAGGAATAATTCGAATGACATAAATTGTTTAGACATCCATAATCTGAATTCTATTTTAGAAAAAATGAATCGAAAAAAAATGTAGCCTAAGATTTTAAATAAGTTATTCTTTTTTCCAAACTTATGAAACTATGCAATAAAAATATGACGCATAAAAGATTTTACTAAAAATGCAAAGACATTATATTTTTATAATACTTTTCTTTTGGTTTCAATAAGGATTTCACGATAATTATTATTTTTATTATCATCAGAAAAAAGTTTTATGAAAAGAAATTTAAAAAAAAATCATTGCCACGTGGTTTATAGTGTCACATAAAGCATGCTCTTTGACACTGATTCACAACAATTAAGTTTAAGATACCACTTTTTAAACGAATGATGGATAATAAAGTGAATTGACTCTTGGGACAAATAAATTGGAACAGTTATTTATTAAAATTTAGTTTTACTAAATTTAACAAATTCAGACTTCGAATGAATTTCAAGTCTTTTCTTAAGGGAGATTCTTTAAAATTATTACACAATTTTGAGTTTTTGGGGAAGCTCCCTAGCGCATAGTACACTTGACTCTCGATTATCGAAGAGACCTTCGTCAAAAATTTAAAAAGAAAAAAAGAAGCAAATATTTCATTTTTAATCAAATTTATCGAACACTAATAAAAGTATGAGTTCAAACCTTGAAAGAATATGCAATGAAATCGAAAAATAATGAATGAATAGGGGGATGGGATATGAAAATATTCAGAAAGAAGTAGTTCGTGCTCAGTTAAAAGAAATTGATTTATCTGGACATTAAAAAATAATGTCTATGAAATCGTACAAATCGTAATCGGAAGTAAGAAAAATGAATTACTGATCTCTGAGGAAGATATATTCATGCTAGAGAGACAGTGAAGTCCCAGTTCTGGGATAATACACGTGAAAATCTTATTTATTAGTACTTAGAGTATTCTAAAAACGCAGTAACTGCGGAGAAAAATTAATACCGAGAAATCTACGTAGTACCATTCGAAGAAAGGCTACTGAGAAGACTAGGTAGAGGAGTTTACTATATTATTTGAAACAACAAATTTAGGTTTTAAAAACTAATTTTAGCCTTTTTAAGAACTGTATTTATTATTTGGAGACCAGTGGCTGAGTGTTAGTGTATCACGCCACAGGTCTGGAATTCAAATCCCAAACTTGGAAAGGTCGATTCAGCTTTTCATTCTTTCAGTGGTTCGAAAAATGAGTACGAAGCTTGCTTGGGAACTGAACACTGGGAAATTTACGTCAAACTGACCACTTGACCGAAACATATGCACCCCAGCTCCTACGATCACAAAAGTTGAGTGAGTGAATGAATATTAACTTCGCACTGTTCAGCTTCTCTAGGGCTTTTGACACGAAAGCTAAGATAGGCACAGTAGCCCTTGGCTTTCATGGGCTTTTGCGCCACCGAGTTCATTTCAGAAATGTCTCTTAAAAATTATTGTTATTACGCCTTCTGAAAGTTATAAGGTGCCCATACACAGTCAAAAAAATATCCTTCATAATTTTACATTATTATTTGCAAGCCCTGTTAAAACATAGCAATATTTTGAGCTCAAACTGTGTGGGGCAATAGCCCATTAGGACACACAGGGCCTACTGTTCCCATCCCAGAATAAGTGACCGTTGGGTGTTGAGATGCTGGAGCAGATGCCCCGTTCAGGTAGTCAGCCTGAAGGAAGACTCCCAATGTTTAAGTCCCCAATAAAGCTTTTGGTACTTATTTATCGACTCATTGCAGTAGGGATGAAGGGTTGAGTCGATCTTACCCATCCCGCGAATAGAACCCAGATGAATGGTGTGAAAGCTCGATACGTTACCACTCGACCACTGGGCCTCAATATTTTGAACTAATACCAATTAAATTAGCAGCTATAAAATATTAATAAAAATAAATAGATATTTTACTAGCCAACAATTACATAAACATCTTGTGAAACTGAACAAATCTTTCAAGGGACATAGCATTCAAATTACGAAAAAAAAAGTTAGAGAGAAAGAAGAGATACCGTTCAAACTCAATTTTTCTCTCGATCAAACCTATAATTTTATCTGTACAAATATTCCCTTAACCATGATCAAAATGTAATGAAAATTTCCAAGAAAAATTGCGTCAGTAGCCTTACGATATTAATTTAATTATAATTCTTGTCTAATTACTGTTAAAATTTATGTCATTTTGTTCAGCCAACGTAAATGGTAAAAGGTTTCAAAAATCTCCTAAATTTTGAATTTTTAAGTAGCTGTTTTGGAATCATGCTATAGCTATGTTTGGAATCATGATGTTAAGAATGCATGTAAATGAATCAATTTTTTATGTTTAATGTTACGTGAATTAGAATCAACATATAAAATACTTGTTTTAGGAATATTACTACAATACAAAATTACTTAATGGCGAAAAAATTGAAGAAAGGATGAAAAATTTTCAAAACATTCTCCTTTTATTGAAAACAATTCTATAATAATGATTGTCTGCTTATACATAGACAAAACTTCTCTACAGAGAGCCAGAACTAGAAATTTTGAAACAATAGCATCGTTTTCAGAATTATGTTCAATTGATGTAATAACCGTTTTTTTATTTTTTTGGTAATATTTCTCTACTCCGATATATTAAAATATAAATGAATTCATTTCTAAATAATATATTTCAAAAATCCTAATTCAATCTTTCTATAGAAGTCTTAGTTATAGAATAGAGAAATATTATTTTAGAAGCAATTTTCATAAAAGAAGAATGATCTGAAAATAAGTCAATCTTTCTTCCTTTTTTGAGAAAAAGTTGCATATTAATAACTTTTACCGTAATTATATCCCTAAAGCAATTTTATATGTATTTTCTAATTCAACTGAAAGTAAATATCAAAAAAATTATTCATATGTACACTATTTAAAAATCACGGTTTCAAACGTAGTCTTATACCTCGTAATGAACTAAGAGGTTCATACTTTAAAGAAAATGTTCTAATTGACACTATAAAGTAACGCAGTTATATCTAAGACATAGCTAAAAAGAATTGCTACAATATTTTTTCTGTAAAGTATCCTTAGAGATTATTTCTAAATTCAAACTTGTCCTTCTGAAACTAATGTATCTATTTTTGGAGTTGATAGACATAGTACAGTCTTTACCTTTATGACTTCATGTCTAGACAAGTGATTATAGTTAATTTAAGTTGCTTCTTTTTGAAGTATTTGCTCTCTCTCCACATGGTTTTCATTAATTACAATTTAAAGATATGCCTCTTAAATCGTGTTGAAATATTTGCTTGAGGTAATCAAATTCAAATATTTTTCTGTACATTGGCTTTATCGATTATTAAAACACAAGTTAAGAAATTATTCCTCCTTTCATCATTTTTATCAGTAACAATTTTTGTGTCTCTGTAATGTTTATATGCTTAATTAGGAAATTTGTCGTGATTTATTAAATTTTTCAATCAATTTAATTTAATTAAATTAATGATTCTAAAAGGTTGTTAAGAAATTTCGATGGTTAATTTTTTTAATAAATTCTGATTAATATAACTGAAATAGAATTTTTAAAAAAATATGATGATCCAATGAAGACATTTTAATTGGGAATTTTCTTTCTGAGCATTCAGAATATTCTTCGCAAAAGTTTTGAGTTCTACCGAGTGTAATTTGCTAATACCCTGAACGCATCCATATATTTTTTTTATAAAATTAATAGAGATTTTTCAAGAATATGATTAGATTTTCTTAACTCTGACAATTTTTTTATACCAGACTTCTCCCGACCCTAAGAACCATTTTGAAAAAAATCGCAAAATTTTTTTGAAGTATAGAAAGAGCATGCTAGAAGACATGTTCGACATGATTATCACCATTGTTCGAGCATTTTTTGTAATGGGAGATTAACTTGTCTATAACTTCTCTAAAGAAAGTTCTTGTGAAAGAAAGTTCACCAGTGAACAGTTTTTGAAATTAGTGTAAACTCATAACAAAGCAATCTTATTGTGAAAGGAGTGGATCAAGACAGCGCTCTGCACCCAGTTAGATTTTTTAATGCAGTGCTAGCGCCATCTGTTACGAAATATGGAAACTAAAATAATGATTGCCTTGCTATTTTTGTATTCCTGTATTAGTCGAACGATTTTTGCGGAAGTGCTTTTGCATTTTATTTACATTTTTAATAATTTTTACTTTTGGTTTCTTGTTGTTTTTTTTTTGCTTTATTTTGTTAATTGTTTGTTATCTTTCTTGTTATTTTAATTAGTCAATCTGTTTATTTCATTTTCTGTAATCAATTTTTGCATACTTATTTTTTTTCTGAAATGAATGTGCATAGCAGAGACTTAATCTGCTCATTTTGTAATCAAGTCTTCACTAGCCCCTTCTGTTTGAAAAGACATTTAAAAATATTCATGATCACCAACAGTGTAATGTAAATGAAGAGATTTTGAAGGGATTCAATACTTTCAGTAGTATGAATAGTTACATTTAAAAAACATTTAGTTTATAAATTTTCACTGTAACAGAGACTGAATTTTATACATTTACGTATAAATGTTTTCTACTGAAGTTTACATAATTTTATATTAGTAAATGTAAACCTTCTTTTAATTAACATTATAGAATTTGTTACTTGGAAATAAGAAGAAAACAAGACTATGTCAAAATATGTTAGACAACGAGGTTGTAAAACACTTCAAAATGGAGAAATAGTGATGAATTATCACTGTTGTTGAAGTGGGACATACAAACCAAAAGGGAAAGGCTTCAAAAATTAAGAGGTTATCTATAAAACAGAAATTTAAGCCCTAATTTTGATAAAATTACCATAAACAGTTCTGAACAAACAAAACACTAAATATGAAAAATTGAAACAAACACTTTATGCAAAACAAAAGTGTAGATATTTTAATGAAATTTACATAATTTAAAAAAAAACTTGGTTTTTTCAATCATATTTATTTTATAATACAGTAAATTATTTTGATTAACTAAATAAATTGCAAATTAAACTGAGGTTGGATAAATAATCATGAGATATATTCACAAAAATAAATAATATTTTGGACAACAGAGGGCGATAGCACTGCATTACAAAAATTTATCTGGGTGCAGAGCGCTGTCTTGATCCACTCCTATTTTGAATCATCTGTTTTCACGAATTTCCTCATTCTCTTTTTCAGCCAAATCATAACTGACAACAGAGCCCCTCCTCCAGTGCCTCGTCATAAATATTGATTATTTCATAAATGAATTGTCGAACCTACTTCTCATCATTTCATTTCTCCTTACATTTTCACCATAAATCTCTACAAGTTGAAGATTAATTTTAACTGGCTTAATATTCCTTGCATTAAAAAAAATGATTACAGAACGCATTTCACAGTCGCCGGGATCGTCAATCGTCTTAAACATTTTGAACACTCAGCAACATGTGTAAAAAAATCCAATCTCACTGTACTAGCATCACTGGACTAACGCTTGCGAAACTGATAAACTGCACAACTACCACTGCGATCGTGGAAGGAGGAAATGGTTCTTTGTTTCATGCCTCGTACGACTATCTAATATTTTGTGTCTATTTAGAACTGGAAGGTTGCGTCAACCATGTGTGGTCATGGATGCAAACTCGTGGATAATGATGTCAAGTAGAGAATCCAAATCATAATGCAATTGAACCGTCATGTAGACGCTAAATTCGTCGAGGCTGTAAAACCGGGGTAAGCATTAAGTCGATCGCGATCGACCGGTGGGCCGCCAAGACATTTTGAGGTGACCGCCTTCACTAAGACCTAATAATCATTCCATCCAAATGAAGGTATAGAAATATCGTATTTATTCGAATCTAAGCCGCGATCGATTCTAAGCTCCAAATTCTCAACAAGATTTTGTGAAAATTAAAAAATACTCTAAAATATTTTATCGATATCCAATTTTACGAAATTAAAATAAATTTAAAATGAAAACTAATGTGAAGTGAATAATTAGTTATTTTATCTCAGTATTATAAATACACACACACACACACACACACACACATGGATGAAGCAGTAATTGCTGTAAGTAACACAACTAACAAATTTTTTCCCTTCGATTCTAATCCACGCCAGATTTTCAGAAGCATTGACATTGGACAAAAATTGCGGCTTAGATTCGAGTAAATATGGTATTTAAAAAATACGGAGAAAAAAATCAAAACATAAGAGAAAATTTCGTAGAAAAGAAAACGCTCTTCGCTATTTGGAGGTCATTTTACGAAGAAAATTGTAAAACTTTCTTAGTTCCAGGAAAAAGTTCACTAAATAGAAAAATTTGTAAAATAGAGGTTCGTAAAATGGTGGTCCGAATGTGTATTGCATAGTTTCTATTAGCTCACTACACCTACGCTACTATGTGGACTGCAGCACCTTGAAAAAATTAGAAGTAGCCCGTACACTGGCAAAGTCAGCCCGACCCTGCTCTAAGTCATCAAGTTCGTGTGGTAGGAAAGTTTAGAGAAAAAGTTACTAGCTTAGATGTCGTCCTTGTTACTTGACCTTGGCTCAAAATTACGAGGTCTGTCGGTGACAGCTCCCGTGTTGCCTCAGAAAGTGACGTAAATTAAAATCAAATCAAATTAAATTCCAAGTTGCTTAAGCCATGATTACATTATGTAAATAAATTACTAGTATTTGATCTAAATTATTTTAGTTAGAATCAATCGCAGCTTCAGACACAATATTTGAGGGATTTTCGGATGAATTATTTAAGTAATGTATTTTCAAAACAATAAATACAATATATATATATATATATATATATATATATATATATATATATATATGTAATAATTCCATCTAGCATTCTTTTAATTAACTCTTTTAATAATATTCAAATAATCTTTTAATTATTTGGTTCGAAACTAACACCCTGATTTTAATCATAATCGACTACTAATAATACATCATAAATCCCTTTCCCGCCCTTTGTAACCAATCAGAGCTCTTATTACAAAAATGTCACGTGGTCTTCAACGTCAGGTATAAAAGCCGATGTCTCTGTCATGTAGCGGCTGCATCGCGTTCTGTGTGTGTCTTTGTCTGTGTTGTGTCGTCCATGTTTGCTTCTTGTATGTGTAATGCCGTCACTACTGGATCTTTATGTGTTTCTGGATGCGAATAAAAGGGAATTTCGATTTGCATCAGTTCCTCTTCGATACTATCCTATTAGACCATGCTCCACGTAACATAGAAAATCACACCACCGGCTACGCCCAACCATTGGTTCTCCATTATTTAATCAACCACTCGCCACGCCTTACAATATATTTACCATTCAACGGAATTGTTCCAGAGGCATTTCATAAGTCGGCAGGATCAAATAACCTACTGTGGTGCACGGGAAAGTAAAAGTTTGTCAAAATTACCTCAACGAAAAGGAAGGGAAAAAAATGTGTCTATAGATGTGTTCATTCAAGTGCTCGGAACGGGAAAATTCCCGTTTTCTTGCTCAGTCGAAAAGCTTAAATCTTCCTAACCTGCAATAGTATGTCTCAGAAATCAAAGGAAAGTGCTTCAATTGAAATTATTTCGAAAGAAATGATTCTGATATGGGGAAGAAGAATAGTAAAAAAAAAAAAAAAATACAAATCAATCATCACGCCTATGTTTTGGATATGTTGTTTCAGAAAAGTGCAGCGCAAGCCATTTTTTCAACCCAGTGATACGTTTTTATTCCGTTATAATTATTTCTGTTAGCTCTAAATTGAGTGTTTATTTTCACATTGTGCTTTTTGAATGATTTAATTTGAAATGTCTTATTATTAATATGCCTGATGAGATGATTTACGAATAAATCTAAGTTTTAAAAAGCTATCCAATAATCTATTTTGATCTAAATTCTGATATTGATATAAATTTATGGTTTAAAGATTTTGAAGAATTTTATGTTTTGAGTTTTCCATATTAAAGGGTTTGGTATGGGGTAGTGGTACAGTTGTAATTTTTATATCTATAAAGCCTGTTTATACCCCAGTAATTTTTCTTAAATGTATCTGGTTCCACTCTAGTGTTTCTTATTAATATTATATGAATCTTACCCCATCGGTTACTTTATTATATTTTGGTCCCTACCACCATTGTACTGATTTTATGGTTTATTCTGTTTTTCAATTTATGTGTAAAAATATTTTTATTTCTCGATTATATTTAAATTTATTGATTGGACAATCAAACTTGAAACTCCACCTATTCTTGTGAATGTTCTTATTATAAAAATATTTTAAATACGTTTCCAGAGATCTCGGGTTTATATTTTTGAATGTGAGAAATGGTGCTATTATGGTTTTCTTTCAAGTGTTTATTGAATTCTTACCAATGTTTTAATATTTTTATTTTGAGAATTTTATGCTGATACTATTTGATATATTTTATGTAGCCTTAAGAAATTTTATTATAAGATTTACTCTATCGCAATGATACAATTTATTTGATATTAAAATGAGCAACTTTTAATAAATATAAAATGAAAATAGTTTTGAGAGCACTAAGGCTGAGAATAAATAAATAAATAAAAGTAAAAAGAAAAAAAAATTAACATACAGAAGAAATACTAATTAAGAAAGGTTTTGTAAGGATTGTGCATAGTGAGTACCTCAAAGGACTACACCTTTGACTGTCAAAATACTATTGCCTACTAACTTGTACCGTTTCTAAGTTAAAGCGTAATATAAATAAAAAAATCATAAATAGTTTTAAAAAAATATTCTTTTTTTCGGTTGACTTGCAATTTCCAGTCTTGGGAAATTTCTGTTTTTGAAGTTATTGTGCAATATACACGATAAGAAGGAAAACTTGTCTTAATGATTGTGCAAAGCGTGGGTCAATCTCTTAATTTGTTTTTTCTAGCCTGTTTTGCCCCTCAGTGCTCTTTCTTGTATACAAATTTGAATCTATTTTTAAGAATTTATTTTTTTATTTTAGAAATTTTAATGTGAATTCATATTCATTAAATTCCAAATCAGTGACAACACCCCACTGCTGAGGCCTCTGCCCTAGCATATTTATAATTATCAGTGTCCAGACACGTCTCTACCTTGTCAGGTCTAGCTAACTTGGACAAGTCCCCTACTTCCCAAACAAGACCAGGAAAGAAATGACTTTCTATGTACCAATATTTTAATACCTCTACATGATGTGTGCAATTTACAAATATTTTTGAAATTTATTAATTTTATTTCAATTGTTTAATAACCTTATTTTGATATATTCGTAGTGTGCAATCTTATATTTTATAATTCACTATTTACTAATGCATTTTTTGTTTCATATTTTTCTAAGACCATTTTCGTCATGTTCAAAATCATATTCATGATAATGTTTAAGAGAACGGAAATTTTTAAATAATGTTAATCTGAAATTTTAATTTAAAATTTAATATCTCTGTAAGATACGGGTGCGTGTCTAGGGCCCTGGTGCACACACGCGTCTTGCGGAGGGAGGAAATGTAATAATTCCCTCTAGAATTCTTTTAATTAACTCTTTTAATAATATTCAAATAATCTTTTAATTATTTGGTTCGAAACTGTCACCCTGAATTTAATCGTAATCGACTACTAATATTACATCATAAATTCCTTTCCTGCCCTTTGTAACCAATCAGAGCTCTTATTACAAAAATGTCACGTGGTCTTCAACGTCAGGTATAAAAGCCGATGTCTCTGGAAACCTCTGCTCTTCGATCATTTCTCTGTAGTCATGTAGCGGCTGCAGCGCGTTCTGTGTGTGTCTTTGTCTGTGTTGTGTCGTCCATGTTTGCTTCTTGTATGTCTAATGCCGTCCCTACTGGATATTTATGTGTTTCTGTGTGTGTGTGTGTGGATGTGAATAAAAGGGAATTTCGATGTCCATGAGTTCCTCTTCGATACTATCGTATTAGACCATGCTCCACATAACATAGAAAATCACACCACCGGCCAAGCCCAACCATTGGTTCTCCATTATTTAATCAACCACTCGCCACGTCTTACAATATATTTACCATTCAACGGAATTGTTCCAGAGGCATTTCATATATATATATATATATATATATATATATATATATATATATATATATATATATATAATATATATATATATATATATATATATATATATATATATATATATATATATAATATATATATATATATATATATATATATATATATATATATATATATATATATATATATATATATATAAGTAGATAGTTAGGGGACGTCAGCAGTCATGCAGTTAATAATTTATAGACAGAGCTTTTACATACCTTCTCGCACACACACACACACACACACACACCCATACGCACGCACACACACACACACACACACACACACACATTATATATATATATATATATATATATATATATATATAATAAAAAGAACATGCACGGTTTGTAAACTCATAATTTTCTTGCCTTTTTTTAAATTCAGACTTTTTTCTTTAAATAAAATAATTAACAATAATTTAATTATAGGAAAGATGAAAATCTTAACATCTGGATCACTTAAATTCAATTACTTTCCAAATTTATTTGTGTGTGAAGTTATTTATTTGATTTAGATTTCTAATAATAAGAAAAAAGTCAGGTATATCTTTTTTTAAATTTTTTTTTGGGAATGTTTTATTAGATTACAATTATTTATTATGAACATCATCTTGGTAAATATAAATTATTACGCAGAAAATGCAAAGAGAGAAGGAGGAAACTTTCTGAAATGTATAACAGTAAATGAAGCAATATTTTCCAATATAATCTGAATAAAAAAAAGCAAATAGTACCAAAAATCAATGTGTATTTGTTCAAATAATACAGAAATCAATATAGAGGGGAGTACTTCTTTTTTTTAATGTATATATTTCTTAATATAATAAACATTTCTAACGAAATTTTAAAATTATTAATGTTTGCATTGTGTACGCATACATCATATTCCAAACACCTATTTTCAATTTTTTTAAATATTTAAACATACACCATAAACGTGAAAATTAAATTTAAAGCTATAATTCATTAATCAAAGCCAATTTTTACTTTAAATAGGAATATTGGTAATAAATGTGCGTAACATAAAACAAAGCCCATGTTCTATTTTCGAAACCAATTAAAATGAATGATTGGTGTTGGTTGATCCATTAACACATTAGATAAATTGATGTATTCACTACTTACATAGTGTTTTTGATTAAACATAAGTATTTTAGAATATTAAAGTAATCCATTAACTGTTCGAGGGCATTTAAGTTAATATAAATTTATGAAATATTGCGTTTAAAAGTTAAAACATTTATTATCTCTTTAAACTAATGACTTACTCAATTTAGAGTATTCAACCTCTTTTTGTTTTATGAAAACATATATGATTATTAAATAATTAATAAGGATAAGTACCCTTGAAACATTTATCTTTTAAGAAATTAATCATTCTGAAGAAAGAGAGCTTGGTGAGATTCTAATTTAAGATAACAAACTACACTGGACTAAAAATGTATTAAATTAAACAGAGATGATACGTTCTCATCTCTGCAGAATTAATTACTTTGTTAATTGAATTTAAGATTTAATTTTACCTAGCCTTAACACTTACTAAGTGGAAAAATACTTTTGATAACAAAGTAAGCAATGCATTTGAAGAATTTAATGAAATTTAGTTTAATCGAGGAATAATGCAATTAGTTTAAGGGCTAGTTTTGAGTTTTTCCTAAGAAAAACATATACTAAATGTACCGGGTGGTTTTAATTAAAGTCCACTGTTCAGAGGCCTTTAGAACCTGTTTTGCTTATCATATTTTGATGAAACTTGGAATATGTGCAAAATGGATCATGGGAAAAAGATTTCTGTAATAATAATAATACTAAAAAAATAGTAAAAATTTTGACCACCAGGTGGCTTTTATCAATTATTCTTTTCGCAAATCCGCCAAAGCGCTGTATAAACTTGCAGTCAAAGCGAGAAAATTATTCAGCAGGCGTTTGGTATCGTCTATCACGCCCTTATTAAAAAAATCTAGCTTTACTGGTAAAACTGTTTTATCAGAACGGCAGCAGCCACTTAGCTGCTCTGAGTGAATATCATCATTTAAAGGATCTGCGAAAAAGCCCCATATCAAGAATTGGTTTGAGGATAATGCTCATAAAATTTGAATTGACTGAATATCTGGGTGTGCTACCCGGAAGAAGAAAGAAACCGATTGGGATTGAAAGTGTCGAAGAAGTCGCTACTGATGCGGTTGAAAGAGCCTCCAGTTCCATCTACTCTTTAGCAAGCAGTCGATCAGTGTCAGGCGAGTTGGAGATGTTCACGCGTATTTTGTGATTTTGAGGTTTCAACGTTTACACTACGTGGATCTTATATGGATACTACACTGGTGTGCAAAAATTAAGGACGAAGTCGAAAATTAGCATATCAGCTGAACGAAGAGGCAGAGCGGACAGAAAGACCTGTCAGGAGATTAAGTAAGGTGATGTACGGTAGCACATGCGCAGGTATGCAGGTAGACGTAATGGGGGAGTGTCTGAGTAGTATAAAGCATGTTGTCGGTTAAGATCGGTATTTCTGGCAAAGAGATTGCACGCCGTATAGCAGTTAAAATCCCACCGAGTTGCTGCCTCAGCGTAAAATGGCGAATAATCAATCTGTAAGACGACATCTGGATGCTTTTACCCGAGGTCGAATCATTGGGAAGTTGGAGGAAGGCCGCAGTGTGACAAGTGTGGCTGCAGAGTTCGAAATTGCTCACAGCATCGTTTCACGACTTTGGAGACAATTTCAAACTGCAGGAACAGCTACCCGGGGGTTCAGTAGTGGTCGTCCACGAGGAACCACACGCGCAGATGACCGGTACATTGTCTTACAGGCCAGAAGAAACAGGCGGCAGACAGCGGGAGAAAACGCTGGACACACGAAACAGGCGACTGGACGACCGAAATCGCGTTTTACCGTGGCCAGAAGACTGCACGGTGGTATTCTGTTTGCACGACGCCCTGTACGCTGTGTACCTTTAACGCCTGCCCATCGGAGAAGGCGTTCTCTGTGGTGCCGGGAACACCGGAATTGGAGAGACAATGAATGGGGACGAGTACTCTTTACAGATGAGAGCAGATTCAGTTTGAGTAGCGATTCTCATCGCATACTCATCTGGAGAGAGCGGGGAAGCCGCAATCCTTCCTCGAACATCATTGAAAGAGACAGGTATGGAGGTCACGGTGTTCTCGTTTGGGGAGGCATTATGCTTGGTAGTCGTACAGACCTTCCCATCTTCGACGCAGGTTCAGTCAACGGGACCCGTTATTGTAACGAGATTCTTCTTCCATATGTGCGTCTTTTTAGAGGCGCTATGGGTCTGCAGTTCCTTTTCATGGACGACAATGCACCATGTCATCGCACAGTAGCTGCCGAACAGCTCTAAGAGAGTGAGGATATTGAACGTATGGATTGGCCGGCATCTCAATCCCATCGAGCATGTATGGAATTTTCTAGGCAGACGCTTGGCAGTTCGTACCTTACCACCAGTAACGATTCAGGAGCTTCTATTGGCGCTTCAAGACGAATGGGCAGCAATGCCTCAACAACTCATTGACACCCTCATTCTCAGCATGGGCAGACGCTGTGAAACCTGCCTAGCAGTCAGGGGAGATCTTATCCCCTACTAAAGACCGGATGTTTCTTGCTGGACACCCATCACAGGGATGTTTCGGCCTTCAGTCGCATTGCGCTCCATGCTACTTTTTCAATAAACCTTTTTATCCCTCTGATTTCTCTTTTAGTAAGTGTTGCTTACATATTACACATGTCCTTACGTATTGGGGATCTTACGGTATTAAATGTGTTGATTTAGAAAGCTTTTGTACAAAGTTATATTGAAAAAACCGTCTCGTCCTTAATTTTTGCACACCAGTGTATTTTAAAATTTACTGCAAAATTTTTCATACTGTCGACCACGGAATCTCCAACTCACGTGACGCTGTTCAACCGCTTGCTGAAGAATAGACGGAACTGGAGGCTCTTTTAACCACAGCAGTAGCGACTTCGACACTTTCAGTCCAAGCCGGTTTCCGTCCTCTTCTGGGCAGCACGCCCAAATATCCAGTCTCTTCAAATTTCATGTGCATCTTCCTCAAACTGATCCTTGATATTGAGCCTTTTCGTAGATCCTTTAAACGACTATATTCTTGCAGAGCAACTAAGGGGTTGCTGCCGTTCTGATAAAACAGTTTTACCAGTTAAGCGCGATCTTTTTTTATAAGGGATTTAATTCAGGATGACAAACGCACGCTGAATGATTTTATGGCTGTGACTGCAAGTTTATATAGAGGTTTTATGGATTTGTGTAAGGATTAATTGATAAAAGCCACCTAGTGGTCAAAATTTGAACTATTTGTTTGTTTGTTTTTGTTTTTTTTGCAGAAATCTTTTCTCCATGGTCTATATAGCATATATTCCATTAGCAGAACAGAGTCTACATGGCTCTGAATAGTGTAACTTAGCATTTTTCAAACTGTGGGGAGCGCCCCCCTTGGGGGTCGTAACAACTCTATAAAGTGGCGCGAGCATCTTGGAAAGTCAGGCATAAAAGATTATTTAAAGAAAAATTATTAATTTACTGAAAGGAAACAAACAAAATACATTCTGACATAATAAAAAAATAAAATACGCATTTACACTGATATATTACACTTATAAATATATCAGTGCTACAAAATGTACTTGAAAATGAATTAAACAATATTAAGTTTAAAAAAACAAGTTTATTAATTACCAATGACCTCATGGGCTTGTCATATATATAATTTTAAACAAAAATTAACACTTATCTTGATAATTTTTGTACAGTTTATAATTGAATTTTGACTGCCGATCAAATGTTTCGCGATTCGCTTCCAAAAGCCAACCGTTTTCCACGTGGTTTTGCGTATGTGATGTGCTGGGGTGGGGGGAGGTATAAAGAAGCAAAACTAATCTGGAATAAGTAAATCCTTCGCAGACATTGTCAAGGTCTTTTTTTTATTGCATTCCAAAGTCTTCAGAATAATATTACGGACAGCAGTGTACAGAAAAGATCGTATTTCGGAAAGACGTACATAGCATACATACGTCTGGGGAAATAAACGCTTTGGCATAGCGAGACATTTATAAAGACGGGGATGCTTAAATGGTTAAAGTTGTATCGTAGTTTTGGCGTCAAGATTTAGTATTATTGAATTCAGCACATTTTTAATTTACGGGGGCGAAGAATTTTTGATTGAATATTGGGTCGCGATTATTGCAACTTTAAGAAGCACTGGTTTAACTTTAATTATAACCACCCGGTATATTACACTCATGTCCATAAATTAAGGATAATAAAGAATCACACAGAAATTGAACTCTAAAATAAAAATTTCACATGTAGAATTATCACACACATCTTGAAGAAAAATATGCAAATTAAAGGAAGCTGCCAGATGGCGCGGATAGTGCGTCACAATGACGAGAGCGTAGGAGAGGGGTATAAAAGGAATGGTGGCAAAGAAGTAAAATTATTCACAATCACTTTAAAAGCCTTTCAGTGCAACAACCACATAGTTATGGCACAAAGGAAACATTTGGATGATTTTTTACGTGGTAGCATTATTGGACGGCTGGAATGTGGACGCACCCAGCTGGAAGTATCCGAGGAACTTGGAATCTCCCAGAGTGTCATCTCCAGGCTTTGGCAACGATTCCAAGATGATGGTAATGTGAGTAGATGTTACAGCACAGGTCGCAACCGAGTTATAACGCAGACTGAGCACCGGTATATATATATATATATATATATATATATATATATATATATATATATATATATATATATATATATATATATATATATATATATATATATATATTTGGCAGTTACTACCGAAAGAAACAGACGGAGCACAACATCAGACCTCTCTCGTCAGCTCTCTTCAGTTACCGGTACGACAGTTTCAAGGCAGACCGTGTACAGATGCTAAGGGCACATTGGTCTATAAGCTCGTTGGCCTGTCAGATGTGTTGCACTTAACGCAACTCACTGTCGCCTGCGATTAACCTGGAATAGAGAGCATGCATTGTGGACACCACAAACAGTGGTCTTGTGTGGTGTTTTCCGATGAGTCCAGTTGTGGCCGCGGTAGCCGAGTGGTATAGGCATCGGATCGTGGCTGGCTTTGTCACGAGTTCGAGCCCAGTACCACTAAAGACCCGCCGTGTAGGGCAGCGATGCACGCTAAATCTGTCGAGAGCTGAAACGTCCTCCCGTTGGTGTGGTGTGGTAGTTAGGAGAGGGGGTGCCAGCTCAGGTGTCGTCCTCGTCACTTGACCATGGTTCAAAATTACGTGGTCCGTCGCCAAAAGCCCTCGTGTAGCTGAACAGTGCGACGTTAATCTTCACTCACTCACCCGATGAGTCCAGGTTTAGTTTGCAGTCCGATTCTCGCCGGACTTTAATATGGAGAACGCCAGGTACCCGTTAACACCAAGAGAACACCGTTGAACGACAGCGTTACGGTGGTGCAGGATGACTCATTTGGGGAGGAATTATTTTTGGTTCCAGAACTGAACTGCATGTTCAGAGTGTAACGATGACAGGCCACATCTATCGGGATGTCATTCTGGAACAACATGTACCTTTATTTCGGGGCGCCATGGGTGCTGAATTTCTGTTTATGGATGACAACGCCCGTCCTCACCATGCATACATTGTAGACGAATGCCTTCAATCGGAGGATATCACCCGTATGGATTGGCCAGCCTACTCATCGGACTTGAATCCAATAGAGCATGTGTGGGATATGCTTGGCCGATGAATTGCAGCCCGTCAACTCCCTCCCACCTGTCTACCGGAACTTCGGAGGACATTGCTTGATGAGTGGTGTAATATTCCTCAAGATCAGATTGATAATTTGATACTCAGCATGCCTAGGCGTTGTAAGGTCTGTATTGCATCGTCCGGGAGACATACTCTGTATTAATCATCATACTAACCATGTTATTCTGTTTTTTTGTAAATAGGTTCTTTTTTTGAAATTTGCTCCAGGGAGTAAAAATTTTTATTAATTATGTCAAACATATAGCATCTTTTTTGCTCTTTACCTTTTGTTTAAAAAATAGACTTTACAAATAAGTCACATTTGTTTTGCTTCTATCTCTTTCTTTGCCTGAACTTCATTATCCTTACTTTATGAACATGAGTGTAGTAAGGTGACCAGTTTATTACAATGAAAATGAGGACGAACAATTTTAAGAAAAAATTACAAATAAATATATGCAACGTTTTATTAATTCAACCAAAAATACACTAATTACACTTACTTTCCTATTAATTGTTTACTTCATTGAGCATTTTTTCATTGATCTTTTATCAATATATCATTTTGTAGTGCACCGGCAATTTTAGATTAAGAAAACCCTTCGTAATGAATTTTAATTGTAAGTGATGCTGCTGAAGTACCAACATTCAATCTTGGTTTGTCACATGTCCAATAATCATTGACAATTGAAAAACTCTTTCAACTGCTGCGTTAGTTCTAAGGCAGTATAATGTAAATTCAACTAGAATAAATAAATGTTTATATGGAATGTGTTCATTTTTGAAATATGGTTAAATATTTTCATTAATCTTTTATCAATTCCAACATGCTGATTTTCCCATTCTTCTAATTTATCAAAATTTAAATGTGCATTTAGTCTTCTAGCTTCAAACAAACAATTGTCATTATTTTTAATATTTGGCGTTTCTTTCATTAAAAACTCGATAAAATTTTCTATATATGTCAAAAACTATATGTATCTACTATGTCAATAACTTTTCTATGTCTTTCTATAATATCAATTTACGTGCGATGAAGTGACGAATAACAATTCAGCCTGGCATATCTGAATACAGAGATTAACAGATTAGTCTTAAAATACTTAAAATGATGACACTTAAGAGAACCATTTTTGAGGAAGGGATGAACCTTTTAAAGAAGGACTGTCTTCCCTAAAGGAGAACGATTGGTCACCTGTTATAAGGATGGGTCTAAACATTTTTTTCTCCAGAATTTCAAAACCTACGTGAGTAAAATATGTTCGTTGCTATAAAGCAGAAAGAAGAAATAAACCTTCTGTTCAAATAACAGTGCTCAATATAGCGAATATGGATAGGAACATGGATTGCGCTACGAGCATCGACGACGCGGGGGTAGAGCTGGCATCACTTTTGGTTACTTATATAAAAGGAAAATAATTAAATTGAGTATAAAATCATCTAACCAATTGCATTGATTTCTCATTTGTTTTGAAAATTCAACACTTTTGTGGCAATATAATTTTTTTAAAAAAATTCTTTTTCTTTTATTCTCCCTATAATACACCGCCAGTTTATTCGTTGGGGGCTTGGAGAGGACACTTAGAGGGGCCCAGAAGGGCCCGGATAAGCTGGACTTAACCAGACTCTCTGGTTATAAATTTCTATCCTCCAGTTCCAAGGGGGCATGTAGATGTTATGCAACCAGGGTCCAAAATGAGCTTAAATCGGCACTGTTGTAATAAAGCATAATTTCCGCATAGGTAGGATTTGATTAGTAATAATTCTTTTTCTCCATGTAACCACGATCCACCATAATGTTTATCTATATATTACTCCAGAATTTTCTGTTTGTTAAAATAAAAATCCGCTATATAAAATCACTTACTTTTCGTTAGAGTCAGAATTTATTCCCGAAGTGACATTGAGGTTAATCCGAGCTGGTCTACCCTGCCCACATCGCGATTTATTTGGATTTCAAAAAAGGTCAGATCCTTCAGGAACCTATTTTATTTTTAGACTTTGTGACGGATCTGTACGGCACTTTATCACTAATACTCTTGGGCGTCTTTCGGGATTATAAATTCGCGTATATTTCCAACCAACTCTAAAAGGAGCAACCGGGATATGCAAATTAGTCAAAGTATTTAAGGAGAGTGTTTTAAGTTAGCAGTAGAGGTTATATGCCAAGAGAAAGGTGGACGAAGTTCTAAGAAGATTCAAGTTGATTGCGCGATTAGCGTCTCACTGATTATTAGGCAGTGATCTACAATTCGAAAGTTTGATCCACTTGGAAAGTAAGGAAGTAAAAGGCAGGTGATATTTAAATTTAGATTATCGGAACATAAGAGTAAATATATAATAAAGTTAGTGAGAAGTTAATGAATTCTAGTAATTCAAATTGTGTGTATCTCTCAGTCCTATTATGCCGGTAGCCCCATTCGATATTGAGTTTCATATTTGATAAGTATCATATTTCGTGATTTAATTTAATAGTAAGGGTTAATCACATTGACGTAGAAATTTTGAAAAATCTTTGTTATTAGATGGTTGATAATTGATTCAAGGGAAAAAATATAATTTGTTATTGTAAAAATTTTGTCTGATCGTTCTTTGCCTCAATTCAATCTAGGTTTCCAGGGGGATTCAGGCAACTTTTTAGATATTTTTAGATTCATAGAGATTGTCTAGCATTGATTGACAATCTAGGATTATCAACAGCAAAACAAAGAGGACTTTTTTAATATAATAATAACCGTCGGTTATTGTAAAAAAAAGACAACTTTTATCATTCTCCATCTTTCAATGAATGAATGAATGAAAAGAAACTTATGTAAATAAAAAAATTTAATATATATATATATATATATATATATATATATATATATATATATATCAATATTACGTGGTGTGTTTGCGTTATCAAGATTTAAGTGGTGTGATAACGTGGTGCTTTAGTCGTCACACGAGAGATGAAACATAGCATCTCTGACGTAGCGATGAAACTTGAATTTGCACGTACAACCATTTCGCGAGTGTACCGTTAATATCAGGAATATGGTAAAAAATCAACTTTACGATATTCCTGTGGCTGGAAAAAGATAATGCAAGAACGAGACGAACGACGAATGACGAGAATCATTAAGCATGACAGACGTGTAACCCCTCCCCACATTGCTGCAGCTTTAATGCTCGGCCATCAACAAGTGTCATTGTGTGAATCATTCAACGAAACATCATCGATATGGGCTTTAGGAGCCGAAGGCCCTCTCGTGTACCAATGTTGACTGCCCGACACAATGTTTTACGCTTCTCATGGGCCCGTTAACACTGACGTTGGACTGTTGACGACTGGAAACACGTTGTCTGGTCTGACGAGTCTCGTTTCCAATGGAATCGAGTTGATGGATGTGTACGGATATGGAGACAACCACATGAATCCTTGGACCCTTCTTGTCAAGAGGGGACTGTTCAAACTGTTGGAGGCTCTGTGCAGTTGGCGCAATATGGGACTTCTGAAACGTCTAGACACCAGCCTGAAAGGTGACAGGTACGTAAGCATCCTGTCTGATTTTCTGCACCCATTCATGGTCAATGTGCATTCCGACGGACTTGGAGAATTTCAGCAGGAAAATACGACACTTCACACGTTCAGAATTACTATAGAGTAGCCCCAGGAGCACTCTTCTGAATTTAGATACTTACGCTGGCCACCCATGTCCCCAGACATGAACATTATTGAACATATCTAGGCGGCCTTGCAACGAGCTGTTCAGAAGAGTTCACCATCCTCTCTTACTCCTACTGTTTTAAGGACAGCCCTTTCAAGACCCATGCGGTCTATTACCTCCAGACACGATGTTAGGCAGGTGTACCAGGTTTTTTTACTCTTCAGTATATATATATAAGTTTTTTTAAACAAATTAACACTTATGCATTCATTTATTCCTTGTACATTAAAGCATAAAATGCTCGCTGGTAAATGAAAGCATCATATCATTCTACATTTTATTACCTAAACCGATCTCTTTAAACCTATTATTCATCCGAAAATCTGTCACATTTACTTTTCCAGAAAAAATTATTTCTGATTATTATAATTATTGTCAAATAAACTTTAATTGTTTATAGCTGTAATAACTTAACAAACAGCTTTATTAGTGAGCGAGTGTTTATTATCGTTGCACTCTTAAACAACACGAAGGCTATTGTTAATGAACTTTTCAGCCATGATAAAATTACAAAGACGACATCAGCGTTTAAACCCTTCTCCAAATCATCACACCACTCAACCAGGAGTAGCTAGAGGCATTGCAGATTTAGCATGTATTAACTCCTTTATTCTGTTGCTTTTCAGAGTACGACCACTGGACTATTACGGCCATATAGACAGCTTTGATGTAAGTACAAGCATGTTCTAACACTCGAATAATTTCAGACATAGGCTTCTCTTAAGACAACTTTGAAATTAATTCGAGATATTCCAGTTACCGTAAAATCCAGCGTATAACTCGCCAGGATACATTCAATATATATATTTTTTAAATTTTATTACTCGCCTCTTTTTAGAAATAATCCTGAAATGTACACATGTTTTAAAATTAGTTACTGAGGATATTATCCAAAAGCTTCAGGAAAAAATAGCATGTTTCTAGATCATGCATTTTCATAAGGAATGTCTATTATTTATACTAAACATATTTCGATACCTCAAGAAATCTTATTTTTTTACGCTCACCTCGTTTTTGTTTTTATTTTTAAAGCTCTCCTTTTCAGACCCGTCGTATAATGCGCATCCGCGAGTTTTATCTCGTTGTTTTATCTGAGATATCTTTATTTTGTTTTAAAAGAGCCCGTTATGGGGCCAATTTTACGGTACTTTGCAGATTCTAATAGCAATTAATCAATTTAATGCAGAACTTACCCCTCATCTAATACTTTAATACATTATCAAACTTTATAATCATAATCTCATTCTCCTACTTTCTAACTTCAGATCTCATTCAAAAGCAAAACTAATTTACATATCATGGTTCAATCACAAGGCGAGGTTCTCAAATTAATTGAAAAACAAATAGAACCACCAGAGTTTAATTAAAATAACAGTTCTACCTGAAGACCCGGTCTACACACATCATTATCATAATAGAGTCAAATTTTTACAAACAAAATATTTAATTCATTTAAGTTACAATGAAATAATTCATACAAAAATCATGCATGATCACTAAAAATGAACATTCGAAGGGCTGAACAAATAAAGCAAAATAAAGAAATTGTCTCTTTTTTTAAAAAAAATTATTTAAAGATAATTTTATTTTCCTAATTTAAAAAATAGAGATATTAGCAACCCTACAAACTTCCTGTACAATATGCTTACAACAATCCAAGTAGAGCATTCTTCGAATCCCCTAATTCTTAAACGAGCCTTTTCTTTTGGTCAGAAGGAATATTTTATGACATAAAACACATTTATGGAAAATAAATAAGCTAGAGCATCAGCAAATATAAATTTCCAATCTGATTCTTTGTGTAAACAAGACATGACATTTATAGCATGTTTATAATCCCTAGGATAAAATCAACTTTCAAATAAATGGAGAAGCATTTCCGATACTTTTGATCGTCCCTTCTTTCTTAAAACACCGGAATAAAGAATGTTTAAACTCTAAGGATCATGTTTACTCGAGGGTACTTAGTTTCGTGACTTGCAGCGACAGAATAAAGAAGTTAACTCCCAAATTATGCTTCAAAAGAAAAATCCGCTTTAACAATGTCTATAAAGTTTCCTTGTTTGATGGATTACTGGAGTAATTGTATTAGCAGTATTTCAAGGTAGAAGGTTCAATTTATACAGGTTAAAAATTGTAGAGATTATATTATGAATATATTTGTAACTCAAAATGAGAGATTGAAGGAAAGGGGTTGATCACGATTGTTAGAAACGTCACTATAAATGTCGGCTGAGAAAGTGATAGTGTCGACAAATAATAAATGATGGCTAAAACTCTAGACTAATATTGAGTAATACATATTTTGAAAAAAAGTTATACAGTTTGTCAAAAATAGTAATTTTATTCTGTGAAAAGATAAAATTAAAAATGCAATTAGTTTTCTTTTATACTATATTTTCTTTTCTTATTATAAATGTCCCAGAAAAAACATGCGACTCTAAGGGCATAGCAAATTTTGTTTTGTTGATACTCCACCAACGTAAATTGAATGAAATATGATATAAAAAAATCAAATAAAACATTTTTCAAATTTTAAGATTCTCGATTTCTTAAAAAAAGTAAATGTTTTTTTTTCTTTCGTTTTTTAACTATTCCAATTTTAATTATTACATTAAATACGGCAGAACAATAAAGATATAAAAACTGAATGCTAAATTTACAATTAAATTTGATAATTTTAAGTATGAACTTTGTATTTATACTTTGTAAATAAGAAAGAAAAAATAAAATCCTAAACCTGATTTTAAGCAAATCCTGAAAAAAAAAATTATAAATTGTATTTATTTGAATTGTGTTGAATATAAGTGACTAATAATTTTGGTTTTATTACACGTGTTATTCTTAGGATTATATTTTGAAAAGCCGGAAATGGTTTATTCTTTGCTTTTATACATATGAAAAGAAATCTGATTCTCCGATAGCCTAACATATGTTATTCTCACTAAAAAAAGAATACATTACATTTTTAATGTTTTTGTTTCTGTATATATTTCAAAGAAACAATTTTGATTACTTCTTAACTTTTTTTAACAACCCAAAAGTTTTTGAAAATTCTATTGGCTCATAAAATGCCTAAATATCTCAATTGGACTGAATAGTTCTTTATACAGCCTTATTTAAAAATTCACATCAAAATCTCTGTCAAGGAAGTTTCTGATGAAGGATTAAACTCGTTAAATAATGATACCGTCAATGGGAATTCCTATATTCTACTAAAATACTGAAATAGATTCTTTATTTGTAGAGTTTCATAACTCAAAGGCAAGACACATAAATAAGCCCTTTTATGCTGCACTCGCCAATTATTAATACTTCTCGAATAACCTGTTTCTAATTATTTTATTTTCTGCATTATAGCCCTATTCAATTAATGCACTTATTCTTGACTAACAATTTACAAATTCATTTCAAAGAAAAATACTGAAGTTATAACGTGTGAATTCTTTCAAACTGTTTACGACAATGAAACCTACAATAAATAGAACAGGGAAAATTTATTACCAAAACAAAATTATATTTATGCCACCTAAAGCCACCAAAACTCCAAGAAAATCTCATGAAAATCACTTTATGCTTCATAAACAGACTTTTATTACAAGATCTACGATTTTTAAAACGGCGAATGATATTTTATTTATGTTCGTTTCTCTGGCTTATATATAGATTTAGGCTACACTAATGGATGTTATAAACGAAGCTGCTTGCCGTAGAGAGTTCTCCAAGAAAGGACTTTCGTTCGGCCATAGCTTTTAAAATGCTATAACTACGATAATTTGTTGGAGTTTTAAAGAGAAAGCAAAGCAAGGGCAGAAGCTTTAGATGAGTAAAGTGTACTTGTGTGGAAAATTCTTACATCTAAGATGCTATAGATCTTTATGGTCTCAAACACAAAAGTGTTGCATTAAAATATTGTTTTGAAAAAGCACCTTTTTTTAAAGAGTATGTAACTTAAAAAGATAGGTTATTAAAGAATTATATATGTGTGTGTACTACCCTATTTTTTTGCGAACTCCATCTATTAAGTATGATGATACACAAAATACTATTTTGTAGCAGATTTAACTATTGCAGAATGAAATGTCTATCTAACCATTCGATGGACTGTAGTAAACTTATTATTAAGAAATTAATTGTGTGTGTGTGTGTTTCTTAGTTAACGTGTTTTCCTATTTTAAATGTTAGCATGAATCAAAATGTTGTCAAAAAGAGGGAAAATTCAACACAATTTTGAAATAGCTGTTATAGCCCTGTGTCATTCACGAAGTTTGAAAAATATCTTAAGTTTATTTAATCTAAGTAACCTTCTTTATCTTAGCAGAACAAAATAAATAACCTTTTTTATAATGTTTTGAACTGCTTTAAAAATTATTTGCATTTGATCGGACTTTTTTAACCCGGGAAAGGTCGCGTGGGGCATAAAGTCACCCCAGGCTCAGGAGATTCTTAATTCTGGGAAAACAGTTTATATCTTACTTATGATCTTGTCGTATCCACCTATATGATAGTCATCATGGGAACTAAATTGTATTTGTCACATATCTCCCACATTTTGGGGAATGTGGCAAACGTTTCTTATAATCTTAAAGTACTTTAGAAAACTGAGTTCTCCCGCGCGACCATTTTATGTTATTTTGTTCCAAAATATCTCCTATGAACATGTCACGGGGCTTTATCACGCCTTTCACTAAATCCGCTTGGGGAATCTTTGGAGCCAGAATGGCATTTCATTCCAACCAACTCAAGAAGAAAACGAGATATGCAGTTTAGGAATGAGTATATATTTGGAGCATTTTAGCTTTTGCGGGGATTTTAGAAAGTCTTAAGAAGTATTAGGAAGTCTTAAAGAGTCTTAAAAAGTCTTAGAGAGATCGGCTGGAGGCCGCAAAGTATTATAGGAGACATATAGAAGTCGGTTCGAAGCCAGAAGGTTGCCTAGTAGCCGGATCAAGTTGGATTACAGTAATAAATAGAAGATATAAGGATTGGTAGCTGTTCACCGTGGAATATCGGTAAGCGATAGAATATTAAACTTTAATGATAGAGCGCACTTTAATTAGTTAAGGAATCGGATATAAATAAAAATTCGGACGTTAATTTATCATAAAGATAGTGAGTAGGATTTAACGCGCCATTTGCTAAGAATTGTTATTTACGTCAAATCACTCCTGATCATTATCATCTAAGACTTGTGTTGCATTGCCTAATAAAAATGGAGATAATAATAAACTAGCTTTATATTATGGAAGGTTTGAGTGGTCAATCTTTTATCCCTACAAACTTAGGTCGCGTGGATGTGGAAGAGATGATACCCCAATCCCGGAGGTATCATAAACAGGCTACATTTTCCCCTATTAATGACTTTGTGGCTTTGATTTATGCGTTTTACAACTCATTATGGTTTAGAAATATAAATGAACAGAATATAAAAAATAAAATAAGAGTCAGTGCGATCTCTATTCGATGAAGTTGAAACTGATCAAGCAAGGGGAGTTCCTGATGAAATAGTTACTATTAATCATGATAGCAAATTTGAAATAAAATGATGAACATGAATTTTTTGAGGTGAAAGGAAAACTTTCAAATGCCATCTAAAAAATCCAATCAAGATAGATATGGAGCCACATTATCCCAAGATGCACTGCACCCTATCAAAAATACACAAGCAAGAAAAAAATTAACATGCTATTTGTCAATCATCAAAGGACATTAAAACTAGAACAACTTGAGTAAAATATGAAATCTTGCCTGCAAATACCATTTCTATAATGTTAGTGAAAAGTGTGTGTGATTTGTGTCCTTTATATTAAAGTCAAGTATATTTCAAACATTTTAATACACTTTGATTGGACTTTTTCTGAAATTATCAAAGAAAAATTGAAAAGTTCTTAAAGGTAGGTAAGTACGCTTAATTTATGATTTTTGAAGTGCGCAATAAAAATAATTATAAAAGAAAAATGATACTAGCTGACCCAGCCACGCGCTGCTGTGGCTTTGTTTTAATACGTTGACTGAATATTATTCTAAGACATTCAATGCAGCCTTCAACAACCTCTCATCTTCTTCAACAGCTGAAGTAATACTCACTTTTTGTTACAACGAGCGATTGCTATTTATAATCTGAGTGACTGCCTTCTAGATCTTTCTCGAAAACTTATCTTACAGCAAAGATCGTGATATTAATAGATTTCTCCTGTGATTTCCAAAAAGATCTATGCGATCACGAAGTCACTAAATATAGTCGCCGAATAGATAACCCAGTGCTTCTCAAAGTATCAATATTTACGAATAGATATTCAATCATAATTTTCATCGCACCTCCCTCCATACAATAGCAATGTATTGAATTCGATTATACTATACTTTGATGCTGAGATTTTAATTCTACTTAAACCTCGTAAGTGCCATCGGTGTATATAAACATCTCACTCAGCCCAAGTATTATTTTTTCTGGACGTATATATGCGTCTTTTCGAAGTACTATCGTTTATGTGTATTGTTATCCATAAAAGTATTTCGAAAGCTATGGAATGCAATAATAGGACCTTGACAGTCTGTCGGTGGCAATGAGAGCGAAATGCGTAACATTTAATCGGCAATTAAGGGATTAATTATAAACCGAACAAATTATCAAAATAAGTGTTAATTTTTGTATATAATTTTATCTCTGGCAAGACCATGGGGCCACTGATAATAATTAGACTTGTTCTTAGTATTGTTAGATTAATTATCAAATGCATTGTGTAGTATTGATGCATTTATAAGTATATTTTAGCAAAGCAAATGTGTATTTTGTTTTTTATTATATCAGAATGCATTTTGTTTTTATATATATATATAATTTCAGTAAATAAGTAATTTTTTAAAATAATCTTTTGTTTTAGATTTTTCAATATGCTCGCGTCCCCTCGTAGAGTTAGTACGTCCTCCAAGGAGGCTCGCCCCACAGCTTGTGAAACTCTCAGGTAACCAACTCACCAAAATGGTCGCCAAAAATGATGGCAACTAGGCGATATTGCCAATATTTCACCGTTTCCATTGAAACGTCGTTATGATGTGAGACGATGTTGCTTGCAAATATTACGGTTTTTATCATAAAATAAAACAGGGAGTAATATTAACGTATTAAACATCTAGATATAAACTATTTGTACTATTTTAGGAATTAATTACACAAAATTCGTAACAATATCTTAAACTTCAAAAACACAAGTTTTTGTCGAAGTCAAAATAAAAAAAAAATAGAAAGAAGCATGACTATTTCAAAAATAAATTTTCCATATTTACGGAATTAAATATTTCAACTTCGTTTATTAGAAATAAAAACAAGTCTGTATTGAACGTGGCACATATTGAATTTTCCACTTAATTATTTTTCTTCAAACATTTTCCACCAGAAAAATATTTTATTTTATTGAAGTTTCCTCCGACATAATATTTAAAACAAAAATTGTTCATTCTTACCAAGAACGAAAATATTAATTGTCTAGACAAAAACTTTATTTATTACTACAATTTCACAATATTGTTAAAATAAAAAAGGAGTAATAACGTCATCTATCATATGGGCTTTTGCATTACATATATTTCTCAATCTTTTTACTTCAGTTTCTATAAATCCGTAAATGTATGATTTCCTTAAGAGACCAGTCAAATTTTTCGAACGTGTATACTTTTTCAAATTATATTTATGTTTCTTCATTTTAGTTAACAACACAATCGCAGACGCCTCAAAAGTTTTGATGCTAGATTTTGAGGATAGTTTACTGCGAATTTTATAGTTACAAGTTCTTAAAATTGATTTTGGTATATTTTATGGAAAGAAAAAATGGTATATATATATATATATATATGTATATATATATTAACTTTTAATTAAATATCTTATTACATCCGATCATTAGCCTTGCTCCCTAACTAAGGTTCTTGTATTCTACTGGGAACGAGATAGACTAATTACATCACATGAAATATATGTCGATAATGATAGAAAATGTCAGAAAAAATAACTAAGATACTGTATTGATTTAATTGCAAAAATTCGTAAAAAAATTGTGTGATAGAGGTAATGGACTATATGTGTTATTCAGACCAAAAAATTCTGAAGCTAAATTTTCAGGTAACCGAATTTTGAATTTATTTAATGATTCAATATTTCAATATACTTCACCATTTTCTATCAAGCCATTAATTCTTAAGAGAGAAACTGATAAAGCTCTCTCTCTCTAGAATGTTACATCCTTCTTTTTTATATTCTGGAAATAAGAAATGCAGTTAACTTCTGTGATTTTTTTAAAGATGAACGCAACAAATATTAATAATAAAGCAATAAAAATACATATTATTTTTCACTTAAACCGAGATGGTTAACATAATATTCTTATGATTGAATTAAACATAAATATAAATTTATGCTTGACGCAGTTCTTGATTTGATGCTATTGAAAATTATTATTTACTCTTTCTAAGCTGATTATATGTCGCTTATTTTTTCATTATTTTCGAAAGGGGCATTATTTGTGCCCTGGAGAACTTTGTAATTAATAAAGGCATTAGGTGACATAGACATATGTTTTTGGGTGACGGGACATTGATATATAATAAAGAGCACTGGTAATGATCAATCGATACATAAATTAGACTAAATTCAAAACAATTTAAAACATTTGCTTCTACTTATTTACTTAAAAGAAAAGTACAAGTAAAAGTTATGATAATGTTCTTGTTTTAAAATTATATAACAGATATATTACACTGTGTTGTAGCTTAATATGTGATGCATTTTTTAAAAAAAATATATATATTTAAGTTAAATATTTTTTAAAAAATGTCAAATTATTTCTCAATTACTACTTTTTTATTAATATCGCCAGCAGATTGAAGTTAACATTCTAAGGCATATTTCATAAAATACTTTTAAAGTTACTAAAGTTGCAATAACGGTACATACATCTCATCTGAAATTTATTAAATATGTTTAAGAAAATGGGGGGGGGACAACGAATGCATATGATATTGTTTACGAAATACACATTTCCCTCATAAGTTTCTACGGAATTGTTCGGCAAATAATTTGTCCACCATAAAGACTTAACCATTTTTTTTTTTCATTGCAAATTTGAAACTTGAACCGTATTGCCATAATATGTATTGACATTTGATATATCAGGGGCTTATTTGGGTAATACACTGCTCAAAACAATTAGGGGAGCACATAATTTTAACAAAAGTAAGCAAAGATGTATACCAATAAGTAACATAAAATTAATCATCCATAATGTAAAGCCTACCAGGAAACGGAAGAAGAAAACTTTATATGCAAATCAAAGTTCATGACGTCAAAAACCAGAAAAAGGAGATAAGGTCAGAAATAGGGATGTTGCAGAAACGTCTGTTTTATTGCAGTAACTGTGAAATTCGATTGCGCAGTATTTTTTTTTTAGACAAGGTTACTTGAGAATGTCTCAATAACGTGATTTACCGGAATCCATGGCATGGCGTGTTATAGGCAGACTGGAATTCGGGCAAACAGTAGTGTCGCGGACGCTGTTGGAGTCGCCAGAAGTGTTGTTGCAAGGCTGTGGAATCGATTCCAAGAAACACGAAACGTTAGACGTTGACCAGGGGCAGGTCGGCCACGCGCCACTACATCAATTGATGACCGGTATATACAGTTAACAGCCCGTCGAAACAGAACAGAGAATGCTACGCAGCTGCAAAGACAGTTGCTCTTGGCAACAGGACGAAGGGTGTCCAGTCAAACAGTACGTAATCGGCTTCATGAAAGAGGGCTCTATGCACGTAGGCCAATGGTCTGCATTCCGTTGACGCCACGCCACCATGCTGCCCGAAGAAGATGGGCTGGTGAACATCGAGATTGGGTGCAACATGATTGGAGACAAGTGCTGTTTACAGACGAGTCCCGATTCAGTCTAGAGTGTGACACCCGACGTGTTCTTGTATGGAGGGACAAGGGCACTCGAAATAACCCCACATTCGTTCGTGAAAGGTCACAATACAGAATAGCTGGTGGGATGGTATGGGGTGGAATCAGCATAGGTGGACGTACGGACCTGCATATCATTCGGAATGGCACTTTGACGGGCCGAATGTATGCAGACGAAATACTTCGACCTCATGTCATCCCTTACGCTGGAGCCATTGGAGATTCCTTTGTTTTCCAGGATGATAATGCCCGACCGCATAGAGCTCGTCTGGTGGAGAACATGCTTGAAGCTGAAACAATACAGCGTATGGAATGGCCAGCGTACTCTCCTGACCTGAATCCAATCGAGCATGTTTGGGACATGCTCGGACGACACATTGCTGCGCGACCAAGGCCGCCTGCTACTGTCCGAGACTTGGAGATTGCACTTCTTGAGGAGTGGAACAGTATTCCCTAAAGTCTGATCGATAACCTCATCGCATCCATGGCAAACAGGTGTGCAGCAGTCTTAGCTGTTCGAGGAGACCACACGCACTATTAAAACTCATGCATCATGTCTAAACAGTACCTTTTTTTATCGTTTACATGTAACCAAATTGTTGCCCTAAATCATCTTTTCATGTTTTATCCATATTTTCAAAGAATTAAAGCTTAATTCCAAACTTTTTTACACCTTTTTTCTGTATTGCGCATTGATACGCGTGTACTATGCATTGTATGCCAATACGTGGTTTTCTCACACGGTTTTCTTCAATTTTTTGCTTGCTCCCCTAATTGTTTTGAGCAGTGTAGTTTGTTCGATTATGTACCGCGATTCTCAACAGTGTTCTATCAAATATGGAAACTCTTGAAAGGGAATTGATTTGGCACACACACATTTTACTTTTTTACTATATTAGGGTAAAAATGCCACTTAAAGAAAAAAAAAAAGTATATATTCGATTCGTCTTCAAAATATGTATTTTCAAAATACCAAAGTTAAAACTGGTTTGCATGATTTTGTCCCGGAGAGTTCGTTAAATAGTCTACATGTTAAAGACACAAATATCCTGGGGGTCAGATGAACTAATGAAGTCAAAATAATGACATTAATTGATGCAAACCACCGAAGACAACTCACAAGATCGCTAAGATATTAATTATATTGAATTCGACCGTTTGTGTTGACGGGAAACAATTTTGTTTGATTTCGAAACTCACAGGTTCTTATACAAAGCAATTTCCTCCATCGTATTGGTTTCAACAATTTGTTTTTTTAAGCATTAATAAAATTATCATATTTTTATATAAGTGAATTATAACTAGTTTTGAGAGAGAGAGAGAGATGTATGAGTCATTCTACTAGAACGTTAAACGTTAGTAATCATGGAATAAAAAAAGATAAACCGATATTCATAAAGGTAAACAAGGGACAAATGTTCTACTAGACAATACCATGATAAACTCTGAAGTAATCAACTTGGAAAATTAAATGATTTACTCAAACAGAAAAGAACTGAATGATCGAAAGAAATGTATTGTATCCCATTAAGATAATGTGAGATATCATGTACCTGTGGCAGCTCCTGAAAATTTTTACAGCTTCGACGAGATGTATTACTATACGAGTATAAACACTATATTCTCCAGATTTAGAACCTTCAGATTATTTTTTGCTCCATTGCTCCACTGTCTACAAACATTTTTCAGTTGGTGTTAAAATCTTATTTTAAAACAGGACATCAAACTTGACTTATATTTCACTTATCTGATTTTTTTTCCAGCACAGATTAGAAGTTTCTGCCAGAAAAATGGTAAACGGTATTGAATCAAAATGGAGAATATATCATCCAAAAAGATATTAATATATACACAGTCAAAAATAATCGCCTTTCCTTTTGACCTTCAAAAAACTAAGTTACTTTCTGAACTATTTAACATGTTTTATTCATGAATTCTCTTCACCTCAAGAGTATTAGCTGTGTTCATAATGAATAACAATGTCAGATGTTTAATAATTTTCTGTTATTGGCAAGTGTATATTGCTATCTGTGATTACGAAGTAGATCCATTTTTGTCCAGTAACGTTTTCCTGCTGCCGTAGCAGCAAGATTAGCTCCCGGTGTAGATACCATCACACAATTCAAATCCACACATGCACCCCTTTTAGCTGATATCACCCTGAAACCAATGACCATGAGAAACCCAAAAGCTAGATTCCACACCTGCGAGCCGGAACCCGGAATGTAATTCGAAGTGTCAGAAACGGCAGCCCTCCCCCCTCCCGAAGAGAGTAGTTAGAGACTCCGTTTGAAACATAAAGATCGGTTATGTGTTACCTCCTACCTCACAAATATTGTACTTTGTCGTATTCTATTTTAAATGTAAAAATTGCAATTAATAGCCGTGTGGACGTAAATAAATAAATTATGTAATTTCTTAACTATCACACAGCCATTAACTCCTTCGTGACGGGTGGTGCAAATGTGCAATTTACAAAGGTGCTGTGGTGGGCCGGGCGGTGCAAATGTGACTTTTCAGCAGGAACCTTTTTTTATGACCCCTACATGACACCCTATGTACATTATATTGAAATCGAACATAGCTAGAGTAACCTGATAACCTGACCTTCAGTTAGTTTATATTCTGCCTGGATTTGATATTTTGTACATCAGCTGAGTCGGGAAAGAGGGTAATCGGAATGTAAATAAATAGCTCGTAAAATGTTCCCTTACCATTCGCGTTTCTAATAACTCTCCCAGTTATTAGTTATTTTCTTTTTCTTAACAGTGTGGAGTGTTTTAGAATTTTAGCGTCAGTTCTGTTACAGTTTTTGTTGCTTTCGGATACATTTCGCGTACTTTTCTTATTTCAAAAACCTTAATTTCAGATTATTGTTTGATTGTTTTGAAAGTATTTTCCTAACTTTTTTTTTAATCTGAACAAAAAGGGTGAAAAAGCCAAAGTGTATAGTCACAAATCGTGTGTAAATAAAAAAAAATGTACAAAACATTTTATGCTTGCAAAGCTTACAGTGTAGGACTTAGCGTTTCTCTATGCTTCGGGAATTTCCACAATCAGTCTTCATTTTAATTTTGCTATTTATTTTTGTAAATAATCTTTGTCAATTTTTTTATTAATCTGAAAGTGTATTAATGAGTTTTGACAATGAAAATTTTGGAAAAAAAATGAATAGTGCTTACAAAATTTATTTCCTAAGGTAAGTAATATTTTTTTTATATAATTTCATGTAAGTTAAAGAAAAACGTTATTACATTCTAGTTTTTATGTAACTGACAACGTGCGTAATAATCTAAAGGAATACCAAAAATTCCGACGTTATAACTGAAATTTTATCATTTATGCTTTTTTTCTTAAGTTAGGCTTAGCGACAAAAACGCCCCGTCCTCAAGTAGTCTTTACGCATATCCCCGTCCCGAGAGAGTGGCTCGCCGAAAATCATCTGGTCCTGCACAGGTTAATCTTTCAAAACGTCACAGTCCTAGAAAGCCATCACTACCCGGACTCATTGACCTGACAATGTGCTGTTAGTTGGTTTAGGTATTTGACAATAAGTTCTCACCAAATGAACCAGGGATTTCACACATTGAGAGGTAGTAGCATAGTACAACGAATTCGGTTATCAGGTGGAACCCTATACGTTTAAATGGATTGATTTTAGTACGAATTATTAGAAGGTTAAAACAGGATTTGAAGTTAATCAGAATATACCTCGAATATTCCATGATAATTCGAGCCTTATGACATTGTGCATTATTCTTTTAATAAATCCCGTAAAACGTCTGAAGCATTGTTAGAGTTCACCTGTTTTGCATATGGAAATATCTTCTACATCATAGTACCGCTACCACTGCCTGCCTTACATCCGACCAACTGTACAATGACGGACCCTCTGGTTAATCTCAGGAAGGACCCTCATCCGTCAATGGGATTGACCAGGGAATAATTTCTCGTGGGTCCAGGTGACTTTCCTCATTTCTTCTAGGGTCCAATGTCGATGTTCCATGGCCCATAACGCTTTGTTGACGATGGCATGTTGTCAGATCATTGAGACGATTTGTATGCCCATGTACGGTGTAATGTATGTTGAGACGCAATCTCCTGGTAGCCACTGGTATAGGTGCAGGAAATATTGACCGTTATAGCTATGTGGTCATAGCGAACAACGAGTAACAATCTCCCACTCTCCTGTGGAATGAATCAATGCACCCATGGCCAATAAACTACGTAACAGATGTTCGTATTATAAAAGTTAATTTAAATTATCTTAAATTTTTATTTGAATAACAATTACAAAAATAATTATTAAGTGTTAATTGGGTTACTAATTTATTACTTAGGAAAAATATATATTTATTGCTAATTTTAAATACTATTAAATTGATATTTTTATACTGTAAAACTATTAGATATTCAAAAGTGGAAAATTATTATTAAGTAAACACTGTTTGCTGCTTAGTGTTAAAAAAGATGTGAAACAAATTTTAATTTTATTGCCAACCTTATACCTAATACGAAAAACGCAGATCGCTTTATCTGAGTAATAGTTCAGCTCTGGAATTTTTTTAAAAATGTATAAAAGAAATCTTGCTACGCTAACTGAACCCCCATTGCACAATCACTTTTATGCCATTACTTCTCCATAATTCAATTACTTTTAATGGGGTCAACCTGTCAACCGTAAGTTGCACTGCCACCACAAGGTGATTTATTGGATAAACAATCTAGTTTCTATATTCACTCAATAATATTTCATTATAAAATTCATTACAAAGTTTTAACGAGGTATTATATAATAGAGCCACCAGTCAATCAATCACTTAGAGATCTACTAAAATATTCCGGTATAACGCACGACATATTACTGTGCTTTTAAAATTAATATTAACAGCTAACGTGATAAAGGAGCTCATACAGAGTTATTAAAACCATTGAACTAAAAAGATCAAAGAGAATTACACACACACATAACCTCTCTGCTGTTTGCATTCATAATCATAAATGTGTGTTGTTCACTGATCACACATTTATTACAAATAATTGCATTTATTGTGTAATATATTACTTGAGTAATAACGGAATAAGTATAAAAATAAAAAAGAATGAATATATTCTGCTATAAATATTGAATCTTATGTTAACATAAATTTCTGTAATAAATTTGGAAGATGAATATTTTCATAGAAGTTGGCATATCTTTGAAAAATGATCCTAATAATTTTATAATGTGAATTTTTAATAAGTATCGTTGTTACATCTAATGTGTTGTATTTTAAATTTAATGTTATCTGTCATGTACATAAACAAGTATGCAAGAAAATAGGGATAAATAGATATAAATAACATACGAGCAAATAATATAATCAAATCATAATATATCAGACCATGAAACAGAATTTATTATGATCAATTTTGTTTTCTAAAGATTTTACAAATTTTTATATAATACATTAAGATGACAAAGATTGCACTAAAATATAAAACAAATATGAATTAATAAATTATAACTATAAAATATAAGTGGTTACAAATAAAATTCAAAATTGTGCACATTCTGTTGATTAAACCTTATCTATGGACTACTATGTGTGTGTGTGTGAGTAGTAATTTTTTAACAAACATTATCTTTATACCACAAAAACTGCACTTAAAATAAAATGAAAACAGAAAATACGATTCAAAAACAGTTTTAGTATCAAATGCTATCAATGAAAACATCATGTAAAATTATAAGTTTGTTTATACATAA